>JAJGOT010000066.1:832500-1147500 GCA_022457155.1 Cladopsammia gracilis | reverse complement strand
AAAGACAAGAGAAACAAACACAAAATAATTGACGAAGCAAACTTTAATGAGGCGTGGACTTCATTACAGAAGAACACAGAAATAACAAGGAGCCCGTTGGGCTTCGAAACTGGCTCGTTTGGTCTCATTTTCCACCCGGTTTTCATTTTAGAGTTTTATATTAGCAATCCACAATATACAATCTAGAGTCTATTAATATGCACAGTCCAGTCCACATTTACATTCCACAGTCCGCTGTACATTCCACATTGAGGCTACAATTTCAGGTCAATATCTTTTTCTCTGAACTTTGTATTGTTGTTTTTCGCTTTAAAATCATTGAAACCACCTACTACAAGGAATCAGGATTGTTTAAACACAGGCATTCTGGAGAATCGATGATAGGATTTCGAATAAATAAACAATATCAACATGATAGATCAAATAATCATCAACAGCCGACCATAGCGTGACAGAAATACGAGATGTGTGGAATTTGAACGTGACTCCATGACGTAATGCTTGAGAATTGTTTACTCAGCAGTGACTTGCCGGGACGTGTTTGTTCAATGATTTATTCGATCTAAACTCAACTGTTTGACAATTGATTTGGTTAGAAAAGTTCAACCCGCTTTCCTTTTACCAGAAATAGAACACATCCTGAAATCACAGCGATTTAATGTTTAACAATTCCGCCGAAATTAGAACGGTAAATATTTCAATTGTAAATTGTCGTTTCGATGACATCACTGATTTCTGAAAACCGGAAGTAAACTAGGTACGGTGTTGGCCGCAGCAAAATCGATTCCCGGGGCAGGTGACCCGACAGGGGGAAAAAAAAAAGGGTATTTTAAGAACTGACTCGTCGAAGCGACGAGCCAGTTAACTAACAAGGCAAACGATCAAAGGCATTGAAACTCCAATATATAGCAAAGAACGTCACTTTTTAACAGCCTTGGAGACTAATGGGCAATCCCTAGCAAAATGACCAACTCTTCTACACAAATAAAACGTATTTGCATGTGATTGACAACTCATTTTCATATCAAAGGTTTCGCACCTAGCCTCGCTTTGATAGAGAGGCTAAAGGCAACTCGGAAATGGCCTATTAAAACAGCGTCGGGCAAAGGTTCCCGGCCGGTAGTGCTGTAGCCTGAAACGTCCGACCAAATGAACCTCCAGGATAGGGGCCTGGATGCGGGACGACGGAATTGTCTCCCCCGCAAAAACTAACGGGGAGACACAAAAACCGTCACACAAACAGGAAAGGGAGACTAAAACAGAGACGCGATAACTAAACTTGTCACACTGACGGGAAAACTAAATTTGTAACACAGACGGGAAAACTAAACTTGTCACACAGACTTGTCACACGAACGGGGGACCAAAGTTGACACGCAGACGCGGGAACTAAATTTGTCACACAGACGCGAAGACTAAACTTGACACACAGACGGAACACAAAAGTTGTCACACAGACGCGAAAACTAAAGCTGTCACACAGACGGGAAACCCAAACTTGTAACACAGACGGAAAGCTAAATCTGTCACACAGACTCGCCACACAGACGGAAAACTAAAGTTGTCACACAGACGCGAAAGCTAAATTTGTCATACAGACGCGAAAACTAAATTGGTCACACAAACTTGTCACACAGACGGAAAACCAAATTTGTCACACAGATGCGAAAATTAAATATGTCACAGACTTGTCACACAGACGGAAAACTTAAGTTGACACAGACGGAAAACTAAATTTGTCACAGACGCGAAAACTAAGTTTGTCACACAGACTTGTAACACAGACGGAAAACTAAAGTTGGCACACTGACGCGAAAGCTAAATTTGTCACGCAGACGCGAAAACTAAATTTGTCACACAGACTTGTCACACATACGGAAAACAAAATTTGTCACACAGACGCGAAAGTTAAATATGTCTCACAGACTTGCTACACAGACGGAAAACTTAAGTTGTCACACAGACGGAAAACTAAGTTGTAACAAAGATGCGAAAACTAAATTGGTAGCACAGACGCGAAAACTGAACTTGCCACACAGACGGGAAACTTATGGCAAAATATTGGCTGACATTTGCCTCTAATTTTCTAACTCGTCCCCAGGCCCCCAATTTGACCCTTAAAATCACAGCGAAAACGCCATTTTTTGGAGGGAAAATCAAAATTTTGCCCATTTATCAATTACTTTTCGAAAATCCACACTCGGATTCCAGTAATTTAGTTATTATTCTATCTGCAAACGTTAAAATATTTTAATAACTTAAAAAACAAGTCCCGTCATTTTGACCTGAAGTGACCAATGTCACATAAAGGCTTGTATGGAGTTCAACCGCGCAGTCATCGCTGTCAGCGGTATAACTTATTTTAATAGGCGTAATGTCAACATCCACACTCGGTTTTGAAGAGACTGGGATCTTGTGAACATTTTGGTGGGAAATACAATTTAGTTGGAGTGAAAAAAAATCCGGTCATTTTGCCGTTTTTTCAGTGCAGTATGCTTCGACTGAGCCCATTTTGGCTTCTGTTGGTGACTTGCGCGGACTAGCGCCCAGGCCTTTCGAGCTCAACTGTGCATGGGCAATAGTTCATTTTTATTTTCAACAGCGCTTTAATAACATTTTTATTAAACATATTCTTTTCATACGATTGGCACTACACAGTTCATATCTATTACAAGTTCATTTTAGTAACGCGCACTTCGGAGCAAATGTCTCCTTTCAGGGGGCAATTTTTTAGTATGAGTTGTACACAGACGCGAAAACTAAATTTGTACACAGACGCCAAAACTAAAGCTGTAACACAATCGCGAAAATAAAATTGTAACACCGACACGAAAACTGTAAACTTGTACACAGATGCAAAAACTAAACTAGTAGCACAAAAGCGAGAACTAAACTAATAACACAGAAGCGAGAGCCAAGCTAAAAGACCAACAACGCCTAGCCCGAAAAACGCGCGAAGGGGACGAATACAAGGACAAGAGAAAACACTAACCACCTGAGCCGCAGGTTGGGGCGCAGGAACCACGTTGTCGTTAGCGGCTCTGTGCGTTGTTGTCACCGGTAGCGTCGGCTGGAGCTGAAGGCGCGACAGCTGGAGGGTCAACGGCCGCTGCAACAGCCCCGTCCGCAGGAGAACGAAGAACGATGAAAACCTTCGAAGATGGCGCAGCGATGACCGGGCAAGAGAAAAAACGCCAAGCTAACGACTGGCGAACGTTTAACGAAAGGAGAATTAAACAGGCCAAAACAGGCCTATTTATACAAAACCTGTGTGAAACAGAACACCCGGGGGACTACGAGCGCGCGGGAATTTTTATCCTTGTATCCCGAAGAGATTTGGGGCGTTTGTACGAGATGGCCCCAGTGAGAATAGTCCTGTATTTCTCCTATCGAGGTGAACGTTGCTTTTATACAACGCATACAATGTAAGGCCGAATTTGTCGCGATTCTGAAAAACTAAGAGCCATTTTTAATCAAAGTTCTTTCAAGGCAAAAATGCCAAACATCGATCTCTCGCACTGATAAGCATATTGTCAATTTATTCCCCTTTTTACTACCGATTCTTTACAATGTCTGTGTCGGAGCAGTCCTCGCTGCCTGTGGTGAGTAATTTCAAGACTTTTTTTTAAAGAAAGAACAATAGAAACACACGTCAAAACAGCGTCGTTACTTCAGCCCATCAAGGGATTTAATAAAAAATTTGGACTTCGGGACTGGACTTCTGTGGATTATGGACTATGGAATGCGTGTCATATTAATGTCGATTTTTACTGACTTTAAGGTGATGTTACACGAGCCGATTTTTAACGCCGATTTTTAACGCCGATTTTTAATCCATGTTACACGAGACAACTTTTAACGCAACTTTGTTGCGGCAACAGTCGGCAACGGTATGTTACACGAGACGATTTTTAACATTGTCCGCAACGTTTGAGCCCAGGCTCCTGCTCGACAAATCGAAATAAGTCACGTCGACATCACGTAAACAAAAAAAATGGCACAAGACAGGTTTTTCCTCGTAGAATTTTATAAGTTTTCGCCTTTCGGCGTCATCTAAACAAACTTCAGGTACAAATTCGACTTCATCTTCAACAAGCTCCGCCATTTTGTCTGTTTATGTGATGTCGACGTGGCACTTTTCGGTTGTCCGTGGTGCATTCTGGGACGATGTTGCGTTAAAAGTCAGCGGCGGGGGTGTTACACGCGCCAACTCCAACAAAATTCGGGCAACAATGTTGCAGGTTTTTGAATCGCTTTCAAAAACCTGCAACATGTTGGCGCAACGAAATGTTGCGTTAAAAATCGGCCAGTGCGCCATGTTACACGATATCGATTTTTAACGGAACAATGTTGCGTTAAAAATCGGCGTTAAAAATCGGCTCGTGTAACATCACCTTAACGCGTGCTTTGCTCTCTTGTCAATCTTTGAAAGAATTAACAGACTACTATGCTGCAGGAGCCGAATATTTTAGTTTTGGACACTCCCTACCGTACCCGTAATGCATTAATGGCGACTTTATTGTGCTCTCCCGGAAAAAGGAATCTCAAAAATGTTTTAAAAGAAAAAGGAGACTAAAATTTTAGAAAAACTTGTTTATCAGGTTTATCAAGTTCCAGGGCCGGGCTCCCCACCCCATCCCTACCTATATTTTTTTGGTCTTTTTGCCACAGATCCCCGGTGTACCCCCTCTGGGGTGGCAAAGGCTTGGTCAAAACATGGCGGAGTTTGTTTTGGTTTTGTTGTTAGTTGGAATCGTGATCGCATCATTAGCGGGAGGTGTTTATTTCGTCAAGGTAGTGCGGACCAACATTCTGTATTAAGCTTTACAGTTCTACAAAGGCCTCCATGAAGAACGACTAACTTCTCATAACTACAAAGCTATGCAAGTAGATCAACAGAACATGCAGACTACCTAGCAACACTGGAAGCTTGGAGTTGAGTGAACGAGAAAGAACTAAATCCTTTATCCGAAAGCTTCGAGAAGGAAGTTTTAAATACTGACATGGTAGAAAATTTGTTTAACACTGCAAGAAGCTGGTGTAGAGATGTGAAATCCGTCCGGCGGAGCAGGGGCCTACATCCACATCTTATGATTATAATACTTGCAATCCCGATTCGCTTCTTTAAAATACGTCTATGACGCTACCGGAAGAACTGTGTTTCACACAAAATAACAGAAAATATATAGTCTATAATTACTTTAACAATACACGCTTTGTTTTCCGTGAAGCGACGGACACGTGCCTTCTCCAAACTACCGAGAGGTATTTTTAATTAGCAATATCCGGCCGTCATCATTCATGTTGTGCATGGAACATGAACATTAAGAAGCCCTCTTCCTTTTGTAACTGTGCCTCCTCTTTTTTCAGATCCCAGATCGTTTTTTTCCAGACCCTAACCCTAACCTATAGGATCTTATGAATGATATCAAAAATAAAAATATATGGCCTCCTATATAGGCCTCCTGGTATAGTTTTTACTGTTTTTAGGAGTAAAGCATTAAAGCATAAAGCATGGCTATATTTGTTTTCTAAATAATTTTATTTTGAGCATGCAGTGCAATAATTTTATTTTGAGCATGCAGTGAAAGCTTTAGATTTTGTAATATGGGTACAGTGGAACCCTGATATAACAAATCCCTTTATAACAAAGACCCCCAGATAAGGAGCAATGTATCAGCCCAGTTATAGTGATGGTCTATAGTGTAATATATGAAAAAGAACCCTGATATGACAAACCCCAGGAACACATTTGGCACTGTGTTATATCGGGGCTCCACAGTAGGTAATGTTTAAATAAATAAACAATTTCCTAACTTAAGTAACTGATAAAATTAAGCAGCAGAACTGTATGGATATTTACAATGGTGAGACGCAGGTGATCAGCCATTGTAAATTAATATTCATACAATTTTACTGCAAATATTTTATATTACTTAAAAACAATAGCGATGATGCTTAAATAGTACCTACCCACAAATAGTTGAAAAACTAGTCGAGGCGGGTAGGTATAATTAAGTTAGGCTAGCTAATTACTATGGCGTTAAATCTCCGCCAAAATTCAAGTTCACATCACAACATTCGAGTTAACAATTCAACTTTCGAGTCTACGTTTCAACATTTATGTTTTTAATCCAACATACAAGTTCACGATTTAACATTCGAGTTGACAACACAGCAATTCGACATTCATGTTTGTAATGCAACATGCATGATGACAATTCAACGTACAAAGGGGCGATCCAATATCCGACGTGACAAATTCTATCAACGAAGGAACAATTCAACAAGCGATGTGAAAATTTAAGATACGACTAGACACGTCCAGTCAGCGGAGGAATAATTCAACATGCGTCGCGACAAATTTGAACATGCAGAGTGACGATTCGACATTCTACTTCACAATGCACAACCCGTCCTCCTCCTCTGAATTAACGATTATCGTTAATTCTCAAATTGCTCTGAATTTACGATTATAGTTAATTCAGAACACTGACAGTCTGAAAGGAATTCTGGGAAATCAGCATTTTGTTCAAAAAGAACAATCCTTAGTGTTCGGACAGGACTCGAACCTACGACCCTACGACCCTACGACCGTTCGCTTTGGTTGAGCAAAGCTCAATTTTTTAACATAATAAAATTCATGCGCTTATTCTACACCCTGTAGTAAGCCTATAAAATCACTCGCTTGAAAATAATTTTAGAAAGTAAATGGAAAAGCTTGATCACCAAACCTCAACAAAAAGCTAACCATTTGAAATCAGCGCTTAGGCCTAATAACTGTAGATCAATGATATTCTATGCAAGACTCAAATAAATATCTTGCAGATTTAATTTCCCATCGCCTTGTTGTTCGGTGGTCTGGTGGTAAGAAGACGTTCCTAGTAGCGGTAGTTCCGGGTTCGTATCCCGCAGTCCAAATAACATGGTTTTATTATTTCTTCCTTTCTGAAATGTCCTGGGAAACAGTGTTCTAAATTAACTATAATCGTAAGTTCGGAGCAATGGCCCTTATCGTAGATGAGTACGGCACGCCAACATATTAGCGGTTTCTCGGTTTCTTGACCCTATAGTCTCGTTTTGATGTTTACGAGAACCGACGATGAGCGTAAACATCAAAACGAGACTATAGGGTCAAGAAAGCGAGAAACCGCTGATATGTTGGCGTGGCGTACTCATCTACGATAAGGGCTATTTGAGAATTAACGATAATCGTTAATTCAGAGAGGAGATCATGTTAAAAAATGCAACATGCTTGTGGGAACTGGGTATTAGGGCCGTCGGCCCAGTTCCCCTTTTGCTCCTTTTAAGATGGCGGATGAGCGAAGAGAGTCTTCGGAAGAATCGCATGCAGATTTTTATCGCTTTGCTTACAATGTAGTTGAACAACCAATAGCGAGATTAGGAAGTGTGAATGACCTGTCAGAAATGGATGGTTTAATTCTGCGATTAGAATATCTAAACCGCTCCCTTGCTATCATGGACAGATAAAATGGAGCAATGCTATTCAAGATCCTAAAAACTTTAACTGGTCCTTAATAACAAACCTACTTTCTAGAAAATGTACCAAGAGTTTTAAACTGACTCAATTCCAGTTTAAATTTCTCCATCCTATTTTACTCACCAACAGGTTGCTGTTAAAAGTACAGAGATGATAAAAAATGCACCTTCGATGCTGCCACGACTTGCCTGAAAATCTTGTTCATCTCTTTTGGTCCTGTAATATCACGCGACATTTTTGGAGAAATCTAAACAGTTTAAATCAGTCCCACATAATTGCATATTAAGTGAATATATAGCGCTGGGTTTGAGGCCGAACCAAACGAAGCTCTGCTAAGCAACAAATTCATCTGAAGTTACATCTGGTCGTGCCGAAGCAAAGATAACTTATCGGGCGAAAAAGTCGTTTTGCTTTTTTGCCAGATTTGTGCTCACTTACTGGTATTTTGTCGATAATATACTAATAAATTTATCGGGCGAAAAAGTCGTTTTGCTTTTTAGCCAGATTTGTGTCGATTCGATTAGTAAAGTTGAATTTATGTTATTACTCATGCGCGAAGCGGCATGAGGTAAGGTTTCGGCTCCGTTTTTCTTGTTATTATTTTAATTATTATTACTATTTTTATTTTTTGTGTCACGATTTTGCATGCAAATTTATGCACGCATATTTTAGTGTACGCGAACTCGCCCCTGCCTCCCATAGAAAGTTATTTTTGTCCCCTATTGTTATAAAAGGCTTCTAGAAGTTTAAACCAATCAGAATCCGTCAACTGAGCACATGTCTGGATTTTTAGGGGGGACTAGAGAGAACCGGTTTGTCACTCGGAGAAGACTGTCATCAGGTTTCAAACAAATATGACCGCTTCTGTACTCCACACTTCAATTTTGCAGACGTTCATTTTCCATTACCAGAATGTAAGCACGCCTTTTAAGACTTCGAAACGGAAAGAAAAAGTCCTTAAGACGATTTGTATGCCTTTGAAGTGGCGGTTAGAGAGCTGAAAGCGATGGAATCTTCCTGTGAGGATTAGCATCCATTTATTACAAAGTGGGACGTGTCTTCCTACGAAGCGCGAAGCGGCAGACTTTACTAAGAATTTTCAAGCATTCCTGGAAAACTACGGTAACATTTATGGATGTCCATTTACTTTGTAAGAAACATTTCATAGACTGTTTGTTCTTCGATATGTGCTAAACAAATTTGCTGGCGTTGCCGAGCACGGTGTCCTCGATGCGATCCTGTTATCCTGCAATCCTGCGATTTATCGACAAAGCGGGACATCTCAAAGCGCGAAGCGGTAGATTTTACTAAGAATTTTTAAGCATTCCTGGAAAACTACGGTAAAGAAAATTACATTTTTGAATGCCCATTTACTTTGTAAGAAACATTTCATAGACTGTTTGTTCTTCGACATGTGCTAAAATTTGCTTGCCTTGCTGACACGGCTTCCTCGATGCGATAATTTAACGCATTTTGCTCTTGAGACTAAACTAATAGATATTTGAAAATAAAAACGTTCAACTGAGAGAATTCGTTGTCCTTTTTCCTGTGTAAAGGCAAATTGCGATTAAACTTGTTCGAATGTTTTCTTCGTGAAGCCAATAATCACGCTTTCTAAAATAAAGTTTGCTTTCAAGATTTTTTGATTCGCGAAAACATTATGCGAATCATCTTTACGGATAAGAATGGCATTCTATATACACAGGAAAAGTCGAAAATTTTAGAAAATACTAGATATAATAAAGTAGGTTGCTGAATTTAAATATTATTTTGTGATGTTTATAATATAATTCACAGACCCCAACGCTCTGCGCTGCAATTAGGATAAATAAATCGCCAAGCCTTCCGGAAGCAGAAAATCACTGAATTCTGATAAGCGTTTAACTCTTTTATTCAAGGGAAAGACGTTTTCATTCAAGGAAAGTATGAGTTTCATTAAAACGTGTTGACCTTTAGAACAAATATTTTGGATAGCGCGCGATCGAATTACATTTCACACGAAATTTGCATATATGCAATCAAACCGGGGGGGGGGGTATGATGCGTCACGCAATATTTATTTTCATAGTTTTGACATTATAAAAGCAGAATCTCCTGAATCCGATTACATGTTTTTTTTTTCATTACCTCGGATAAATTTAGGGCTTCGAAAAACTTATTGGAAATCCGGGAAGGAGGAGGGGTCCCTGGGGCAAGGAAATCCGGGCGAGAGAGTAACCTGGCCTTCGCTGAGGGCGGACGTGTTTTCGCTAGCTTCTTTAAACGAAATTCAAAATTTTCAAGATAATGTAATTAATGAAGGCTGCTAGGCTTTATTCGCTTTTAAAACAACATGGGAAAAGAAGACGCCCGTGCTGATAGCCGGAAACGGTTAAGAGAAAGCGGTTCACAGACTGACGGGGAAGACGAAGCGGACGGCCATTATTGTGAGGCGTTTTCAAAACTGGATGAAGTCAGTGAAAAGATTGACAAAGTGCTTACAAGACTTGGCGAGTTAGAGGCTATGCAGGGTAGAGTGGCAGAATTGGAAAAGGAAAATAAAAATTTACAAGAAAGTCTCAACACCGCTCAAGCTGACATCGACGACCTAAATTCATCTTCAACCGCCATGTGTGCAACACTGGAATCCCACGCAAAGAATCTGGAAGACCTCAATGCTAAAATAAAATATCTTGAGTGCCGTAACATCAGGTTAGAAGCATACACAAGACGCGAAAATCTAAAAGTGTTTAATGTTCCAGAAGGAAGAGGTGAGTCAACTTTTGCTGAAGATCAATTGAGGAAAGTGATGCGCGAAAAACTTAAAATCCCAGAGAAAGATATCGAGCAGATCCGTTTCGAACGCGTTCATCGCATCCCTGCTCGGAAGAATACCAGTCATGGACAGAACGTCAAACCAAGGCCTATTATAGCTAAATTTAGCTTCTTTCAAGATAAGGAATATGTTTGGTCGTTTGTTAAAAACTTGAAAAACACAAACATTTCAATCGTGAATGATTTCCCTCGGGAAATTGATGAAATACAGAAGACGCTATATCCCATCCTGAAAAGGGCCAAACAGAAAAAGCAAAAAGCCTATTTCAAAGTTGATAAGCTAATTATAAACGGGCAAATCTATAGAGGTGAAGAAACAAACAATCTCCCATATTATGGTCTCATTATGGATACAAGATACAGCGGAAACTAAAGCCAAAGCGGTCACAGCGCGACAGCATATCGATAGTTAAGTTTAGTTTATTGTTTACGTGTTTTATTAGTGTCAAATTATTTTACCTTCCTTGCTTCACAAAAAATGCGATTAATCTAGAAACTTTTTACCTTACAGGTTATTGTATGTTTTCCTGTAGATTAATAATTTGTTTTAGAGCGATATCATCAGTTTATATACACTATCTTTTCTTGCATTCTGCGATATCTTTGATATCATTTTCATATTATTTGACCTCATCTATAATACCACGTCCCCGATTCAGCTCTAATGACCGATCATTCTCTTAGTTTACTATCTCTTAATGTGAAGGGATTAAGTAATTTCAGAAAAAGGCGAACGATTTTTACGTGGTGTCGAAAAAGAAACTCTGATATAATATTCTTGCAAGAAACTCATTCGACATTGTCGACACAGTTAAATTGGAAAAACGAATGGGGTGCAGAACTTATTTGCTCTCATGGGAGCTCAAACTCTCGAGGTGTTGCAATCTTAATCAAAAAAGGTCTTGATTGTGTTATTCACTCTCAAATGGTAGATACATCTGGAAGGTATATCGTGGTTAAAGCTGCCATCCAAGATAAAATGTATGTTCTTATAAACATTTATGCACCAAACAAAGACGAAAATATCGTGAAATTTTTCAAAGATCTGTTAACTAAGCTGGCAACCGAAAATTTGGATTCAGAAGAAAATATTGTGATTGGAGGTGATTTCAATTGTCCTCTGAATCCTACACTGGACAAAAAAGGTGGCATAATGACGCCTAGGAAATCTGTGATAAATTGCATTAATGATGTCCAAAGTCAACTAGATCTTGTTGATATATGGAGAATTTTTTTTTTTTTTTTTGACATCTTTATTAACACTCACAAATTACCTACATGTACATCAGAAACATATCTGCAACATTAAAAAACATATCTACAACAAATTATTCGTACATATATGTTATATAAATACAATAATAATACAAGATGGTTGCTTGATCAAATTAAGACGAGGAGCTTCAAATAGTACTAGTGTTCAGAGTAGAGATCTTCCAACTTGTATTTAATAGTTATTTTGTTAATAAAGTCGTTCATTAACAGGGAGTTGCAGTGTAGCTTGTTGGTATAAATATAATAACGCATGAACAACATGGTGTAGTTGAATTTCCTAATTAACTTTGGATTAGTTGAGTTTGATAAATTTCCAAATAAGTACTCTACAGCGGATGGATTGAAATTAGCATGATTACACATGTTGAACCATTGTACTACATTATGAATAAATCGTTTTGTGAATTGGCAGTCTGCAAATGTATGTTCAATTGAATCTTGTTCTCCACAATACACACAATCACTATCCTCTTTAATACCGAATCTGTGTAGTTCCTTTTTGGTCACTACAATTCTGTGTATAAATTTAAAATGGAATTCCTTCAGTTTATTCTCTTTGCAAATTTGATTTATAGATTTAAAAATATTTTCCCAATTTCCTCCATTTAGTGACAAAAGCTTATTCCATTTAGTTGGTCCAGTTTGTGGCGAATGATGGACTTTCCAGTTCAGTAACCAGTAAAAATCTCTTATTTTTGCCGTTTCAAGATCTAACTTCGTTGACTTGTCCAGTTCAATTTTTGTATATTGATTATTTAGAAATGTTTCTTTGTGAAAATCTGTCCTGTTTCTTGCCTCTAATAGTAGGTGATGTGGGACGGCACTTATAACTTGATAGTAGTTTAAAAAGTTAGTCTTACAATTATATTTTAAATTAAAGTCTTTATAAGATAAAAATTGGCCGTTATTATCTAAAAGATCCTTAATAGAAATTATTCCTTTTGAAAGCCATTCGCTTATGACGAAGGGCTTGCCATCTATTAAAATCTCACAATTGTTAAATAAAACAGTTTTTCCCGGATTGTAACTGTATAGAGATTTTAATTCTTTGAAAGATGATAGAATTTCTTTATAAAATATTGGAAGTTTGGGATTTATAAATTTCACATCGTAGTTGCAATGAAGAAGAAACTTTAGACCACCCAGTTTACGAAAAAAGTGATCAGGAACTGACTTCCAATTTAAATTTGTGACAAAAAAGTCGCGGGATCCACGCGAGCCGCATTGCCTTTATCATTAAATTAATATCAGTCATACGGATTCCACCTTTATCGTAGTCTTGATAAAGGCCTATTCTTTTAATTTTATCCTTTTTCTTGTTCCAAAGAAAATCGAATAGCTTTCTTTTGATGATCGTCGCAATATCTCCAGGGATATTTATGTTAGTTGCGGAATAAACAATTTGCGATAGCCCGATAGATTTTGAAATCAATACTTTTCCAAACAGCGTAAGATTCCTTGAACTCCATATATCTAAGTTGGTTTGTAATTTTTGCAATTTTAAGCGAAAGTTGTAATAATCATTCTTGTTTTCATCATACGAAAAGTAAATACCTAGAATTTTAACCGGATCTCGTGGCCACGATAATTGTAGCGGTGTAGCTCTATTGTTTAACCATTTTCCTAACCACAAGGCTTTCGTCTTTTTCATATTTAATTTCAGTCCCGAAACACCTGCAAATTCATTGACTATACTGAGAGCTTTTTCGGCCGAGATAATATCTAAGCAAAAGAGGTTAGTGTCATCCGCAAATTGGCTGATCTTAACTTCGTTTTCATACACTTGTATTCCTTTAACCAGCTTACACTGACGAATTTTTCCTGACAATATTTCTGCACCTAATATAAACAGGTAAGGTGACAAGGGGCAGCCTTGTCTGACGCCCCTAGTGGGCTTAAACCAATTAGTTGCGTAACCATTGTTTAGGGCAGCACTTTCGATGTTGGTGTAGAAAACTGTTATCCACCTTTTAACACAATCCCCAAAATTAAATAAATCAAATACATTTTTCACAAATGACCATTTTAGCGTATCAAATGCCTTTTTAAAATCAAGAGATAACAAAATGCCAGATTTTCCTTCTGTCTTAGTGTACTCTAGAACATCACTAATAAGCCTCAGGTTCTCACCTATGTAACGTGTTTTCATAAAACCCGTTTGGTCCGGGTGTACTAATTTTGTCAATACGGTCTCAATCCGTTTAGCTAAGGCTTTTGATGCAATCTTGTAATCTATATTAAGTAAAGTTATTGGTCTCCAATTTTGAAGATCTAAATGGTCAGAGTCATCTTTTGGGATTAGAGTTATTATTCCCCGTCTTTGAGAGATAGACAGTTCTCCTAATTCATAAGCCATATTGAAGCTTTCTAGTAGATGTTGACCCACGAGATGAAAAAAGAATTTATAAAACTCCACGGTGAAGCCATCTTCACCTGGAGATTTGTTTTGTTGAAATGATTCTAATGCTTTTTTGCATCCTTCAAGTGTTAGGAGACCTTCCAATTTTTCCTTTTCCTCTTCGGAGAGTTTTGGGAATTCCAGGTTTTTAATAAAGTTATCGAAATTTTCCTGTGGCATAGTTCCCATTGAGGTGTAAAGATTGTCATAAAAAACTTCGATAGCTTTAAGTATTTCTTTGTCTCCCTCTATTATCTCATCATCTTCAGATCGCAGTTCTTTAATGGTTTTTCTGTTAAAAACCCGCAAACTAAAAGTTTTACCTGGAGTCAACGATCTCCGCTAATTTTTGGTCGCCTTGATTATTGGTTGATCTCTAATAATTTACATGACTGGGTCAAAGCCACAAATATAATCCCCGCCATTAGAACTGACCATTCCGCTATTTATCTAGAATTTGGAAACGTGGACAAAGAGGCTAAAGGTCCTGGGTTCTGGAAGATGAACACCTCTATATTAAAAAATGATGAGTACATTGATGATCTTACAAAAATGTTACCAATTTGGATCGCGGAAGGCCGAAAAGAACTTTCCAACCATCGTAATATTTGGGACTGGATAAAATATAACATAAGAGCTCATGCTATAAAATATTCCAAAACGAAGGCAAAGAAGAGAAATGAAAGATGATTAAAACTTGAAAAAGAATATACTGAAGCGAGACAGGTTTTCGAAAAGAACCCCAATGACTTGAATGGTAACAATTTAAATGCGGCTAAGGAAAAGCTTGAATTATTTTATGATGAAAAAGTCAACGGAATAATAATCCGTGCCCGAGCTCGCTGGCATGAACACGGCGAAAAAAGTACCAAATATTTCCTAAATTTAGAAAAAAGAAATCATGTGAAAAAGCATATAAGGAAATTAGTCATCAGCGGCGTCGTAAAGACAAATCCTTTTGACATTCTTCAAGAACAAAGACGATTTTACCAAGAGCTATACAAAAGTTCAATTAGTGATGCGGAGAACTGTCAGAACATTGTAAAGTTTCTAGAGAATTTGAATATACCCCAATTAACCGAAGAACAAATGTTGTCCTGTGAAGGCAAAATTTCAGCTGAGGAATGTTATAATATCCTCGATAGTTTTCAAACTAACAAAACTCCCGGGAATGACGGAATTCCTGTAGAATTTTACAAAGTGTCCTGGTCATTAATTAGCGACCCATTTCTTAAATGTGTGAACGAAAGCTTTGAAAAAGGTGAAATGTCTTGCTCTCAAAAACAAGCGGTAATTACTCTAATAGAAAAAAAAGGAAAAGATCGTTCATATATTGAGAACTGGCGTCCAATTTCTCTCGTAAACGTTGACACAAAAGTTATGTCCAAAGTGATTGCCACTAGAATTAAAAATGTTCTTCCAAATATCATACACCATAACCAAACTGGATACGTGAAGGGCCGATATATCGGCGAAACAATTAGATCAGTTTTCGATATTATGGATTTCACTGCAAAAAAAAGCATTCCGGGATTAGTGATATTTATTGATTTCGAAAAGGCATTTGATAGCGTAGAATGGGAATTTCTTCGCTATTGTTTGGAATCCTTTAATTTTGGACCTAATTTCATCCATTGGGTGAAAACGTTCTACAGAAACATACAAAGCTGTGTAATAAACAACGGACTTTCATCTGAATACTTCAATCTTGAACGTGGAGTACGACAGGGGGACCCACTCTCTCCTTATCTATTTGTAGTAACTATAGAAATATTAGCAATAGCAATTCGACAAAACAAAGATATAAAAGGCATCTCTATTGGGAGTGAGGAGACAAAAATCCTTCAATACGCAGATGATACGACGGTAATACTTGCCGACACAAACTCTGCTACCGCTCTCTTTAAGCTGTTAGATAATTTCAAGATTGTTTCTGGCTTAAAGATTAATTGTTCCAAAACGGAAGCTATGTGGATAGGTTCTTCAATGAATTGCAAAGCACAGCCTTTCGGAATTAAATGGCCCAACGAGCCGATAAAGGCTTTGGGAATTTATTACACTTATGATCAAAAATTGCTTCTCGAAAAGAATTTCATAGAAAGATTAGACAGCATTAAAAACCTGATTAGAATCTGGTCATCTAGAGGTCTTTCTATTTATGGAAAAATTACAATTATCAAATCTCTATTAATTCCAAAATTTGTTTTTGTGTCATCCTTAATACCTACCCCTAAAGAATTTGTTAATCAGTTAAACCAGTTATTATTTCAATTCTTATGGAATGGTCCTGATAAAGTCACACGCAGATCAGCGATAAATGATTACTCCAATGGAGGATTAAAGATGATTGATTTTGATAGCATGATAATATCGCTTCGATTGGCATGGCTAAAAAGAATATTTGGCTCAAATGATGGTACCTGGAAACGGTATCTGACATGGCATCTAGAACCCCTTGGCGGCCTTTTTTTGTTTTATTGCAATTATGATGTTAGAATCCTGCCACTGAATACTTCGCTATTCTATCTAGAATTATTGCAGTGGTGGTCAGAATTTAGAGATTCGTTCTCTTCAGAAAAAGATTGGCAACATATTCTTTGGAATAACAAACAAATACTCATTAATAATAAAACAGTTTATTATAAAAGTTATTTCGAAGCAGGTATAGTTCATATCAGTGATCTATCCTTTGAATTAAATAACAAAGATTCCTTTTCCCTAGTTTCTAACAGGATTTCAAAAACTAATTTTTTAGTTTGGGCAGGTCTTCGACACTCCATTCCTTCTATTTTAAAAAATAGTTCTCCTAAATCAACAACAGGTGAACTCGCTCTAAAAATAGACGATAACATATTTGATGTGACAAAGAAGAAATCAAAAGACTATTATACTTTACTTGTAAGTAGAAAGGCTCTTTTTCCAACTATTGTAAACAAATTGCAGGATGAATTTCATTTCACACTTGAGGAAGTTAAACAAATTTTTACGATCCCGCACAGTGTTGCTCTTGAAGCATATGTTAAGGCATTTCAGTACAAAATTCTCAACTCCATTCTTTACACTAATGCTAAACTTTATAAAATTGGTTTTAAAACGAGTGATTCGTGCTCATTTTGTTCATGTGAATCAGAAACGCTATATCACTTCCTATATCTCTGTCCTTTTTCAAGAGATTTCTGGCGTGACTTCGAAATATTGTGGCACGAACTTTTAAATGAGAACATTCGACTTTCGTTACAAGATGTTTTAGTTGGGATGATAACACAAAATTCCCCTTCTGCAAAGTTTTTAAACTATCTAATTTTAATCGGGAAATTGTACTTGTGGGATTGTAGAAGAGGTCAAGTTTTGCCAAATATACATGGATTTAAAAAGAAAATTGCTGTAAAATATGAAACGGAAAGATATATAAGTTTGTATGGTGAAAAGAAAGTAAAGGATTTCTTTAAAGCAAAATGGATAGTGTCACCTCTTGTAAACGCTTGATTAATATGTTATCTATTTATTTATTTTTTGTTATTTATTTATTTTTTTTTTCAGCAGTTGTATTATATTATTAGTAGTAATTATATATTTATGTAGGCATGTTAATATTATAAGTAGTTTTTGCTGTGTAAGAAGTATGTATTGTAAGTAATTTTAAAATAGTTTTGAACTTCAGTATTGTAATTGTGTAAAATAATAAAATAAAATTAAAAAAAAAAAAAAAAAAAAAAAAAAAAAAAAGGAAATCCGGGCGGAGGGGGAGGGGTCAAACAATCTTGCCATCCGTCGGTTGGGGGGGGGGGGGGGGGAGGGGGGAGGGAGGTGGATTCTTTCTGGAATAACCCAACGTAATAGAAATAATTCACGGTTTGGAAAGTATAAGACTAGTGTGGGTTTGATCAGGAATCAATAAATTAAATATTCAAAGCGAGTACAATAAAATTGGTAGCTTCGATCATCATGTCTTGTGTCATGCAAAATTCGTTGACGGGGGATGGGTGCGTGACCCGTTTAAAATAAACCATAAAACTTTCTTACGCAAGCGCATGAGTATAGGCTACCCGGTAGCCTCTTGTTTATAATGAAATATTACTTTTCAATTTTCAATTTTTTTGCCAGAAATTTTTTTTATTAGTACTAGTAAAGTTTTTTAAAAACTTTGCATATATCTAATGTCCCCTCCTAATCTCACTACTGTTATTATTATTATTATTATTATTATTATTATTATTATTATTATTATTATTATTATTAAAATGTGCAAACTGGTTCGTTACAAAGGCGACAGCTATTTCATTACCAACTGCGACAAGTGTTATTACGAATTCGAAGTGCGACGAAATTCTTACAAAGTTCGATAGGTCTTACAACGTGCGTCGATTCTTACAAATTAAACTGCGACAAAACACTCAATCACAGGTGTTTTATAGCCCGCGAATACCGGATGCTCAAACGGGTAAGGGGCGCGAAGACTACCCCCAAAAGCGCATGTCGTGTAAGCTGCCTCCCATCGCTTACTGCTGCTATGGGCGTGCAACGCACCGGATAGGATCCCAGACAGATCTATACCATCAGTAAGGAATTTCCGACTGTACCTTACAATGCAGGCACTCTGTCACGCGAATACGCCTTAGTGGCTTGCGCGCAGACTTCTCCTATTTGATCGGAAGCGATGTGACGTCAGTTGCCGTATTAGGTGTTGTAGCTTGCACGCAGACGTCTCCTATTTGGCCGGAAGCGATGTGACGTCAGTTGCTGTATTAGGTGTTGTAGCCTGCGCGAAGACGTCTCCTATTTGGTTGGAAGCGATGTGACGTCAGTTGCTGTATTAGAAGATGTTGTGGCTTGCGCGCAGACGTCTCCTATTTGGTCGTAAGCGATGTGACGTCACCCCCGCAGGGGTGTGGTGATTGCAACCGCTACCCTGGGTTTTTGCAGTGTTACAATATTTGGGATATATCTTACCTCTAATACATAGTCTGTCATGTGATTTACAAGATAAGGTAAATGTTATGGGTTATGGCGCTGCTGGGGTCCGTGACGTCATCCAAAGTGGCTGCCAAGATAGCCGCCATCTTGGATTTTTACTAAAATTTTAACTTTATCAGGAAAATGCGGAAATTCCAAGAATTTTTTGCTTGAGTTGTAAAATATGACACAAATAGTTTGCTGCTTTTGGTAGCGTTTTATACGTTTTTTCCACCAAAAAGGGTGAAATATACGCATTTTCATGATACGGATGACGTATTATCTCGTTACCATAGTAACCGATTGACGCCAAACTTCACCAAAACGTGTCTGAAGCATAAATGAACAGCTACTAAAGACGGCATGAGCAAACAGCAAATTGTCTCAAAAAGTCGGAGAAAAACCTTAAGGGGGTGTATGTGATGGATCCGTGACGACCCGACTAGGTCGTGACGACTCGTCGCGGCAATATTCGTGGCCTCACGGTTTTAGAACGAAGTATACATGCACGTCTGACTTAATAACAGCGTGCGCTTGTTTGTTTTTTCGGCGTCCGGTAAGACGGGTCTCTCGAAGAAGTGACGACCCGAATCAGTCAATGTCAACTCTGTTAGCTTTAAAATGCTCTGGACAAAAACAAATAACATACTACTTTAGCTGTTTTAGCTTTGGGCTGGAACATTCTCGAGGAGTGACTTTGCCTGCACATTCAAACCCTCCTTCTTTAACGCCCTACACAATTCCTTGTACGTTACTGACTCCCCGCGGTTCTTCCAAGCCTTCAGCACTTGAAAGGCTTTTTCCCGCACAGTAGGAAATAACACATTCTCGACTGAAATAAATTCAATTATTATTTCCGGAACTTTCAATTCCCGTCCCACGCTTTGCCAAACTAGAGAAATGTGGCGGGACACGTCGTTTAGGACCAGATGTGATGGTTCATCTGTTAATAATAATAATAATAATAATAATAATTAGTAGTAGTTGAGAATAATAATAATTTATATTATTAATAATAATAATTTAATAACTATATATGATAAAAAAGATAGATGAAAGTTGATAGAAATTACATTTCTATATATAAATATTTTTCAATAAAAAAATTAAGAATTTAAAAATGATTACACAAGCAAGCAAACAAACAAACACTTTTCTAAGAATCCAAAGCTCCCGTGAGCCAGCTCGTGAGTAACTTGGAAATGCTCTACACATCGCTGCCTCATATTTGAGCGACCCTTCCTTACAAAAAGGTGTTGAAATGAAGTCAAACAATATATATAGATAGATAGGATTAGCCTAACAGCAGAGTTCTCTGATCTGAATTCTGCTGTCATTGTTGACTTGTTCAGAAACTGAGAAATCGCACAGGAATCAACGGGTTAAAGGAGTTCAGCTCTAAAAAAATAATCGACGATCCACTAGCTTGAATTTTCCTAAAACGAAATCAGGTTTAAAAATAAGCACTAAGCTTTATATCCCTCCAAAAACGCTTGACTTGCAGAGTTACGCAGTTTTCTTCGCTAAACAGAACACAAAAGTGTTTACTGTAGCTGACGTGACATTAGCTGTGTAGCCGCGAGAGGCGCGCAAAAAAAAAAGCCTCGTTTTGGTTTCAAAATTGCTAATATCCCGGATGTTGAGCGATGTCGTACACGCCCGCAAGTTAACCCTGCGCGAAGTCGTACGCGCCAGCGAAACATTCTGCTATTGTTGGAGATTAAGAAAACAAAGGAAATAGAATTGATCTGCAGTTGTTCTGTTTTGTATTTTGGTAAACATCTGACATTTACCTTGCGCTAAGATGTTTTTTTAGTGTGTTCTTATAAGTTTGGAGTTGTCGAAAATTTTAAAAAATGTATATTATTGCAATGCACTTCTACACTGAACAATACTGAATAATGCTAAAATGGGGGATATTCATTGCCTGAATTACCCAACTAGCGCACAGACACCCCATGTTTAACTCGTGAATACGTGTAAACCAGGGATTAATTCAATAAAACTTTTACAACTAATTTACGAGTGTAGCCATTATTTCAGATGTCGAAAACAATAGCTATACTTGTAAATTGCACGTGTAAAAGTTTTATTGAATTGACCCCAGTTGTAGTATTTAGGGGAAAAAGTCGCTCGATCGCTCGATCACTCACTCGGCTGTAAACTTTTGTTTAACATAAACATCCTTGAGTTAAATATTAAAATTAATTTAACAAAACCAATTACTTGTGCATTGGTGGTTGAGTGATGTAGGGACCGCTGTTGCTCAACTACCTAGCACTACCGGGAATCCCTGGCCCGGGTTAACTGATCCGTATTTAAAAGTTGACTTTTAGCAGCATCACCACAGTAACTTATTTTAATGACAAAACTCGCCACAGACTTTAAGAGCGAATGTTTTGGGTAACAATTTTAGAAATAAAGTACTTAAATTAAGACTTTCGATAACGGTTGCCAACTTCATCAAATTTCCGTTTAAAAATAAAAGGAAGGAAAACAATCATTTGTATGATAACTTTACTCTAATTTTTTGGGTGAAGAATAAATTATTTAGAGCATTTTGTGTTCACAAGTTGGTTTAAAGAATCCTTTGATTTATTTCAAAATGGAGGTTCTCGTAATGTTATGGTGAATATCTAGTAAGCAATGTTGGCACAAGAAATATTCAATATATTGTTAGTTCTATTTCAGTGGAAGGACCTGAAAGGACTTAAAATAAAAGTATTTTATTTAATTACCTTTTGGTCCTAACGTGTTTCCAGGTAGTTTCTCAGTGTTGTTCAATGTCTGAAAAAGAACAAAAAACAGTAGAGAACCACATTATAACTGCCAGTGCAAAATTGCATAATTTAAAAGCTACTTAATTTCAAGGTCAGGCCCAACGGGTTTGTCTAAACCGAAGACCCAAAAATGAAGACCGAAGACCCGCTGGTCTAAAACGAAGACCAGCTGATCTAAAACGAAGATCCACTGGTCTAAAATTAGCCTGCTCCAGGCTCTGAGATAGTGGGGAACCGAACGCGCGAATTAAAAAAAAAAGAGAAAAATCACGGGAGAACTGGGTAAGGGAGGTCGGCGGAGCCTGTAAACATTTCTTTACCGACGCTCTTCCGCCCTCTTGAAAGAAAGACGTCTTTCTCTTAGACGTACAGTCAACGGCGAACTCAGAATCCTTCAAAATCGCTCAAAATATCACTTTTACGGCAAAAGGACGACAACACACAACAAATAAGGTAATTTAACGTTTATTTAGCGTTGATCAGTACATACATTTGGCGATAGGTCGCCATAATATGAAATTTAGGTAAATCCCATACATTTCCTATAAAATTACAAACGGTCATTATGTTACACAAACAGATTGTATGGGCTCCCTGTGTGCTCACCGCAGACTTGCGCTCACATTAAATCACGGACTGAGAAATGAACTGATCCTAAGCCGTTTTAAAGCTGGGCTAAAATACTTTTAGCGACGAGCAGGATTTGTGTTAGGCCTGTCACCTTTTATAAAAACCGAGCTTTTTCAGTTGTTCGACTTGATCTCGCATCACTGAAACCAATGGAGAAACGACTATTATCGTCGATTTCTCTGCCAGAGCTGCTTTCGCCAGTCGTAGAAAGAGCTGAAATATCAAGCTTTTCCCGAAACCGGCTGGCAGAATCGCGAAGACATCTTTACCACGCGCCAAGTTTACAAGACATTCTTGTTTCCCTTTCCTGAGCGCTTCTATATTAGCAAAATCGCGCAGGCATTCGTCCAAAATATTACATAACTTTGATTCCTCTTCATCACGCGCGAGGATCACGTACGCCATCGTTACGATTGACAAGTATATATAATGTGCATAGCGAGATGTTGACATTACCTGTCCAAACGGACCAATCAGAGGGTATACCAGGAGCTGGTATACCGGAAAGAGCTTTTTAAAGAAATGTTTACAGGCTCCGCCGACCACCCTCTCCCCAGTTCCCCCGCGATTTTTCCATTTTTGACCCGTGAATATACGCGCATGCGTAATGAACGGGTTATCGGTAACGGCGACAGATATGCAAATGAGTCACTCACTCGCTCACTCCTTCCATCAGCTGTAAACTTAGTGACGTAATGCTTTGTTACGAATGCGTTTTGTAACAAGAACAGCGTGAATCCAGCGATTACAATAACTAAATTGGTGTAAACGAATATAAACAACAAGCTTAAAGATGTTTCGCATTTGGAGTCTTTAATGCAACGTTAAAATCGATCTAAAAGGAATTTTCAACCGAGACCCGCGCTTTGATGGTTATCTATCTTCAAGGAATAAAATTTATCCCACTTTCAAGTCAGTGGTCGCGGGGGTCGAGTGGTGTGAAGCGCGGACTTACAATCGAAAGTCCCTGGTTCGAATCTCGCTCGGGCCGTTCTTTTTTTTTCTTTCTTTTTCTTTCTTCTTCGGACTGAACATTATGAAAGTGATGTACTGTATTTTTATTTTTTGCGTTTGTCAAAAATCCTTACGTTTAATTTTAAAAAAATTATTGAACCGTGACAGAGTGAAAACATAAGCTTACCGCAATATTGAGTAACATGTTAGCATTTCAAATTCACGGGTTGGCTCTAAGGAGCCTTTGATTAACTTCGCGCGTTCCCCACTATCTCGGAGCCTGGAACAGGCTAGTCTAAAATGAAGACCATAAAACTAATTATGCCACAAAAGAGCTGACCTACTAACATTATAAGATCTTATAACACATTAATTTTCATACAGTCACACTTTGAACATATTTTGTGTGCAACTAATTGCATTTTTGTTGAAGTGATTTTTGTTTATATCATAACAAACATGTTGTAAAGACTTTTTTATCTATTCATCACGGGTGTAGTTATTGTTTTATGGTTGTCACATTACCTGCTGTATGATGCAATCATCGGTTGTTCACTCCAAACAAAAGAAGGTCAACCGTAGTAGAAATTTTACAGTACCCGGATGCAGTTTTGTTTTAAGATCAAATAAAATCGCTTCAAAATCTCTCAATCTCCCAAGATGTCTTTGAATAATCAAAGGCTCCTAAGAGCCAACCCGTGAATAAGAAATGCTAACAAGTAACGCAATATTGCGGTATTTTTTTTTAATTTAAACTTAAGGATTTTTGTCAAACGTAAAAAGAAAAAATACAGTTTATTATTTTCATAATGTTCAGTCCGAAGAAGAAAGAAAGAAAAAAGAAAAAAAAAAAAAAAAAAAAAAAAAACCGGCCCGAGCAAGATTCGAACCCAGGCCTTTCGACCTTATGTCCGCGCTTCACACCACTCGGCCACCGTGACCACTGACTCTGAATGGGATAAATTTTATTACTTGAAGGTAAAGCAACAAAACGCGTGTCTCGGTTGAAAATTCCTTTTAGATCGATTAACGTTGCATTAAAGACTCCAAATGCGAAACATCTTTAAGCTTATTGTTGTTTATGTTCGTTTACACCAATTTAGTTATTGTTATCGCTGGATTCACGCTGTTCTTGTTATAAAACGCATTCGTAACAAAGCATTACGTCACAAAGTTTACAGCTGATGGAAGGAGCGAGTGAGTGCTCATTTGCATATCTGTCGCCCGTACCGATAACCCGTTCATTACGCATGCGCGTATTCACGGGTTAAAAATGAAGGCGTGGGTTTTTCCTATATAAACTACTTCATTAGAATCCTCATAACTAATCTCAGAGGAAACACAAACTGTTTGAGAGAAAGAAATTTTGAGATATCAAGGCTATCAAGGGTATAAGTCATGAAGTGAATCAGAGGAAACTGTATTGGTTCAATTTCACAAGAAGTTCGAGTTACTGGGGTTCATGCAAGTCTACTGTGTAGTAAGAAAAACAAGATGCTAAACAATCCAACTGCAAACAAGGTACATCTGTACATGAATTTGGTTTCATTGACTGAGTTGATAAGGTAAATTAGCCACCGGAAAAAGATTTGAGAAGGCTGACGTTTCGAGCGTTAGCCCTTCGTCGGAACGAATCAAGGGATTGTGGGTAGTGTGTGGTTTTATATAGTAAGCTGTGGAGCTACGCTATTGGTGGAAATTTGGTGACGTGAAAAACAAATGTGAATTAGTTGAATGAAAAGCGTTCGTTGATTCCATGGGGTTTGAGAGTGCCGATTTGAAAGACGATTTTTTGTTCTAAGTTTTTACGGCTTTCTGTGTTACCTTGGTGTAGGGAAAGGCCGCAGATTGTCATGTTGTTTAGTATGGTAATTAAGATTGAAATGACGCGCGACTGGTTTGGATGCGTCTTTGTCATTTTTTTTTCAAAGTCTCGGAGATGTTCACGAAAACGGTCGCCTAGTTCTTCTCCCTGTTTTGCCAATGTATATCTTTTTGCAAAAAGTACAAACATCTGTCTATGTATACCATGCATCAATACGCTTTTTGTGATCATAATGTTGTACATGTATGTGTCGAAGCTATGGTGTATTGTGAGAAACCACATCTTTTTCACTGAAAGAAGACATAAGGAACCCTGTATTGGTTATTTAAACAGCCCTGGTTTTCCTCCCTCCACAAAATTAACCAACATTTCCAAATTCCAATTCGATCAGGCAACAGTGGAAGTAAGAGCGTGGATTCCACAGAAATTCCTATTTATTTATTTATTTTTGTGTTGCATGTGTCAAACCTATGGTGTATTGTTTCACTGAATGGAGACTAAGGGACGCTGTGTTGGTTATTAATAGCCTATTAATAATCTAATGCACATGTAAAGATAAAGTTACAGCTTCTTAAACAGAGATTAAGCTAAATTAACGACATAATTTTCCCTTCCAGGTAAATATATTGATTTAACAGGTCATACTACTTCAATACTAGAAATTGAGTTTCATTGTGTACCTGGCTTGTTGTCTGTAACGACCATTTCTCCAGTCCATTGACTCCAAGTTCTTCATTCCAAACTTTCTCTTTGCAAATCTCTAGATCACCTTGTGTTATCTCCAGGAGATGTAGGCAGCCCTCAAGATCACAATTTGGACATGCAACATTGAACTTGTATTGCAACCCACACAGGTAGGGAAGATCTTGCGACAACGATTGCAATGTTTCTTCCACAAATTTCCGCACCTGTACTGCTACTTCATGATCAGTTGATTTGTCCCCCAAGACCGGCCGTCTTTGACTTTTTTGCTTGAGGACAACCTTGATGAATTGCTTCTTGCAGGTAAGAACAAAATGATGGTGAACTTGCCTCCCAATAACGAACCATGCTCCATTTCGGTACAGTGTAGGGGACTGAGGTGGTCCAACTTTAGAACACCAACGAATAAAACGAGAGACAAGTTGTGTAAAAAGGCCATGGGGGACAAACCCACCGTAAAAGCAGATGTACAATGGACAAGGATCTGACCTTGAGGGCTTCACAGCACAAACAGAATCAGGTGATTCTTTAAGCTGTGCTGGAACAAAGTATTTTACATCAGTTGTAAAGGGTGAAAACTTTGCAATCAAACCAAAGTGCTCCATCATGTTCAAAATATCATCCCTGACAACATCTTGCAGAAGGAATTTTTTAAACACATGATCCACCAGTTCCATGCTGAGGACACCACTGTTCTGAACTTCTTTCCAGTGGATGGAGACTATGGGATCCTGATAAAAATATGACAGAAATTGATTATCCCATAGCCTTATTTCTCAGATTATCTGAGGCTGCTCACTTTCATCCAGCCTCCAATCCTCCGAGGGACCATCTGAGAATCAGTCTAATTATACTGAGACCATGTCAATTTATTTTCAACTGGATCCAAAAGGGCTTTCGACTGCACTTGGCATGCACTGTTACATGTAACAATTGATTAGTCATAAAACAGCAGCGCACACAGCTTACCAGAAATTTAAAAACTGTGTAAAATCAGGTATGCCATATGGCACCCACAAAGAAAACATTCAAGAATTATTCCTCGCATTTTTGGGTTTCCTGGAAAACATGGATCAAAGATCGAGGATCAAGGACCAAGGATCGGGGATCAAGGATCAAGGATCAAGGATCAAGGATCAAGGATCATGGATCGGGGAAAATGTTCACAAAAAAGTAAAAAAAATAAAATGAAATAAAATTCGAAAATTGTTTTGCTTTAGGGTTCTGAGCATCGAACATGAAAGACCGAAAACTTCAAGGATCGAATTTTTTGTGTAAAATAAAACAGACAATATCGACTAACAAAAATCAAAGTTTGCTTCAAAAAGCTGTGACGGAACGCTAAAGGATTAAAGAATAATGAAAATTGTTTCGCTTTTTAGCCTTTCAGGCAAATGACGTCTTTGTTAAGCTTCTAACATCACATTACCTTTGTCGCATGCAATTTTTTGTGTCAAGTCTTTTTCTTCGCCTCACCCCTTATTTTCTTTTTATTTATTTATTTATTTATTTATTTATCTATTTTATTTTATTTTTATAATAATTATTATTTTTAATTTATTATTATTATTTTTTTTTTGTAGTTTCTCAATTTCTTTTCTTTATTGTTACTCAACATGTGTGTAGTAAGATATTTTGTTTAAATAACGCCGCTCTTTGTAAGTATCTGTTAATATGTAAGAGGAACACTCAATAAAGGGAAAAAAAAATTTGTGTCAGTGACAGACAACATTGTGATTGGATAGACCATTTAACACCATTTTACATGTGATTTAATTTTTGAATAAATTTTATGTGGAACCTTCTAAATTAGTAATATCAATTAGTCGAACGCAAAAACATGCAATTCGTTGTTTGAATAAAAAAACTCATTATTTATTATGAAAAGCTTAGCTTTTACAGCGGGGTCCACATGCAACAGGTCACTGTCAAAATGGGGGTGCCGCGCATTTATACATTCAGGGTCCACGTGATAATATGCGTTCCGTTCTCTAAAAGAAAGTTTCGTATTGCCAGAATTGTCTTAGTCTGGGTATTCGTAATGCTCCGCGTGTCTTTAAACAATGTCATAAGGTGGAGGAAAGGTCCACATGGTTGGGAAATTTTTCTGACGCACCCTCATCCCATGAAAGCCGCTTTCTAGTTTTACTGTGTTGGCCTTTCTTGCCAGATACAGTCGTGTTTACTCCAGCATCCTCTAGAAAAAATTCTTAAACCGGCGCAAAATCTTTTAGCACATTTCCATGTATACATTTCGACAACGCAGAGAAAAGTTTTAACGGGTCAGATAATATAAAGCCTGTTTGCATGCTTAATTCATCGTCAGAAAAGAGCGAAAACGAGAGCGAGATGAAATGAGAATGTTTCTGCTAGAATGGGCAATGGGCATCCGTCACTGCTTTCTGAAGCAAACTTTAATTTTTGTTACTCGATATTGCCTGTTTTTATTTTATGCAAAAATATTCGATCCTTTGACGTTTTCGGTTTTCGGTCTTTCATAGTCTATGTTCGATGCTCAAAATCCTAATGGTCAAAATGTTGTGGACTCACGAGGCGCAGCCGAGTGAGTCAGCAACAAATTTTGACCATGTGATGACGTAAATCGTGGTAAATAAGAGTCCACGCCACGGAAAACCGGTGTAAATTTGTTTTTTACAACAATATTAAAAAAAATACAAGGAAAAATCGAAGTCTTGTTACAAAACGTGACAGCAAAGAAAGAGCAAGCGTTTTTCTTTTCAAGCGCGCGCGATGTTAGCGTCAGCACCGTTGTCTGGACTCTCATTTACTACTCACGTCGACCAATCAGATTGCGAGTTTAGCTGCAATTGTGGTAAAAATAAGAATTACGTTCTTTAATGCAACCACCCTCCAAAATAAACTATTATGCTCCAAATTACACTCAATTTGATTGTAAAAGGTAAAGTCGCACTCGGGCCACGATGGCCCACACGGCCGGAGCTTAACCCGGTTTCCGTAGCATGAAGCAACTAGGAATATTGCTACTCCCCCCTGGATGATTGTAATTACGCCAAAAATTATTGTCTACCCACACCCCTCCCTCTGTGAACCAAAGGCCATGGGAGCCTGGCATAACAAGGGTAACCAGGCCCCACACACAAACCTACAACGCTTAATATTTACAACAACCTCCCAAAACTTGAAATTTTGCAGATTTTGCTCAAAAATGAATGGACAGAAGTTGCTATAAATATAAAAAAATAACCATTTTGTCACAAAATAGCACTATTTTGCCACCTGGTGTTATGTTCAATATTCTCACCGGAGATTCCTTCAAACAATGGCGAAGTTCAACATATTACGTAAATTTAAACCCCAAGAATAGTAGCGTGGGAATGGGTTGCGCAACCTCCGGCACGTTGTTTGCTATATAATCTTATTCTGGTGCGATCAGTCCTTCATAACCTCAAAAGTCCTTTCATGGCGCTCGGGGAGGATTAGTTAAGTACGTTCAAGCCCTCAGTCCTGTATCATCGCTGCGCCACGGTTTTTGTTTTGTTTTCACCATGGCACATGTCCCAGTCATTCCCGGTAAGTGTGCCGTTCGCTTTTCTCTATGTTAGGTCGGGAATTGTACTTTCCCTTGTGGCCCGCAAACCTTTAAGTTTGTTACTAGCTTGGAGTTTTTCGCTCGCATTCCTGTAGCTTCTTACTTTTGGCCTTGTTTCGTACAATTTTTTCATTAGCTCATATGTTCACGCTGTGTAATGGATTTTTTTCACTGAGCGAATGTGTTTGCGCTGTTATGGAATTTTTACTAGCAATTAATAACAATATAAAAATGCACGTGCAGAGGTATTGTTTTCGCTCATTATTGGTATTGTTTTGTGTAGCTCTCGCTAGCAAATTATAACATCGGCTGTGTTTTCACGAGGCGGTTTTTCTCGCTTAACATTCCTGAAGGTAATTTGTTTACTGACCGCGTTAAGCAGCTTAAAAAATTTATGCGTTTTCACGGACAGAACTTTATTCATTTTTCTTATACCATGCGCGATATATTTTCTTTTGTTAAAACAATAGAAAATTAAAACACAAAAGAACGACAATACAATGCCCTTCTTTGTTGTTTAATTGCCGACAAGCTTAAGCGACCTGGTTTGGTGGCTTAAATTTGATGAGAATTCTATTGTAGTTCGCCGACTCGCTTAACTTTAAGCGAGTTGGACAAGCAACTGTTTTCACGAGATTTCCGACTGTCACTCGCTCAGCGACTTGAAAAATCGCTCGTGAAAACACGGCCATTATCTCTCACGTTTTAAGTTCAACCTTCTGAAGTGCGGCCGCTCAAAAAATAAACTCGGTTATTTCACTTTTTTACCGAGTTATTTTAACCGGGTTGTTTTTGCGCTGTTGGATGGAATTTTCACGAGCGAATTTGTTTACGCTGTTTTATTAGAACTTTCGCAAGCGAATATGTTTACGCTGTTAGATGGAACTTCCACGAGCGAATATGTTTGCGCTGTTATATGGAACTTTCACGAGCGAATATGTTTCCGCTGTTTAATGGAACTTCCACTAGCGAATGTGTTTACGCTGTTAGACGGAACTTCCACGAGCGAATATGTTTACGCTGTTGTACGGAACTTTCTCGAGCGAATACGTTTACGCTGCTAGATAAAATTTTCACGAGCGAATATGTTTACGCTGTTAGATGGAATTTTCACGAGCGAATATGTTTACGCTGTTATACGGAATTTCCACGAGCGAATATGTTTACGCTGTTACATGGAACTTTCACGAGTGAATATGTTTACGCTGCTGGATGGAATTTTCACGAGAATTTTCACGAGAATATGTTTACGCTGTTATATGAAACTTTCACGAGCGAATATGTTTTTCGCTGTTATATGGTACTTTTCATCATAAAATGTTTTCGAGCGAATATGTTTGCGCTGTTTAATGGAATTTTCACGAGCGAATATGTTAACGCTGTTATACGGAACTTCCACAAGCGAGTATGTTTATGCTGTTATATGGAACTTTCACGTGCGAATGTTTGCGCTGTTAGATGGAATTATCACGAACGAATATGTTTACAATGTTTAATGGAACTTTCACGAGCGAATATGTTTACGCTGTCATACCGAACCTCCCCGAGCGAATATGCTTGCGCTGTTATATGTTATATGTATGTATGTATGTATGTATGTATGTATGTATGTATGTATGTATGTATGTATGTATGTATGTATGTATGTATGTATGTATGTATGTATGTATGGAACTTTCACGAGCGAATATGTTTGCGTTGTTAGATGGAATTTTCACGGGCCGGCGAATCCGTTTACGCTGTTTAATGGAATTTTCACGAGCGAATATGTTTGCGCTGTTAGATGGTCTTTCATGAGCTAATATGTTTACGATGTTTAACGGAATTTGCACTAGCGAATACGCTCGCGCTGTTATATGGTACTTTTCATGAGCGAATGTGTTCGCGCTGTTTAACGAAAATTTTACAAGCGTATGTGTTTCCGCTGTCGTATGGAGTTTTCACGAGCATATGTGTTTCTCTTGTTTACGCTGTTATATGGACTTTTTTCTCTGGCAACATTGTTTGCCCTGGTAAATGGACCTCTTCTCACAAGCGAATGTGTTTACGCGGTTGTATCAAGTTTTCCCTTGGCGAATATGTTCTGTGCCGTTTTACGGACTTTTTCACTAGAAAAATTTATTTCCGCTGGTCGGGCGAATTCCCACGAACATATATGCTTTCCTTGCTAATTGGATTGTCCACGAGCGAATATGTTTGCCCTGTTTAACGGATTTTTTCATTAGCAAATTTGTCTCGCGGGTCTATGGAGCTCTCGCGAACTAGTGTGTTTACGCTGTTAAAAAGACATTTTCACTAACGGATTTGTTTGCGCTGGTCATGGAATTTGTCGCTAGCCATATGTTTGCGCTGTGGAATGGACCCTTCCACTACATAATTTGGCAAGGTATTTTTTATTTGCGCGGCCTTTCGCAATTTTTCACGGCTGCTTTGTTTTAGCGGTTAATTGGAGTTTCCACAAGAGCATGTGTTTTGCGCTGCTATATGGAATTTCCCGCCAGCAACGCGTTTGCCTGGGGAGCTCTTCCAGGCCTACCTTAGTGGACTTCAATTCTAGTCTGTTTTCTAACGCTGTGTTATCTTTTAGTGTCCGTCTATAGTTTGTATTCTGTCTGTTTCCGTGGGTGACCTTTTTTGCAAAGCTTCCTCGAAGAGATTGTCTAATATCCTTCATTGCTCTGTCCCTGGACGGGGTATTTCGGGGTTGCTTCGCTTTGGGGTTATACCCATCTCTTAGCGGTGTTTCTTTTTATGTCTTTTCCTCAATGCTCGGAATTAGGCTGTGCGCCTACGTTTTGTCTGCTTGCTGGTATTATGTAGGATTACCCCAAAGCGCGGCGGCCCCGGTGCCCCATTACATCAAGTTTCCATGTTATTGGTTACGGTCTTGGCTAACACGGTACTTTTTGGAAACCAAAACCTTTTTGTTGTTTCTTTTGTTTTTGGAGGTAGTCAGACATTCACAGTCAGACTTGCGACGTCCAGGGGTGGGAAAAAGATTCTACAACGTTATCCTAACTAGGGCTGTTGCCTTACAGTTACAGTTACAGTTCTCTTTACTTCCTGTGCCCTTGTAGCGGTGGTAGCCGTTAGTACTCAAATGTGGCTTACAGCGCGGTTACTATTTTTCTGTCCTGTTTTCTTATTATAAGGCTCCCTTCCATTAATTCAGTGCTACCACAAGGATAGACCTTCTCAAAGTCCGTTTTGCCGGTTTTAGTTTGCGGCAAGTCTACCTACAAGGAGGGAAGATTTTCTGAGTTATGGGAGGAGGGCGCATTATCTTCATGATCTTCTGCTTCATGCTTACCCTATTTCTGAGTTTTGGGAGGAAAGTCTACATTTAGGTGCTTCCACTCTGGTTTTTCCTAGCACACTCTGCTTCCGGTGAGTTGCCAGGGAGCTTTAGCCGAAGGGCTGGCCTATCCCATATCTTTATATTACATCCTGAGGCATTGTTAGTTGGTAGCCCCGGTGAGAATATATCACTATTCTCAACGGGGATTCCTTCAAACAATGGCGAAGTTCAACATATTACGTAACTTTAAACCCCAAGAATAGTAGTGTGGGAATGGGTTGCGCAACCTCCGGCACGTTGTTGGCTATATAATCTTATTCTGGTGCGATCAGTCCTCATAACCTCAAAAGTCCTTTCATGGTACTCGGGGAGGATTAGTTAAGCACGCCCCTCCCTCCTCCCCGCAGCTACCTACTCACTACCGCCTCGGGCTGGCCTATCCCATATCTTAATATTACATCCTGAGGCATTGTTAGTTGGTAGCCCCGGTGAGAATATATACTACTTACAGTATATAATTATTATACTTGAAATTACACTGGCATAATTATGTGTCAACCCCTATCCAGGAAACACAATTTGTATATTAATTTTATGTAGTATTTCTTACCATTTTATCAAACTGTGGAATGGTGATCAGCTGCCTGAACAAGTCTATCAGCCACTGGGCCTTTAGAATGACTGTGCTGCAGTGCTTAATAATTATCCCCAGGTCATGATAGAAATTCACCATGGTTTTAAACTCTTCCTCTTTGACTATAAAGCACACATTCTTGGCATAGCTTTGAAGTTGCTCTATGTCACTGTGATGAATGTTTTGAGCTACCAAATCATCAATAATCTTTTCGAAATGTAACCACCTACAGGATAATATTGAAGAATGTCAACCCCAGCCCCTTAATAACAAATTGATGAACAAATTAAGTTTTGCTTATACTGTATTTTTGTCAGGACAGTAGTTATGTGTACTACATAATTCTATTCATTCACTGCGCCTGTGACAGAAATAATAACTAAGATATAACTTTTAACATGACTTCCATTCAGAATACAGACATATATACATACATACACACACACACACACACACACATACATACATACATACATACATACATACATACATACATACATACATACATACATACATACATACATACATACATACTTTATTGTCCCCCCCTCCCCCCACCCTAGGGTTTTTTCAACAAAAAGTTTAATTTTAAAAACATTTAGAAAATACATGCAGGCTGTTGAAACGTCAGTCAGTCACTGTAAAAAAATATTATATCAAAGGCTCCTAAGAGCCAACCCGTGAATAAGAAATACTAACGCGTAACACAATATTGCGGTAAGCTTATGTTTTCACACTGACACGGTTCGATATTGTTTTAAAAACATTTTGACAAACACACACATGCACACACACAAAAAAAGTACGTCGCTTTCATAATTTCCAGTCCGAAGAAAAAAGAAAAGAAAAAAATGCCCTGAGCGAGACTTGAACTCGGGCCTCCGACTGACCAAACAACACCATTGCGGAACACAGACTAAGATAAGACTAAATTTTGTTATTGTAAGGTAGATACGTATCAAAACGTGTGCCTTGGTTGAAAAATCCTTTTAGATCGATTTTAATGTTGCATAAAATACTCCAAATGCGAAAGATCTTTAAGCTTATTGATGTTTATATTCGTTTACAGCTAATTAGTTATTGTTATCAATGGATTCACGTTGTCCTCAGTTACGAAACGCATTCGTAACAAAGCATTGTGTCATTTTTTTTAGTTTACAGCTCAGTGATGGAACAAGTGAGCGGTAACGCAATATTGTTTTTTTTTGGAAATTAAATGCGACGACTTTTGTCGAACGCAAACAAACAAAAAAAACAGTAATTTTCTGTTTGAAAAAAAAAAAAAAAGAAAAGAAAAAAATCTGTCATGACAAGTATCGAACTCACGTCCTTCGGCTCTATTGTCTGATCGCTTACACACTGTGCCACCTAGGATTTGACTTTCGTTAAAAAAGTCTTGAAATTACTCACCACGGGCAGTGAGGACTGCTCCGACTCAGGCATTGTAAAGAATCAGCAGTAAAAAAGGGAATAAATTGACTAACCAGCGCGAGAGATCGATGTTTGGCATTTTTGCCTCGGAAGAACTCTGATTAAAAATAGCTCTTAGTTATTCAGAATCGCGACAAATTCGGCCTCAAGTTATGCTGTGTATAAAAGCAACGTTCACCTCGATGGGAGAAATACAGCCTGACTTAATGACCAAATGACGGAAAATGTTTGTCATGCGCATGCGTAAGAAATATTTGTCTTGTATTTCAATGTACCATAAGAAAAGAAGCATTTTTTTCAAAAGCAACAAGTCGATAAGGACCCGCATGTTCCAAGAATTATCTCTTACGCTTTATACCCAGGTAATGTGAATACTAATATTTATGTAGGGTGGGTTGGGGGTTGGCGGCATGATGATGTGACGCTTCCATGATGTTGTTTTGGTGGCGTTATTGTTTACATCATTCCTGAAAACCGGAAGTCAAATATGTACTGTGTTAACCGAGAGAAAAGCGGAAACCTAGGAATAATAAATTTTATGCGTGCATAAAATTTAAATTTGCATGCAAAATCATGATACAGAAAAAAAAATAATAATAATAAAGAAAAACGGAGGGCATTTTATAACTCATGCGGCGCGCATGAGTAATAAAAACGGAGGGCGAATTTTAACTCATGCCACTTCGCGCATGAGTAATTATAGCAAATATTCATTGCAGAACTTAACACTAACCTGGATGATCATTGCACCTGACAGACTACCCAGAGTCCTGGGATTAAACATTTACCAACAAAAGCCGGCCAATCTTACCCATACAATCACACTCTCAACAGATTACTGATACACTGATAATAATTTAACCCATTTACAAAAACAAATTAACATATGATAAAGAATGGTCTACAATTATAGGATATTAAGGGTAAACATTGGAGAAGATGATGAGGAAAAATGCAAAGGCCTGCATAATGACACTCACATAAATAATCTGAAATTAGAAACCCTGTGGGCTCTGAGTGCAGGTAAATAACACTTAGTATATCATTTATCTTCTAATTTACTGTAGCTCATATATAGTAGTTAGGGGCGTCGGTATGGGAAGCAGCCAATCAGGAACCAGCATTTTGATGATGTCACATATTCCATTTTGATGACATCACACATTCCGACAGGTATCCCCACTCCCCTCAGTCAAAAATCGGGGGATACTAGCTCTCCCTCCATCCCAGTCAAACTGGAGAGATTCTGGTTATCCCTCCATCCCATTCAAACTGGAGGATTCTGAGTTATCCCTACATCCAACTAGGTCCCAGTCCCCCACTCGGTCATCTCTGTTCAGGTGCAGATGATTAGCAAGTGAGTTATGCAACAATTTTTTTTTAATAAAGTGCAAGAATGAAGTCAGTTCAAATAATTCTTGTACCCTTGATGCAAGTTTTATAATAACAGGCAATGGTCGGGTCCATACTGTTCAAAAGTTCACCCAGCCAGGTTTAAATAAAGTGCGAAAGAATGAAGTTTTTACAGTTCAAATAATTCTCGTAACAGTTCGTCATCTTCATCATCCCAAGTGCATTGCATATCTCGCAGGATCCAACACGCGCTTGTCGAACACAAGTTGGTACCGTTTGATTTCCATCTGCGTGGTCAGTCGTTTGGTTTGATTGTCGCACACAATCTTGTGAGGGTTCCAAATGGGTAGGGTGCGTGGATCTTTGGTTAGGTTTTGCAGTTCCGCTTTTTGAGGATGTCAAAGTTGAGTTGTTGTTGTCCTGACTGACTGAATCCCCATACTTTGCATTCAACTTTTTCCCTCGGTGCATGCGGTACCCGTAGTTCTTGGGTCCAGCTGAGGCGAACTCTTCAATGTAGTCATTATCCTTCAACTCGTTGGTGAATTCCCCGAAGTAATTGCGAAGGGGCCAGCTGTCCCGGGCGCCAGTGGTAGATGATGCTGTCAGTATCAAAGTAGAGGACTTGTTCTGGCTGGAGTTGTTTGATTCCACAGTACAGCTTGAGTCTTGCCCAGCATGTAGTGAAACAGGCCACAAAGATGTTGGTGTTCACTTGGACGGGGTCACACTTGGGCGCCTGGTGATTGTGGACCACTTCGATCATTTCCTCATTGACCACGCGGATGGAGGTCACAGAATTCGTCCATCAATAGTGTGTAAAATTTCGCGGGAGAGGTCATGCCTTCCACTTGACACTTCTTAGCCAAATTTTCCCCAGAAACTGTTCAGCAACATTTTGGCCAAGGACCGCTTCCCAGAATTCATTTCGATCTTGGTTTCGTCCAGGCAAATGGACTCGTGCTGTTCGTAGTCTCGAATGAACAGCTCGCGCTTGATGGCCAGCCCAAGGCTTCCTGCTGGACTTTGAAGGTATTGACGTAATTCTTGAACAGATCCTGGGATTGGCGTTCAAAGTGTACACTTTTTGGAGGGTGTACTCCTGATTGAGGGCTTCCTGGAGTTCGGGAGTGCACCAAGTTCCCGTCAGGGCAGCTGTGCCTAATAATGGGACTGGGACATGCATGGGGGACATGGTGATGCGTGTACAGGGACTTGGGACTCGGGAACGCGAGACGAGGGACTCGGGGACGTGAAGTATGGGACGTGAACAAGAATTGTGTCTCAGTTCCTGCAAAGTCAGAGGTAAATGCGAATCGTCACTTTCTTCGTGAAAATGTGTATTAAGTATCTTCTATTTTTGACCGCACCCCACCTTTCCATGCTGTGGCCTTTAAGGTTCCAGCGAAAATACTTTTTAGCGACGCGTGGTAGTAGTATCCCCTCTTTCCCAGGTTTTAAACTTGCTCTGTTCTTTTGCAACATCTTATTAAATTTTATCTTTAGTTAGATAAAAGGAGCTTTGCAATTAGTGCTTTGTTTGTGTAAAAGTCTGAGAATTCTAGAGGGATTTGCCAGTAAACATAACCGCCCGCAGTAAACCGTTCGGCGAGCCTTGCACTTAGAAAGCCAAATATTAATACGAACTTCATTGCTAGAGTTACATGGTGAAAAGAAATTAAAATCCACGTAAGTCACAAAATAAAGCTTCATTTCGGCGATTTAATTAAGATGAGCAGTATACACTTGAATGACATGTGTTCGCTCAAACAAAACGGAATGTCTGGGAAAATTATCTATTGTTCAGGAACATGTTGCATTACAGTAATCTCGAGAGCACACTGTACAGCAAACTGAAGAGTTGCTATTGGTTTTACGATACTCAATAGCGCTGCGCACAAATACTCAAAATAGATAGACCCCCTACAAAGGCTTTGTATCAGCGGGATGTGTTTTGGATACGAAAAATCGGTAAAATTAGCGGTAAACGTGATTTCAACGTTTTTGGGGCTTCAAATCTAATAATAAAAGGCAATGTTACATTCGGGAGTGAAAAACTGATTCAAGAAATGTAAATTTTGGCTTAAAATTCAATAAATTATGCGACGAGCTGAGGCTGCACAGTGAAATCCCCGGATGAAATCCGATCATTGGACTTCCAATCTCTTAGCCCTCATGCGATCAGAAAACATTTCACGTCTTTCGCCCAAAATTAAGCCAAAAGTAAATTGTTGTATTTTCCTTGTATGACTAAGCTGTGTGCATCACGAGCTTAGATAAAGATGTGTAAATAGGTTCCAAATGATCCAGAATATGTATTTGATACAAATACCGTTTACGACCCGCGAATACGACGGGAGCAAAGCAAAACGGCAAAAGGTCCAGAAAATGACAACGCAAATTTGTTTTTGTGCAAAAATCCTGTCTTTGCGTATATATTCTAAGGGATACTGAATATATACTGTAATGCTTGGAGAGTATATAGGCCGCAATTTGGAAAATTAGAGAGTTGCTTATTCTCGAGTATTCGTCCAATGAGTATAAACGTTTCTGTTACTACCGCTGTGTGGTCGCATAAACAACATAAAAATAAACCGATCTTTTCAGTGGAACAATGGACAGATTATCATTTCTTTTCACAATTATTGAAACCTGCCTTTTATTTGCAATGGATCCCTTTTTTATAACTGCTTGGTTCAATATGCTACGTTTCTAACGGCTCAGCTGTATATACTGCAAACTGGACCTCTCGAGAGTGAAATCATTCAGACAATAATAACCAAAGTTTGAGAAGTTCCAAGAATAATGTTTAGGTTTTCTATTCAACATTGACCCGGGTGATCGATTTTCTTGCGAAAATATCGATAAAAGCCGCATCAAAGTGTTCGCCAACACCACTTTCCCATACAAAATTATTATGCAAGAAGTAACTAAGGAGTTTGTTTGTGTGAGTCACAACGGGGGTCAAACGTCTGTGACGTCATTTGTGCGCAGCGCTTTTGAAAACTGCTCTATAATTACTATTGCTTTTACTAATACTATAACTATAACTATTAGTATTTTTATTTAGTATTACTATTATTATTATTATTACTATTTTTATTTACTATTACTATTACTATTACTATTACTATTTTATTTAGTATTAACTATTACTATTACTATTACTATTACTATTACTATTACTATTACTATTACTATTACTATTACTATTACTATTACTATTACTATTACTATTACTATTACTATTACTATTACTATTACTATTACTATTACTATTACTTTTACTATTACTATTACTATTACTATTACTATTACTTGTGGTTCCCCCCATGAACTCGATCATCCTGTATTGCCTTATCGGTGTGAAGGAAAACTGACCTTCCCCTTATGCCGTACCTGCATGGAAACTGAAACCAAAAACCTCAAAAATTCGCTTCCCATTCTGCACCGGATGTACCGCTGCTCCCACACGAACGAAGAATGAGCCCTGACGGGAACTTGGTGCACTCCCGAACTCCTGGAAGCCTTTGCTCAGGGGTACACCCTCCAAAAAGTGTATGAGGCGTGGCACTTTGAACGCCAATCCCAGGACCTGTTCAAGAATTACATCTGCATTCAATACCTTCCTCAAAGTCAAGCAGGAAGCCTCGGGTTGGCCTTCAGACGTGGGTAACGATCCCATCAAGCGTGGGCAGTTCATTCGAAACTATGAACAGCACCAGTCCATTCACCTGGACGAAACCAAGATCGAAACATTCTGGGAAGCGGTCCTTGGCCAAAATGATGCTGAACAGTTTCTGTGGAAAATTCGGTCAATAACCCAACAAGTGTCAAGTGGAGGGTATGACCTCTCCCGCAAAATTTTACACACTATTGATGGACAATTCCTGTGACATCCACAGCATCCGCGTGGTCAGTGAGGAAATGATCGAAGTGGTCCACAATCACCAGCTCAAGTGTGATTCCATCCAAGTGAACACCAACATCTTTGTGGCCTGTTTCACTACATGCCGGGAAAGACTCAAGCTTTACAGTGGAATCAAACAACTCCAGCCAGAACAAGTCCTCTTCTTTGACGCTGACAGCATCATCTACCATTGGCGCCCCGGGACAGCCTGAATTGCCCTTGGCAATTTTACTTGGGGGAATTCACCAACTACTTGACGGATAACGACTACATTGAAGAGTTCGCCTCCGCTAGACCCAAGAACTACGGGTGCCGCACGCACCGAGGGAAAGTCGAATGCAAAGTACAGGGATTCAGTCTCAATGCCCGAGGACAACAACTCAACTTTGACGTCCTCAAAAACAATGTCAAAGCGGAACTGCAAACCCCGGCCAAAGATCCACGCACCCTTCCCATTTGTGCACGACAATCAAACCAAACTATTGACCACGCAAACGGAAATCAAACGGTACCAACTCGTGTTCGACGGGCGTGTGGTGGATCCTGCGACATATCGTTCCTACCTCTACAGATACACCCAATGCACCTGGGATGATGAAGATGACGAACTGTTACAAGAATTATTTGAACTGTAAAAACTTCATTCTTGCGCATTAAAACCTGGCTGGGTGAACTTTTAAACAGTATGGACCCGAGCATTCCCTGTTATTATAAAACTTTCATCAAGGGTAAAAGAATTATTTGAACTGACTTCATTCTTGCAAAATTGTTGCATAACTCGCTTGCTGATCATCTGCACCTGAACAGAGATGACAGAGATGGGGACTGGGACCTAGTGGGATGGAGGGATACCTAGAATCCCATCAGGATGGAGGGAGAACTAGAATTCCCCGATTTTTGACTGAGGGGAGTGGGGATACCTATGGAGGATGTGTGACATCATCAGAATGCAATGTGTGACGTCATCAAAATGCTGGCTCCTGATTGGCTGCTCCTCATACTGACGACCTTGATACTCTCATGAGAACTAATATATTAAAATTAATTGTTAATTAAGTTACCTCACAGGTATCTTCGCCCCCATGTATGGCTCCTGTCTCAACACTTCCATAATTTTGTCCTGCAGTGCTTGAATTTCAGTGCTTGGATTTCGCTGGCCTTTTTGTGTTTGAAAAGATAACAATATTGATATTAACTGCAATACAGCCATGCCCTGCCAAGCGGACAATAATGGACACACTGTTCTGACAGACAGGAGTTCAACTTCAGGTGAATAAAATTACTTTTACTGAAAATAACTCCAACCTGCTTTTACAGACTCTCGATAGATCTATTATAAGCAACCAACCATGCATGGTACTGCAGAGTGTGTCCCTGCCAGCTTCTAAATCTTGTTGCAGTGGCCAATTTACTTAATTAACTCAGTTGACACTAAATTTGAATCATTGTTTCACTGGTTTCATTAAATCTTACCTTCAAGTGCACATGAATGGCACAGATCAAAGGAGCAGGGATTGCAGTGATAGGGATATAAGGTTGCATTCTTATTGCCTCCATTGCAATTGTCACATTTCCAACTCAATTCACGAGACCCGTACACAGTCTCTGGATCCACCTGTTGAAGCTGGTGTTGATGAAGTGGAGTATATATCTTGTCTTGTAAGAAAATTTGAAAATTCAGGATATTTTTATTGCATATTTTTTATTGAAGGACGTTTATAGTCAATTTATGTTTTTAATAACTTTTATATATATTTTTAAAATTCCAATTTATTGTTGAAAAAAAACCCTAGCGGAACAATAAAGCATGTATGTATGTATGTATGTATGTATGTATGTATGTATGTATGTATGTATGTATGTATATGTAACATATTAACTTGTGTGCATTTGTACAATTTTTCGGAAAATCTGCAGGCAAAACACAAAATTAAGCATTAGAGGAATAAGAGTAAAAATGAATGTTTACATCACTTTCTGATGATTGTCAAGGCTATGGTATGTGTTTAAACAAAGAACCACGCAGTTCAATCATTTTCCCTGAGAAAAGACGGTTTTCGAGTAAATCAAAAATACATTTTTAGGGCATGATAGGCTAAACAGTAATATTTAAGCAAATAATTTGCATAAACCAAAATATTTCCAAAATACCCTCACATATATTAAAACAGCCAGCCATTAAAATAATAATTGCCCTTTACTTTGCAATCATTATTTTTTAAACTGCTGGCTGTTTCAGAATAATACATCATGTAACTATGTAATGGCATTTGGAAATATTTTTCTCTATGCAAATTATTAATGCTTTATTATTGTTTTCCACATCATTCCCTAATCAAAGGCTCCTAAGAGCCAACCTATGAATAAGAAATGCTAACATGCAACGCAATATTTCGGTAAGCTTATGTTTTCACACTGACACGGTTCGATATTTCTTTTTTTTAAAAATTAACCGTAAGGATTTTTGACGAACGCAAAATAAAAAGGAAATCACTCTCATAATCTCCAGTTCCAGGGGAAAAAAAAGAAGAGTCACGGGCGTGAATTGAACCCGGGCCTCCAGTACCCAGTGCAAATCCGGCGCCTTAGCCCGCAGCACCATCGAGGAACACATGCTCATCTAAGGGTATGTACTTGGTGTATCCTTTGTTATTTTGTATTTAAACACTTAGTTTTTATTTCAGTAGAAAAAGAAGATAAAAACAGCAGAATAGGGAATCGAGCCCGGGCCGTATGATCTGCTCCATACACACTATCCACTACACCACCGAGGACTAGCTGCCGGAAACTGTAATTTTTAAGGGATATAAGATAATATGCTGCTAGCCCAGACCATATATAAGGACTAACCCTTTCGATACACTGGAAATACTAGAATCAGTGCTTAAACCTAAATACTAAAATCAGTGCTTCAACCCTAGATACTGTAATCTGACCCTAAATTACACCGCAATATATCTAAATACATTAGAATAAGGGATACATGAAGTACCATACATTACGATCAGGGATACACCAAGTACCTAGGCATCTAAGATTAAATTTTGTTATTTAAAGGTAGATACGCATCTAAACGCGTGTCTCGATTAGAAAATCCTTCTTGATCGATGTTGTGTTGCACGATCTTCTCCTGATCTCTTTAATGTCTTTGAGAGGCTTATTGATAAAATTGATGCCGAAAATCTAGAGCTATATTTGTTAGGAGATCTAAATTGTAATTTATTACCGGATGTTGTCGACAGTGATTCGGCACACTTGTTAAACATTATGGATATTTATGGTCTGACCCAATTAATCACAGAACCAACTCGAGTAACGCAATATTCTCGTACCCTCATTGATTTATGTTTAACTAATTTCCCTGACAAAATATCCAAATCAGGCGTAATTCAAATTGGCATCACCGATCACTCTGTTATTTTTCGCGCACGAAAAGTTACAAATTTACGCTCTGGTGCTCATAATGTGGTTGAAGTTAGACAGTTCAGACATTTCAACGAAGCTGACTTTTTATGTGATCTTCGACTACAAGACTGGGATAGCATTTCCATGCATGTCAACCCAAACGAAATGTGGGACGCTTGGAAACACCTCTTAATGAGCATTATTGATAAACATGCACCTTTGAAAACAAAAAGGACAAGGAACATAAACTCTCCATGGATTACAGGTGATCTGTTTTGCCAAATGCACAAAAGAGACTTTCTAAAAAAGAAAGCTGCGTCTACTAATGATCCTTTCTTATGGAAAGAGTTTAAAAGTACAAGAAATACGGTCAACAATTCCATTAAACAAGCCAAACGTAGATATTTTACAGACAAATTTGATAAAAGCAAATGTGATTCTCGTAAAACATGATAATTAATTAATGAACTTCAATATCGCCAATGTAAACCAATCAAAGTGTCTCAAATTATATCAGGGAATCAAGTATTTACTTCATCTGATGACATAGCAGAGGCATTTAACGATCATTTCACCAATATCGGCCAGTCCCTAGCTCTTGAAATTCCTGCTACAGACATTGATCCACTAGATTTTGTCAAACCCACTGACGGGGTATTTTCTTTCAAAAGGATCGATGTTCAAGAAGTCATTAAATTAGCCAAAGATATCGACGGAAGTAAAGCAACAGGTCTAGATAAAATTCCATGTAAACTTCTAAAAATTTCCGCCGATGTTGTTGCGCCTTCTTTAACGCATATTTTCAATCAATCTCTATTGTCTGGCATCTATCCTTCAGATTGGAAGTTGGCTTAAGTCTCTCCTATCTTTAAGAATGGCTCTAAGTTTGACCTTAACAATTATCTACCTATATCTGTCATTCCTGTCGTGGCCAAAATCTTCGAGAAATTTGTTCATGACCAATTATATTATTATCTTAATGAAAATGCTCTATTATCCAATTGTCAGTCAGGCGTTCGCTCTCTTCATAGTACTCTCACGGCTTTGCTGGAAACCACCAATAATTCAGGTGCGTTAATATTGACAAAGGTTATCTTAATGGCGTCGTCTTCATTGATCTAAAGAAAGCTTTTGATACTATAGACCATAAAATTATCTTACAAAAACTTGATAGATATGGAGCTGATCAAAATTCCCGGGCATGGTTTGAATCTTACTTAACAAATCGTATGCAAAGATGCAATATAAATAATCATTTATCTAGTGCTAGCCCTTTAAACTGTGGAGTACCGCAAAGGTCAATAATCGGTCCGCTACTATTTTTGATTTACATAAATGATTTACCAAATTGCCTAAATCGAGGCTCCCCAAGAATGTATGCTGATGACACGAATGTCACTTTTGCTGCATCTAGCCTTGTTGATCTCGAAAATCAAATTAACAGTGAACTGAAGTATATCAATCTCTAGCTCAAGGCCAATAAGTTAAGTCTCAATGTTGCTAAAACTGAGTTTATGGTCATTAGCTCGCGTCAAAAATTACAGTATCTAAATGATTACACAATTAACATCAATGTAGACGGCGTCATAATAAATCAAACTAATTATAGCAAATCTCTTGGGCTTTATATAGATGAAAACCTTTCCTGGAAAGAGCACATACGCGTAATTTCAAAAAAAATTGCTTCCAGTATTGGTGCACTTAAACGCGTCAGACCATTTATATCCATGCACACTGCAATCAAAATTTACAAAGGCCTGATCCAACCACACTTTGATTACTGCAGTGTTGTTTGGGATGACTTGTCACAACAGCTGAGTGAGAAACTTCAAAAACTACAAAACCGGGCTGCAAGAGTTATTACTAAATCAAGCTATGATGCGAACTCTAGGTTTCTTCTTAACTCACTTGGGTGGGATAACTTGTGTGTTAGAAGGGCCAAGCAAAAAGCTAATATATTGTACAAAAGTGTTAATAAGCTTGCCCCAGTTTATCTCTGTGATATGTTTACACCAAGAGTTACGTCTTATGATCTTCGTGACGCTAAACAAAGACTGGCATTACCTAAGCCGAGAACTGACTACCATAAGCGAAGCTTCAGCTATAGTGGAGCTTTCCTGTGGAATAACCTTCCAGAGGAACTAAGAACAACTCAATGACTGAGCCTTTTTAAAAAAGGTATCAGTGAATGGTTTTCCCTATCGGACTCTCACACGGCAAAAATGTAAAACAGTGAATTGCTTTTTTATATTGTAAATACTGATATTTTTAACCGTGTATAAATAAAGATTTTGATTTGATTTGATAAATGCGAAAAATCTTTAAGCTTATTGTTGTTTATATTCGTTTACAACAAATTAGTTATTGGTAAACGCTTTTTTCGTTTGTCTCACGATGGAGTCACTTTAAGATGTTGATCGCGACGTTTCGACTGCTATTACTGCTAGTCTTCATCAGGCGATGAGGTCGATTGGTTACGTGTCGCTTATGTAGCACGTTGGCTTGTTGCTATTGGTGCATTTCGATCCTCATTATTATTCCGAAAAGATGTTGTTCCCTCTCCGGTCCGATTTGATATCGGTCGGCTGTTATGCTTCTTGATTGTAGGCATCCACACTTCGGGAATTTCAAATCCACTATCTCTGTTGATGTTATTAGGATGAAGTCTTATGTGATGGCCTCTTTAACTCTACGGGTGTACCAGTGTGGGTCACGGTCAATAAACTTAACCTCGTCCCAAATAGGAAAATGCCCGGTCTTGTTAGCGTGTTCTGAAACCGCGGAGGTTTGAGTACGAGCAAGCCGTATGTCTCTATCGTGTTTCTTTTATCCTTTCAAGCATAGACCTCCCTGTTTCTCCGATATACACTTTGCCGCATTCGCAAGGAATCTTGTAGACAACACCGTCCTGTTTATTAGAGTCGAGGACGTCCTTAGGTCGTACTAAGTGTGACCTGAGAGTTTTGTCAGATTTGAAAACAGTGCGTACGCCTTGTTGTTGTAGGCAGCGGCGAAGAACCTCTGATACACCTTTGATATAGGGCAATACTGCAGTAAATTTAAAATCCTGCGTGGATTCCTTCTTTGTTGTTGGTCCTTTCGTTTTTGTGATTTTTTGTACAAACGAGGAAGGATATCCGTTAGAAACAAGAACCGACGACAAATGTTTCTTTTCGTTGGAGATAACTGATGGTCTAGTAATGAGGTGTTTGGCTCGGTCATACAGACATTTCACAATACCACGCTTAACTGACTGCGGATGGTGTGAATCATAGGCCAGGTATTGATCAGTATGAGTAGGTTTCCTATATACACTTGTAGTGAGAAGGCTGTTTGAGTCCCTTGTAACTGACGTGTCTAGGAAAGGGATAGTGTTGTCTTTCTCTGTTTCCATGGTAAAACGAATGGTAGGCTGTTGTTGTTGAGGTGTTGCAAGAAACCGTCGACATTGCTTTGATCTAATATGGTTAATGTGTCATCTACATATCGCTTCCAGATCTTAGGTTTATATGGCGAAGTTGCTATTGCCTGTTCTTCAAATTCTTCCATGTAGATGTTTGCTATAACCGCGGAGACTGGACTCCCCATGGCTGGTCCGTCTTTTTGTTCGTAAATCGATCCATCGCACTGGAAATACGTAGATCTCAAAACGAAATTCAAGAGGTCGGCAATCTGTGTTGGTGTTAGCGTTGTGCGGTCAGCAAGGCCGGGATCATTCTCTAGTTTTCGCAAGGCTGCCTGTACGGCACCTTCTATCGGCACATTGGTAAAGAGTGATTCTACGTCAAAAGATACCATGACTTCGTTGTCCTGTATTTTTTCACGGCTAATGGTGGACACGAAATGAGTAGAGTTGGCAACTGCATAGTCTGATTTACCTGTCAGTGGGGACAGGATATCTGCTAAGTAAGCAGACAAATCATAAGCGAAAGTATTGACACATGATACAATAGGTCTTAAAGGTATGTTGGTCTTGTGTATCTTAGGTAAGCCGTATATTCTAGGTGGTTGTTTGTGTCTAGGTCTGATCTTGTTATAGACAGTTTCTGATATATGTCCACCTCGTTTCAAATTAAGGAGCTTGTTAGTTAATTTACGGCTCAGACGCTCCGTTGGGTCTTTATTAAGGAGCTGATATTGACTTGTCTCAATCAGTGTTTTCATTTTGTCATGGTAGGTGTAAGTGTTTAGGACTACGCTAGCACGACCTTTGTCTGCTGGTAGAATCATAATAGAGTCGTCTTGTTTTAAGTTCTTAAGGGCATCTTGCATTTCCTTCGTGATGTTAGGCTTAGGTGGTTTAGCCTGTTGGAGAACGTTGTTTACGGATCTTCGTACAGTGTCTGCTTGTTCAGAGTCGAGCGTTCTTATGGCTGACTCAACTTTGGCGACTATTTCAGTAGCTGGAATGTTAGTTGGTGTCACTGCGAAATTTAACCCTTTCTGTAGTAAGAGAGTAGTAGGAGAGGGAACAACATCTTTTCGGAATAATAATGAGGATCGAAATGCACCAATGGCAACAAGCCAACGTGCTACATAAGCGACACGTAACCAATCGACCTCATCGCCTGATGAAGACTAGCAGTAATAGCAGTCGAAACGTCGCGATCAACATCTTAAAGTGACTCCATCGTGAGACAAACGAAAAAAGCGTTTACCTATCTTAAACACCACGATGAACAACAACCACATTTTTAGTAAATTAGTTATTGTTATCGCTGGATTCACGCTGTTCATGTTACGAAGCGCATTCGTAACAAACCATTACGTCACTAAGTTTACAGCTGATGGAATGAGTGAGCGAGCGAGTGAGTGAGCGAGTGAGTGAACGAGTGAGTGCTCATTTGCATATCTGTCTCCGTTACCGATAATCCGTTCATTACGCATGCGCGTATTCACGGGTTAAATCAAAGGCTCCTTAGAGCCAACCCGTGAATTTGAAATGCGTAACGCGTTTAAACGCAATGCGGTAAGCTTATGTTTTCACTCTGTCACGGTTCAATATATTTTTTTTTTTAAAATTAAACGTAAGGATTTTTGACAAACCCAAAAAATTAAAATACAGTACATCACTTTCATTATGTTCAGTCCGAAGAAGAAAGAAAAAAAAAACGAAAAAAAAAAAAAAAATGAATGGCCCGAGCGAGATTCCAACCTGGGCCTTTCGGCTGTGAGTCCACGCTTTACACCACTCGACCACCGTGACCACTGGCTTGAAATAGGATACATTTTATTACTTAAAGGTAATGTACGCCTGTCTCGGTTGAAAATTCCTTTTAGATCGATTTTAACGTTACATTAAAGACTCCAAATGCGAAACATCTTTAAGCTTATTGTTGTTTATATTCGTTTACACCAATTTAGTTATTGTTATCGCTGGATTCACGCTGTTCTTGTTACAAAACGCATTCGTAACAAAGCATTACGTCACTAAGTTTACAGCTGATGGAAGGAGTGAGCGAGTGACTCATTTGCATATCAGTCGCCGTTACCGATAACCCGTTCATTACGCTTGCGCGTATATTCACGGGTTGAAAAATGATTTTTGATTTACTAAAAAAACAAGTTTTGAAAAAGATCGGCAGCATGCTGGCCTTAATTTCCCAACAATTTTCAAATCGTTCTTCATAAAAGTCATTAAAACCTTGTAATATTGCAACACTGGTGTGTGATCTTATCAAGGCAGCCATTTTCTCTGGAATTTTTTTTAGAGGGGGGGAGGTGGTCTGGACTCAGGACATTGGATGACATTGGGTTAAATTAATATTCTTGACTAATGGCTGCATTCCAAGTCAGTAATACATGCATTTTTGTTTAAACACCAACAAAACCTCTATTAAAGGCGGCCTGGCAAGGGTGTCCTGTTAATGGAGGTTCCACTATTTATTTAATTTATTTAATTTCATTATATTTACCTATTTAAATTATTTATTTTTGGCGGACTAAAAAAAAACAAAAACTGGCAAAATGGCAACCTATATATTAAGTCAAAGATGACACTGAATCTTCATTGAATCTTCATGAAGCTCTTAATAGCTTGAAACCCTGGTTAACAATTAAAAGCAGTTTTACTTGCTTCAATGGTTTGAGTTAAACCTTCAGTTGGCAATTAAATTCGAAATTTTAATTATTGGTATGTTTCCAACACTATCATGTATTATAAAATAACTGAGATACCACGCGCGTTCTGATTGGCTAAAGACCTATTGACTATTGTGCCGGTAAACTCATAGAAAACCGCGCAAGCCAAACTGTAAAGTAAACAAAGTTCAATTTTCCACTGCATCAACACAATCGTAAGGAAAAAGAATTCGAGCCGGTTTAGTGTCTTATTGCATATTGTGGACTGTTAGAAGATGAGAAGAGAAGATATGTTTCTTGTAAACGATAAGTTGCTGCTCAAACCTACAAAATAAAAAAAAAAAATTCCCACGCACGCAAGCAAAAAACGGCTTAACGACAAAATAACACTAAGCTTTAATATTTTAAAACTGATATCAACAACAGGAATATATTAGCGGAGCACTGGCCTGGCCGAAGGCCAGGCTGCGCAGCCCCATACTCATAGAACCGATGCCCGCATTTTTCATGGTCATGACTAGCGGAATGTTTCGCGGGCGCGTGTCTGCAACATGTGTGTCGCGCAAGGCTAGCTAGCTCGCGGGCGCGTATGACGTCGCAAAACATGCGCGTATAACGCCACACGCGCGGCTACCCAGCCGTCAGCTCGGTAAACACTTTTAAAGTTTTAAAAAAGTTGGATCTTTCGCAGTGTTAGGCGGAGCAGTAAAGTCGTTATTTCTCTGGATTTTTTTTCGCGGTTTGCTACTCAAGACAGGGATACTAATTAAGGAATACTCAGAAGCCGCTTTAGTGGAAAAAGAAGAGCTTTCAGGGATAAAATCTGGCTTCGAGGAACTTCATACTGTATTATCAATGCACGAGCAATGCGGGGAGATGCCTTGTTTTCATTACGGATTTCATAACCGAAGAAGCGGAGTTTTAACGAATTTCCAAGCAGTCTAGTGCTTTAAAGGTAAAATAAATCACACTTTTCGATGGGAATTTATGTTGATATCAATTTTTGATTGACTTTTCCTTTGTGTTCTCTTAAGGTTTGGGTACATGTTTATGAAACGTTCAAATTAAGTCGTGTTGTTTTCTTGAATTTCAACGAGGACAGCTCTGCCTTCATAAATGGTACGTGTTCTGCTTTTAAACATAAATAAAAGGAGATTTGAATAAAATTTTTCGAAAGAAGATTGTGTTGTCCGTTTTTATGTCTTTGTTCATTCATTACATAGATTAAAAAGCTATTTTATGTGAACAAAACAAGACTTAGATTTTCCGTCTTCACTCCTGTCGCCTTATGCAAATATGTTTGTGTATTTTTGCAATTTTGATTTCCAAATCAGTTTCTCGGGCAATTTTTGACAAACAAAAACTGTATTTTATTCGGAAAGTAGTCGTACTAGTTATTCTAGACAGAGAAAAGTTGTTTTTGTGAACTTTTGTACGGTCTAAATGTACTGTGCAGACGGTCGGGTAATACTGTTTTTGAGAACTGCTAAAATTGAAAATAGCCCGTTCGCCAATCTTAATTCTTGTGCTTCCAACCTTTCACCTTAGTTAAGTTTCACCTTAGTTAAGCTTGTTCAAAGTGCTACGCTGTTAGGCTTGGCCTATCTATATATATATTCTTTTAACATTGGCTTGGAAAGGCTTACATGCAGCGATCAATGACAATCAAAACAACCTCGATATGTACTTTGTGAAGTTCATTGAACTGAAGGTTTAGCTATTAATGGAAAGCTCAAAAATTATGGATCCCAAAGAGAAAACAATGGCTTTCAAACTGAGGAATTTTCGATTGAAATTCACTGAACTGAAGTTTATAAATGTTCCTCAAATCCTAAGATAACTTCTAAATAAGACGGATTTTCACAGTGGAATTAAAAAGCAAGGCTTATAGCTTTGTTGTTTAGGATAAGCTTAATTATTTTACGCCGATTACATTTAAGTTTATACACTTTATCGTGTTTTGTTTTTGAGATTTTTTCATGGAATACTTTTGTACCGGCTGCAGTTTAAATTCTGATTATGTGTCCAAGCAAGGATGATCAATTAGCAAGAAGAAAATGAAGCTAACAAAAATTATAACACACACACAATGAGCTTAGTTTTCATTCAGAACTTAAAATGTAGAGAAGTACGGGCTTCACTGTACACTTCAAAGTAAGTGGATACAGTCGAAAACATTTTCAGAAGCTGAGTTTCTGGAACTAACCTTTATTCCAATTGAAAAATTCTTGACAAGAAGGCAATCTTTGATTCCAACATACGCCATAAAAATTTTAGGCTTTCAAACTTTCCTCCTCGTACATTCATGTTTGCGGCGACAGATTGCGGACACAATTTTCTGGATTTCCCATTCAAAGAACTTTTGAATCATTGAATATATTTTCTTCTTTCAGCTGATAAATTCCAACTGACGAATTTCAAAGCGCTAAAACTTTGGCTCATCCTCGGTGTAAGAACCTGTGAAACTCACGAGTGACTTAAAACAAACTTAAGAAAACAAAAGGCATAAAACAATAGAGTCAACTGGGAATGCAATACTACAAAGGTAAAAAACAAAGGAAAAGGTCGCAGGTTCTTACACCGAGGTAAACCCAAAACTTTTAATCACTTTCGTTGAACCGGTGAATTTGTCAGTGCAGCTTTGTCAGTGGCATCGTGTAAAGTTCATTCTTTCAGCCGCTTTGATTGGTTTTCCCTGTCATATGATGAATGTTATGAGAACAAGCTACTTGATCGGCACAAAACTACAACAAATTTCTCTCTTTCCAAACGCTTTTCATAGTTATTTCATAAAAGCAATAGAACACATTTTTTATGAGTTTACCGGCGTTATAAACCCACTGGGATGTTGGGAGAACACTCGAAAAGCTTGTAAATCACTCGCCTGCGGCTCGTGATTTACAAGCTTTTCTCGTGTTCTCCCAACATCCCGCGTGGGTTTATAACGCCGGTAAACTCATAGAAAATGTGTTCTATTGCTTAATTAGTAATTTAAAACGTTTACTGATTAGACGTTACCTGGCATCTGACCTGAACCATATTCTTTTGGCTGTGACCGGGCTGCAGTGTTGTCGATGCCAAAAATAGGAGGGACCACATGCCTTGCATATTCCTTTCCAGAAATACTCTTCTGTATCTGTGTTGTCATACTTTTGATATCTTCACATGGATTGTCAGCATGAGTACCTACAATGATTACAGGGGGGCGCAAATAGGTTGAAATTCCGTGTGCACTGTCAACTGTTTCTCCTCTCATTTGGGTGATACTGTGTACAGTGACAAGCCATGAGAGCAAATTCTCCACATTTGTTTCACCATTTGAGTTTTCCAAAATGACGTCATCAATTCCTTGTCTCACACAAGGCTGAGCAGTGTCATTCAATGACTTGCTGAGGTTGTACACCAGGACATAGATGGCACGTAATGAAAAGAATATGGGATGAGAAGCGTAGTATAGGTGCTGTCCAGCAAAATCCCACAAATCGACATAATAAATGGATTCTTCTCGTTTGATATCACTTTCAACAAGCTTATTTCTAAAATATTTTATCAACTTGTTTGTAATCTTGCGTGGGGGTGAAGTGGCATTGTTTATCAACACTGGCTGAGTTGATTTGTGTTCACTATCTTCATCTGTATTTTGTTCTGCACCCTGCAATAGAATACCAAACAAAAGGCTGATTACTAAGATGTCATTTGGCCTACAGGAAAACCACATCTCCTTTAACATTATATATATATATATATATATATATATATATATATATATATATATATATATATATATATAGAGAGAGAGAGAGAGAGAGAGAGAGAGAGAGAGAGAGAGAGAGTCATCGTTCCATTGTGCGGACCGCAAAGGAGACAGTTCTGGACGTACTATGTACCCTCTAGGTTTCATTGCCTTAATGTTGTTGAAGTTACGAGGTGGGGCACAATGTGCCCCCCCCCCCGTCTCAGAAACTCAAAAGAAGCCCAGGCTGAATAGGGTTAACGAATTTTTCTATTGTAAAGTGCTCATGCACGCGCGTGGAGAAATGTTGGCTTGTTTCGCCAACGTAACAAGCATTACAGCTTGCACAAGAAAATTTGTAAACGATGCGCGTACGGAGCCTGTCAGGAAGATGATCTTTCACGTTGAACAAGTTCTTAATTTTATAGGTAGAAAAAACAAATCTGTCATCGGACAGATCTTCACACGTTTATAAGCATTTGCAGGCTTCAGAGTCGTGCCGTACTTCTTGTAACTTAGACTGTTTCAAGATCTTAGACTCTGCGCCGACCAAATACCAAGTTAAGCTTAAGGAGTCTATGTACATCAAGTAGGAAAAGCCCGACCTTAATCAACAGGTCAAACAAATCAATTTGACGCTTTCCCTATAGTTGCACGCGCACGCGCATTCTTTCAATTCCGTTTACTTCGAAATTTATCTAGCGTATTGTTAAGTAGCGTATTGTTTTCAAACGCAATTCAACGTATGATTTGCAACAGGCACGTTTTAAATCACTGTAAACTTTCATAACCGTCACACTGACGATGACGGATGTACCGTCGAAACATGTTTGTGAAAATGATTAAAAAAGTCGTATTATTTTTGAAAATTACTACATTTCTGCTGCTGTCTCGACCATTTGGATATATATATATATATATATATATATATATATATATATATATATATATATATATATATATATATATATTTTCACACGATGTGATGTTACAAAACAGTAACTCGAGTTTCACGCTCGGTGGCGATCATCAGACTGAATAAAAAGGTCGTTAAAAGGCGTTAAAAAGCAGTTCGCGCGCGCGTATCAAATGACGTATACAAACATATCGTTAAGAATTTGAATTTAAAGTTCTAAGAGACGGGGCAATCCCTAATCAGTTCGATCCTAATTAACTTTCAGTTGCTAAGTAATAGTTTGCGAGGACGGCTGGAACTTGATGTTTTCTGCATAAAACTTGTTTTCATGCCTGCATTTTGAAATAAGCTCTGATCTCTTGTTAAGTAAGGACTGCTCATCGGCGGTCAGGATGCATAACTTCTCCGCTAGACACAGACTACATTGAATAGCACTGCCTTTATACGCACTAGCGCGCTTCAAAACAGACCACTTGATCGAGAAGACAACCTTACTAGCCTTCAACTCCCAGATGTACTTTGAAAGAGTGGTTTTGGCTGAATGCTTCTCGAGATTGAATGAAAGGTTGTGGTTATTGAAGCGGGTCTTGAATGCGTGTTCGGTCATTCCGATGTAGATTTTATCATCGTGACCCTGGGCAGATACAGTTGCTTTGTACACAAGGTTGGAAGTGAGACACGCGCCGTTAAGAGGGCAAATATCTTTATTTCTGCAATTGCACGACTTCTTGGGTGAGTTGACAAGAGATCAGAGCTTATTTCAAAATGCAGGCATGAAAACAAGTTTTATGCAGAAAACATCAAGTTCCAGCCGTCCTCGCAAGCTATTACTTAGCAACTGAAAGTTAATTAGGATCGAACTGATTAGGGATTGCCCCGTCTCTTAGAACTTTAAATTCAAATTCTTAACGATATGTTTGTATACGTCATTTGATACGCGCGCGCGAACTGCTTTTTAACGCCTTTTAACGACCTTTTTATTCAGTCTGATGATCGCCACCGAGCGTGAAACTCGAGTTACTGTTTTGTAACATCACATCGTGTGAAAATATATTCCTGCTCTACTATTTGTATCGAGCACTCTCTGTCCAAGTGACGACAACCACAAATAATTATTATTATTATATATATATATATATATATATATATATATATATTATTTATCACAAGTATCCACTAGTTGAAAAAACTCCCATAAAACTATATATGTTAACACAATAAAGGAAAAAACTAGTTTGATTCAATTGCACCTATATTTCAACCACTTAAAGTGGTCTTCATCAGGGTGACTGGAGTAAACCGTTATTTACACGTGTTCCTATACAAACTGCTGACGCACACAAACACATGGTTTTGCGCGCGCATATACTGTTGTATATGCAATTTAATCTCCACTTGCCCAGTTTCACGGTTACCAGGACCTTGCCCTATCTATCGGAAAGGCAAATGACTTGATCTTCTCGTTACAACTCCGAGCTCCACAACGGCAAACAGCAGTGACGGATTATTTTAAATAAATCGTCCATGAAATATTTTGAGCTAAAATTTTTACAGACTGTTTGTGCAAAAAAGGCCTAAGAAACTTGATGTTTTATTACATAGATTTGCATATTTTTCTGTACCTACTCAACACCAAAAAATACTATACTTATCGACTACATGCTCTCTGTGTTAGAGCTAGAACTTTGCACGGACTTGAAATGCGCAAATACAGGACCCATACAGGGCACTTAATTTTTTGTTTCAATGATTTTTGCATTTATCTTCACATATGTTCACTTTCAACAAGCCTTTTGCTATATAGAGGCAATAAAATTACGTTGACTGCCATTTCTATCCAATTTATATTGTACCTCTATTAAACGGCCAACCTCTATTACGCGGCCAGTTTTCAAAGTCCCTAGGGTGGCCGCTTAATAGAGGTCCGACTGTATATATATATATATATATATATATATATATATATATATATATATATATATATAATGTATACAATGTGCCCTCCCGGTTGTTACCATAATGGCTTTATGGCAACTCCTGAACTTGGGCACAAATATATATATATATATATTGTATACAAAATATATATCACAAACTCTTGTCGAATTTGCATTAACCCTGGCCATGTTTAAGGCCTGCCCGGTGATGATAGGACATCATGAAGTCTGGAAATCCTTAAGTCTCTGTCACCTCTCGAAGAACTGAGAAGTGTCCTTGCCGCGCCTCGGGCCAAAGCGCTATTCAGCATTCAAGGTGGAAATGGGCCGTGGTGGACACTGGATCACTTTCGATCCAAAATGGGTCAGGGTTCTGAGTTTTGGGCCATTTGCCATCCTGTGGCATGGTCGAAATGCCATCATGAAGTTTTGGCGGGAACCGCGTTCTGGTCATTGAATTTCGCGGTATGCTTTGCGACAGTGGCAGATAGCTCAGCTATGCATGGCTATGCATGGCGCTTGAAATACAGCTTTGGGCAGCTTGGAGTGAGTTCGCGCTGACAGATTGACTGAAATTGGGCAAGGCGGGCAAAGGCTATAAGCTGGTAGCGGAGGACCAGGAGTGCTTCCTAGGAGGTCGTAGGTGCGAAACTAAGTGGCTGACTATTGGCGATAAAATGAAGCGATTTTGAGGGAAGGAACTTCTGGATTTTTTTTTCTTCAAGCGGAACGGGCCTAAACTTGGCCATCTGATGTGAAAAATCACCATAAAATTGAGAAATGGGGATTCGTTTTCTTGAGCAGGATTCAGCGGGAGACGGAGTTATTTTTTTATTTATTTCTTGAAAACGACCGAAAAAAACCGGAGGAAAAAAGTTGTGATCAATGCTTTTCAATTAATTTGTAAGTAACATGCCACAAATAAGGCAATATCTCAGCGAGAAAAAATAAAAACGGCCGAAAATTCGACATATGCTGGTTAATGCACCGATCCCTTCAATTAGTTCATTGTGTCTACTGTGCTTGTGCATGTTGACACTATGCTAAAAGAAAAAGCTGTAAAAATAAAAGTTGTGAGGGACGGACCATTATTCTTTTGACGGGGGTGTTGGAAAATTTTGAAATAAATTGTTTGTAAAGGCTAGAAACACAGAAATAAATTGTATGCAAGCAAAAAATAAAGAAAACGTTGTTTGCTGGAATTGCTGGAAGTATGGCAGTTGAACGGAGACACAAAAAAAATTGTTTGCAGCAGGTGCCGGATATAAAACAAAATGTTTGCATGTGAAAATTTTCTAACCCCCTCCCCTGTCAAAAAAATAATGGTCCGTCCCTAACAATGATGCCACCAGAAATAGAGCAAATTTGCTAAAGGTCAGTGGCACAAGACCAGAATCGTGCAAAGGCCTTTTCACACTTTCTGCAATCTAAATTCTGCATATTAAAGCTGACATTTTGAACATTAAAACCTCTGATTAAAAAAACCTTTAATTATTTTGTTCTTTCAAGACATAAAATTAATGAAAAATTGTCTAGAGAGGATCAGACAAGACAATAAAGGGCTCGAGTGACAGACGTGTGAGTTAATAAGATTGTCATTGCTACCCACCAGGTGACCTACATGTATACTAGTAGAGTTCAGTTGACTTCAATGTTTCAATGTTTTAATGGATTTTAATGTTCAACAATTCCGTCGAAATTAGAACGGTAAAAACTTTGTATATATTTTTTCGCTTTAAAATCCTTGAAACCACCTACTACAAGGAATCAGGATTGTTAAAACACAGGCATTTTGGAGAATCGGTGATGGGGTTTCGATAAATTAACAATATCAACATGATCGATCAAATAGCGTGACATAAATACGAGATGTGTGGAATTTGAACGTGACTCCACGGAGTAATGCTTGAGAATTGTTTACTCAGCAGTTCTATGACCTGTCGAGACGTGTTTTATTCAAAGATTTATTTAACGATTTATTTAACGATTTCTTTTATTTATTTTATTCCACTCGCTTTCCTTTTACCAGAAATAGATCGCATCCGAAAATCACAGAGATTTAATTTTAACAATTTCGTCGAAATCAGAACGGTAAATATTTGAATTATAGTTGCCGACATCATCGATTACGCCATTTCTAAAAACCGGAAGTAAACTAGGTACGGTGTTGGCCGGTGTTGACCTGTCGGGGCAGGTGACCCGACAGGCCGAAAAAAAAGAGGGTATTTTAAGAACTGACTCGTCGAAGCGACGAACCAGTTAAAAACGACCGCCTACAGATTTTAGGTTTTCTATAGGAATAGTGATATATTCTCACCGGGGCTACCAACTAACAATGCCTCAGGATGTAATATTAAGATATGGGATAGGCCAGCCCGAGGCGGTAGTGAGTAGGTAGCTCCCATCCCTGGAACGTGCGCTATCATCGCTGCGGGGAGGAGGGAGGGGCGTACTTAACTAATCCTCCCCGAGCGCCATGAAAGGACTTTTGAGGTTAAGAAGGACTGATCGCACCAGAATAAGATTATATAGCCAACAACGTTGGCTACCAACTAACAATGCCTCAGGATGTAATATTAAGATATGGGATAGGCCAGCCCTTCGGCTTAAGCTCCCTGGCAACTCACCGGAAGCAGAGTGTGCTAGGAAAAACCAGAGTGGAAGCACCTAAATGTAGACTTTCCTCCCAAAACTCAGAAATAGGGTAAGCATGAAGCAGAAGATCATGAAGATAATGTGTCCTCCTCCCATAACTGAAGAAAATCCTTCCTCCTTGTAGGTAGACTTGCCGCAAACTAAAACCGGCAAAACGGACTTGGGAAGGTCTATCCTTGTGGTAGCACTGAATTAATGGAAGGGAACCTTATAATAAGAAACAGGACAGAAAAATAGTAACCGCACTGTAAGCCACATTTGAGAACTAACGGCTACCGCCGCTACAGGGGCACAGGAAGTAAAGAGAACTGTAACTGTAATATATAACTGTGATATATATATTTTCTTGTAACAAAAATGTCATGGTAATGTGAAAATAAAGTATTGTATTGTATTGTATTGTATTGTTGTAACTGTAAGGCAACAGCCCTAGTTAGGATAACGTTGTAGAATCTTTTTCCCACCCCTGGACGTCGCAAGTCTGACTGTGAATGTCTGACTACTTCCAAAAACAAAAGAAACAACAAAAAGGTTTTGGTTTCCAAAAAGTACCGTGTTAGCCAAGACCGTAACCAATAACATGGAAACTTGATGTAATGAGGGCACCGGGGCCACCGCGCTTTTGGGTAACCCTACATAATACCAGCAAGCAGACAAAACGTAGGCGCACAGCCTAAATCCGAGCATTGAGGAAAAAATATAAAAAGAAACACCGCTAAGAGATGGGTATAACCCCAAAGCGTAGCAACCCCGAAATACCCCGTCCAGGGACAGAGCAATGAAGGATATTAGACAATCCCTTCGAGGAAGCTTCGCAAAAAAGGTCACCCACGGAAACAGACAGAATACAAACTATAGACGGACACTAAAAGATAACACAGCGTTAGAAAACAGACTAGAATTGAAGTCCACTAAGGTCGGGCCTGGAAGAGCTCCCCAGGCAAACGCGTTGCTGGCGGGAAATTACATATAGCAGCGCAAAACACATGCTCTTGTGGAAACTCCAATAAACAGCTAAAACAAAGCAGCCGTGAAAAATTGCGAAAGGCCGCGCAAATAAAAAATATCTTGCCAAATTATGTAGTGAAAGGGTCCATTCCACAGCGCAAACACTGTAACGAGATTCCTCGCACGTGATTTAGCATGTAGCCAGTGATGTAATCTCGGGGACACGTGATCGAGAATTGATTTTGTCACACCAGTTTACTGGGCTCGAAGCGACTTCCACAATAAACCACAATTAACAGTATTTGTTACTTGGTTCATGACTTCTTTACATGGTGGCAGCGAGTGCGAAAGCGAATCCATACCTGAACGAAACCACAGCAGCGAAACCACACACAGACCATCGATTATGGCTTCTGGATTTACGTTACCTCCTCCCCCTCCACTCGAGATTCACGACGGCAACCTGGCGGAAAAATGGAAGAAATTTCATCTTGCCTGGAGCAACTACGCGCTTGCAACAGAGTTAACTAAAAAATCCGAGGAGGTACAAGTGGCTACACTCCTGACAGTCATTGGAGAGGAAGCGAGAGATGTCTTCTCCACGTTTGACTGGCCAGTCGAGGAAAACAAAAGCAAAATCGCGCCAGTGTTACAACAATTCGAGGATTATTGCCATCCCCGCAAGAATATACCCTTTGAGCGATATAGCTTCAACAAGCGGGCGCAAGAAGCAGGCGAGAGCTACGATCAGTATAAAACTGCCCTAAGAAAACTCGCCGAGGGCTGTGATTTCGACAAAATCACACCCGAGGAAATATTGCGTGACCGTTTAATATTTGGCATTCGTGATGTTAAAGTACGGGAGAGATTACTACGAGAATCCCAGCTCACATTGAAGAAAACCGACGAAATCTGCCGTGCTTCGGAAAGCACAGCCGCACAGCTAAAGGAAGTCAGCGAGGGAGAGACGGTACACTCAGTAAATGTCCGCAAGAAATACCGGCGGCCACGTGGCAACAATGGAGTTCGAAACGAGAAAACAAAGGCATGCACTAACTGTGGGCGGATACATGATCCCAATAACTGCTTTGCTCGCGGTAAAACATGCGGTAACTGTGGCAGATTGAATCATTTCGCAGCTTTATGTCGCAGTGGTAAGCGCCGAGACCCAAACAACGACTCAAGCGTTAAGGCCGTAGATCAAGAGATCGGTGCTGGTGAAGACTCGGACGAAATATATGTGGTTAGCGATATTGCTGCTGTCACGCTCGACGATGCACAACTCGTGACTCTACAACTGGCCTCTGGAAACTACTTGCGATTTCAGCCGGACACTGGTGCACAGTGCAATGTCATTCCAGTTCAACTGTACAAGAAGGCTGCCAATGACCCCGATCTAAAACAAGTTAAGCCCGCAAACTCAACCATCTCGGAGTATGGTGGTTCCCAACTTCCGGTCGTTGGACAAGTCACCCTAAGAGTGTGGCGTGACGACGTTAGGTGTTTGATAGATTGTAAGCTGGTAGATAACAAGGACATTCGTCCCATTCTAGGGCGAAAAGCGTGCATTGGCATGCGCATTGTCAAACACACAGATAATGATGCTATTAACAAGCCAGCGACAGGCAACGGATCGGTCTTCTCAATGGAAGATAATCACCCCGAGGGCATGTCGAAAGAAAGCCTTGTGAAACAGTTCCCGCAAGTTTTTGCAGAAGAGGTCGGGCAGCTAAACGGCGAATACCATATCAAGATTGACCCCACCGTGAGTCCCGTACAGCATCCACCCCACCGTGTCCCTGTTGCAGTACGTTCCAAGTTAAAGTCGGAGCTAGACCGTATGACGGAACAAGATATTATTACCCCTGTAACAGCTCCAACACCATGGGTCAGTTCCCTCGTTGTTGTTCCCAAAAAGGACAGGAAACTAAGGTTGTGTTTGGATCCCAAGGACCTCAACCTAGCGATTCAGAGAGAGCACTACCCTCTTCCAACCATCGAAGATGTAGGCACACGTCTGCATGGAGCCAAGGTTTTCACGAAACTCGACGTCAGAAACGGCTTCTGGCACGTCAAGCTAGATAACAGCTCGTCCTACGACATTCAACACGCCGTTTGGTCGATACAGGTGGAAGCGCATGCCCTTCGGGATCCGCTCGGCCCCAGAAGTATTTCAGCGCAAGATGCACGAGTTAATCGAAGGGATGCCACACGTCGGAGTGGTGGCCGACGATTTTGTCGTCGTTGGCTACGGAGAGACTCTAGAGCAAGCGACGCAAGACCATGACAAGAACCTGGTAGTGTTCCTTCAGCTATGTCAGGATCGCGGGCTCAAGCTCAACATCGAGAAACTAAAGCTTAGACAAAGGGAAGTGTCCTCATTGGACATGTGGCGACTGGTGATGGCCTGCGAGTAGATCCAGCCAAGGTTAAAGCAATTCGTGACATGCCGGCCCCTACAGATAAGGCTGGGGTGCAGAGGCTATTGGGCCTAGTACAATACCTCAGGAAATTTCTCCCAAACCTGTCAGACATGACTAAGCCCTTACGAGAACTGACGCAGTAGGATGTCGAGTGGTGCTGGAAGATCACAGCACTTAAGAAATTGAAAGAGGCAGTCACCCGCACCCCTATCCTTCGTTACTACAGTCTTAGTGACGAAGTTACGCTTCAATGTGATGCATCACAGTCGGGTCTAGGAGCCACACTCTTGCGGAATGGGCAGCCCGTAGCCTACGCCTCCAGAGCCCTTACACCAGCGGAGCCACGTTATGCGCAGATAGAAAAAGAACTTTTAGCTATCGTCTTCGCGTGCGAAACATTTGACACCTACATCTACGGCAGGGACGTGGTCGCAGTCGAAACTGATCACAAACCCCTGGAAGCCATTGTTTGCAAAGCCCTTAATTCAGCACCACAACGCCTTCAGCGAATGCTCCTTCGCTTACAACGATACAACCTACAGATCAGATACAAGAAAGGCAAGGAGATGTTTCTCGCTGACACTCTCAGCAGAGCTTTCCCACCCGAGGTGCAAGTGTCGGAGTATGTGCATGAGCTGGAGGAAGTCGATCACAAGGCCTCGCTTCCTGTCATTGATGCCCGATGGCATCATATCAGAGATGCATCAGTAGAAGATCCTGTCCTCCAGGAACTGCGGTCAGCTATACAGCGCGGCTGGCCCTCAAACAGGGCGGGTGTTCCCCTGTGCCTGTTTCGTTATTTTGACATACGTGATGAACTCACCATTCAGGGTGAACTAGTGGTGCCGGCCTCTCTTCGCAAGGAGCTAATGGCAAAGAGGCATGCCTCCCATATCGGTATTGAGGCCTGCATCCGGCGAGCACGTGAAAGCCTCTATTGGCCACGGATGTCCAAAGAGCTAAAGGAGTACATCGCAAAGTGTGATGTCTGCATGGCGCACAGAAGCGAGCAGCGTAAGGAGCCAATCCAGCAACATGATTTTGCAGCACGACCCTGGTCGAAAGTGGCCGTTGATCTGTGCGACCTGGACAGACGCACCCTCCTAGTCATATCTGACTACTATAGCAACTACATAGAGGTTGCGCGAATTACCTCTGTGACCTCAAGGTCCATAATAAAGGAGCTGAAAGCAGTATTCGCTAGGTTTGGCATACCAGACATGGTTGTTTCTGACAATGGGCCCCAGTTCTCCTCCGCAGAGTTCTCAGTCTTTGCACGAACCTGGGGGTTTAATCATAAGACGTCATCACCTAAGTACCCGCAGTCGAATGGAAAGGCCGAAAATGCCGTCAAAACCGTTAAACGGTTATTCAAGAAATGCAAGGACTCTGGCCAGTCAGAGTTTTTGGCCCTACTGGACTGGCGAAATACTCCTACTGAAGGAATTGGAACGAGCCCTGCACAGCGCCTTATGGGACGCCGTTGCCGAACCCTGCTGCCAACCGCAGAGAGTCTACTGAAGCCGCGCTACGACACCGAAGCGGATAAGCAAGGAATAATCGGGACGAAGCAGCGTCAGCAATACTATTACAATAGAGCTGCCAAGCCACTGAAGACCATTCTGCCTGGTGAGACGGTACGCATGAAACTCCCGGGGCAGGACACTTAAAGCCCAGGGATCTGCACTGAAAGATTGGAAAACAGAAGCTATAAAGTCAAGATGGGCAACACAGAGTACAGGCGTAACCGCAGACATATTCAGCTAACAAACGAACAACCTGTTCCCGAGCTTCCGGAAGATATCGAGGCCTTGCCAACACCTCCCGAGGACAGCCAGGCTGAGTTTCCCAACCCTGGTAGCAATGCCTCCTCCATGGACACCAATAATACTGGCCCCCGGCGGTCTAGTCGCACTGTCCGAACACCCACTTGGCACAAGGACTATGTAATGTCTCAAAAGTAAACCAATTGTTGATGGTACTTTACCAGCAACGGACATTAATTAGGTATTAAGCCAGTGGAACTGTGCTCACCTGACAACCGTAGATTTCGTTGCGTGATATTTTTATTTGTTCTGTTTTATAAGAGGAAAGATGTAACGAGATTCCTCGCACGTGATTTAGCATGTAGCCAGTGATGTAATCTCGGGGACACGTGATCGAGAATTGATTTTGTCACACCAGTTTACTGGGCTCGAAGCGACTTCCACAATAAACCACAATTAACAGTATTTGTTACTTGGTTCATGACTTCTTTACAAACACATACGCTTGTAAAATTTTCGTTAAACAGCGCGAACATATTCGCTCATGAAAAATACCATATAACAGCGCGAGCGTATTCGCTAGTGCAAATTCCGTTAAACATCGTAAACATATTAGCTCATGAAAGACAATCTAACAGCGCAAACATATTCGCTCGTGAAAATTCCATTAAACAGCGTAAACGGATTCGCTGGCCCGTGAAAATTCCATCTAACAACGCAAACATATTCGCTCGTGAGAGTTTCATACATACATACATATAACATATAACAGTGCAAGCATATTCGCTCGGGGAGGTTCGGTATAACAGCGTAAACAAATTCGCTCGCGAAAGGTCCATTAAACATTGTAAACATATTCGCTCGTGAAAGTTTCATATAACAGCGTAAACATATTCGCTCGTGAAAATTCCATCTAACAGCGTAAACATATTAGCTTGCGAAAGTTCTAATTAAACAGCGTAAACAATTCGCTCGTGAAAATTCCATCCAACAACGCAAACATATTCGCTCGTGAAAATTCCATGTAACAGCGTAAACATATTCGCTCGTGGAAATTCCGTATAACAGCGTAAACATATTCGCTCGTGAAAATTCCATCTAACAGCGTAAACATAGACTTTTCAAAATGGTTATGCGGCCATATAACGTTAGATTCCTTGGATACCATAAATTTAATAAGGTTTGCAGTGACTTAAGCCTTTGATCAAAGTTTTTCTTAAAGGAAGCAGTATCATTATTCGAAAAATGAATCCCAAGCGCAAAAATGGGTTCAGAAGGCCACGCAATTCATTCATTCATTCATTCATTTTATTTTGCCATCAACCACATTAAAAAAATGTGCAACAATAATAATACAATACACTAGAAATTTATAATAACTTAAAGACGCTAGACTTCAAAATGTTTCAGGTGGTAGTGACAAGGAAGCCTATATAGAAGCCGGGTCTCGTTTGATCGATTAGCGACTAACCACATTCCTTCAGTTTTACTAAGGTTCACTTCAAGGCCAGAACACTTCTGAAAATTATGCAATAATTTAAACAAGTTTTCCGCAGATTGCAAGTCTGCCACAAAGGCGGTAGTATCATCTGCATATTGAGACACTTTAAATTCTTTATCAAAAATCTGTATTCCACGAATACTCGTATCTTGTCGATAGCGTTGCCTAGTATTTCTGCACACAGAACAAAGAGCGCACCGGAAAGCGGGCATCCTTGTCGAACGCCTCGCTCTAAGTCGAAAAATTCTGACGCATATCCGTTGTTCATCGCACAACTTGAACAGTTGTTATAAAAGGCCTTTATCCAACTTTGAATCAGAGGCCCAAAATTAAACATTTGTAAAGTCCTTGATAAGAAATTCCAATTTACCGTATCGAATGCTTTTTTTAAAATCAATGAATAAATCTATACTGGTATATTTTCAATCTCTGTAACTTTCATAAGGTCGAGAATAAGTCTGACATTTTGTCCAATATACCGTCCCTTGACGTAGCCTGTCTGGTCCACATTAATTAATTTAGGGAGAATCGTAGCAATTGTGTGAGCAATAGTTTTATAGTATACTGAACACAAATCAGGAATGATGATTTCAATCAAGCCAATGTAATGATGTTTCAGTGGCAGTTTGTGGGAAACTTGGTCTAAGTTTCATGTCTAAGAGTGCCATTACATGCATAATAAGGTATAAAATTAATGAGGTTGTAGTTGTAGATCAGTGATGTACATGAAGTACTCATTTTGTTGTTCTGTTGCAGTTTGCGGTCTGAAACAAGCCACCTTCTTTATTAACCCCTCCCTCCCCCCCACCACCACTTCCCTCCTCCTCTCCCCTGTTTACTTGAAGCCTGAAAATGAAATAAGCCCCAGCAGAACTTTTACAGCATAATTCTCAAACTCATTAATAATTCATACAGTGATCAGCCAATAAATGACACCCATTCAGGTCAGGTGAATCAATCTCGATACCCAATGTAACACCACAGGGAGCCCAGGCTCACAACAGGAATCCTCAACGACAAAAATATAAGGATTTGTATGGTATTTTATCGTGAGTTTGATAAAATATCAAAATTAAACAGCCATTAAAGTGTTCATACCTCATCAAATAATGTCTGTCTGTTGTTTCTTGGCGGCTTTATAGCTTCAAAACGGCATTTTAGCGAGTTTTGGTATTTCTGGTTTGACGTTAACTAAAAGACGTGAAGGGAGAACTCGCTATTCCAAGTCACTCCAACGAAAAGCGACAAAAATTACCTTTAATCGATTTCAATCGCTCCAAAACTTCGCTCGAGTAAAGAGCGAGTCCGTTCCTTTTCATCCATCTCACATTTAGCTCCAAAACCGCAGTCATCGCTTCATAAAGACGATAAATGCAAGCAGAAAGTTCAATGCTCTCTAACCCTTGGATGCACGGACAAAAAAACGGATTACGGGCGAGTTACGGGCGCCCGTTGGCTTGGCATAGCAGCCAGGCCGTTGGTTCAAACCCTCTCGTCGGGGAGGGACACGAACAAAACAACCGTTTCAAAACTGGATTCGACCGAGTACCCAGGGGACGCTTTGTCAACATTCGAATTGTTCGAAAAGTTAGCACGAAGCACTACGCGAAGCACTTTTTACCTAGGTAAATCAATTTACCTAGGGAAAAGTGCTTCGTGTAACCGCGGCTATTCTCTGTTTTATAGAAGGAATTTGAAGTTGAAACAAGAAAAGAGTAGTAAGCCTTTTTATCGTTGAGGATTCCTGTTGTGAGCCTGGGCTCCCTGTGCATTAACAAGTTATAATATAGACTTATGGTTCGCACAAATAGACTAAGGGTGTTTGTCACGTGACCTTTCCATGATTCTTTGCTTTTTAGCTCATGTTGAACGAGCTGACTTTCAGTGAATGTAGTATATTCGGTTGAGTTTGAAATGTTTTTTTTTTTGTTGTTGTTGTTTTGTTGTTGTTGTTGTTTTTTGTTGTTTTTCTTCCTTTGATTTTTAACTAAGCGAAAAACGGATGAGGAGTTAGAAAACATGCAATTGCTGCCAAGTATTTTAAGATTACAACCGGTGCCAAGCGCGGGAAAATTTGCAAAAGGCGTCAAATACGGGAAACTCAGTAGAGATTCAGTTTTGGTCTGATGTCGAAAGCGTTGTCTGTAAACAACCTTTTCGCTGCTATGCATCACTGTTAACTTCGATTAATCATGGGCTAACTTCATTCAGGAAACACGAGGTAAGAGAAACACGTAAAGACAGTTATCGAAAATAGAACTGTATCGATTCATGATACCATCAAGAAGAATTCTTGTTCAAACAACAAAACCCCAAGCCTAAAACAAAGTCAAAGCAGCAAGTAAGTGCACTGAGAAGCGATTGCAACCTTTTCAGCCGTTTGTATATAGCCACCTAGCATCGAAACGGAGACCTTGACGAATTTTTTTGTGCACGAAAACCAGTCCTACCCCCATCTTTCTCAGAGTTTGGAAAGCTAAGATTCGAGAAGAAGTCAGACCTCTTGACATGTGTAAAGCCTGCCAGTGTAAAGTAGCCTGATCCACCCCCACTCTATGACTGTAAGATCTTTGATGGAGCAGCTGTTGTCCATGCTCTTTCTTCCTCCCCAACTGTTTCCACCTTTGATAGTAATGCTGAAAACGTCTTTATCCCATTCATTGTGAATCATCTCTAATCACGTAAACGAGTGGACATTGTTTGGGATACGTACAAGGAGAAGAGCATCAAGGATTCAACCAGAGAGAAGAGAGGTAAAGCTCAGAGAAGAAAGGTCACAGATGACACCAAGGTTCCTCCAAACTGGAAAGCGTTTCTTCAAGACAATACCAACAAGAAAGAACTGTTTGCCCTCCTGACAAGCAGAGTTGCAAACTACCAGTTTCCTGAAGACAAGGAAGTTAACATCACCTCAGACGAATCGGTTGTCTTAAGCAGAGGTTCTATCGATATACAGAGATGCGACCAGGAGGAAACCGACACTAGAATCGCTGTGCATGTTCTACATGCACTGAGCAAAGGGTGCAGGCAGGTTTTCGTCCGTACGGTGGATACGGATGTTCTGGTCATAATGATAGGGCTTTTTCACGACATCATCGTTTTGTATCCGTCTGCAGCCATGTGCATTTGTTTGGGCATGGGGAAATATGTCCAGTACATAAGTGTGAATTCCATCTGCGCATCTCTTGGCCCTCAAACATCTCGGTCACTTCCTACGTTTCATTCATTCACTGGATGCGGCACGACATCCTGTTTCTTTGGCAAAGGTAAGAAGTCCGCCTGGGACGCATGGAAGTCATTCCCTGACGTGACAGAGGCATTTCTGTTCCTGCAAGGCCACCCGTATTATCAACTGGACAAGGATGATTCCATCTTCAAGCTTCTGGAGCGATTTACTGTAGTTCTCTACGACAAGACCAGCAATGTGTTCAATGTAAATGAAGCCCACAGAGAAATCTTCACTAAAAAGAACAGAACCCTAGAGAATATACCTCCTACACAGGTAATTGAATGCACAACATTCTTAAGGAGTGAAATTCAAACTTTCGACTTACTTTACTGCTCTTATTAATTTCACATTCTTGTTTTTGTAATAAAGAAGTATTTAACGACAGGGACATGAGTAACCACAAAGATGATTTCTACTTTTGCTTATGTAGGACTCGCTGCTACAGCACGTTTTAAGAGCAATTTACCAAAGTAGCATCTGGTACACAAGCCTGCAGTCTGTTTAGATGGTTCCTTCAACCGAGGGATGGGGTTGGTGTGACATGGATAGCACGTGGACATCTGTCTGGATGACTCTTCCAGACAGCGAAAGTCTGTCAAGAGCTCCTTAAATGTGGCTGCAAACAAGGGTGCACTGGCTGATGCAAATGCGTCAAAGCTGATCTATCGTGTACAGGGTTGTGTCAGTGCTCCGGAGAATGTAACACTAATTAACATTGACTTGATCTCTTTCAACTAAGGGACAAACATTGTATATAATGCTGTTTTCATAGACACTGAAACGAACTTCATGGTCCCTTAATTTGAGTTGGATGTTCCATTGTAACCGCACAGTATTCAATCAAGCAAGATGTCTTAAATGTAGGGATAATGTATATGTTGTGGTGCAATTTTGTCCTTAGTGCAAATTTTATTTTCCTTTGTTTAAAACTCATTATCACACATACATTACCATACCCCCAAACAAAGGAAAATAAAATTTGCACCAAGGATAAAATTGTACCACAACATATATATTGGTTATGCCTCGTCATGTACTGTAACAACGGGCCAGTCTCCAATCCACTCCCTTTCCCCGTAGAATTACTAGATTATCAGTTAAACACTTTCCTGTTTTTTTTTGTACAATAGGAAAAGAATATCTTCCAAATTCCATATTGTCTACCAGTTTACAAAATTGATTATTGATAAATGGTAACCAATATGAACGGATCAGATGTCTCCCCCCGGAAATATTTCCGTGATTTCCGTAAAGCTTGCCTATTTTAATTGCACGACTTTCATTTTTCGATATTGATATAAACACAGGATGCGTGTGTGTGTGTGCTTGTTCTTTACTGTAGTCTGTACAGTAATGATATTGCTGTTTTGCCTTTAATATGGCGAGAAATATCAGCGTGTGGTTGTCAAGTGACTCATCATAAGTCAACATATTCTTTGAAAACCGACCATTATAGCTGAATAATATTTGTAATGTTTTTTAAACTAATATTTCTCTATAAAGGCATCTTTTAACATGTTTAAAACATTTAAGTATACCAGCCTCGTCTTCCGAGAAAACGGAAAAAGTGCCGAAAAATAAATAGTGTGTCACGCCCTCGCCCCCCCCCCCCGGATTATCGGAACACGTGGCACCCAGCCTAAATTTGTTTGCAGTAACATAAAGAGTTTGTGTGCGAAAATTGGTGCTTTCTTCCAGTCGGTAACGATGTTTTCCCTAAGCCACCTCACTATGAGTATCAAATGCAAAGTTCACATATCCGTCAAATGTAGAGTACTAGTTAAGGCATCAAAACTAATGAAAAGTAGGAGTAAATTAGCAGAAAATTAGTAGGGTGTTTAGTTTAATTCACAGCGTCGAGTTGAAACTTGCATGGTTCGACTATGTATTTAAATTTGACGAAGCGAGTTGAAAATGTACAGCGAGCAAGGTCAAATACAAAAGTTGAGTTAAAAAGCCAAAAGACGACTGTAAAAACGTTTTCCTATGATGTGAAATCTAAAAGAAGAGTGTAAAATTTCGAATTCAGCTGTAAAATTCAAGAGTTGAGGTTGAAAATTGAAATGATGAACTTAAAATTCAAACCATGAATTTTGGCGGGGATCGTACTCCATACAAAACCGCATTCGCTAGCTGTCTTTCTTACTGTAAGGTATTCCTTAAGTTCGTATATTTGTAATTCCCACCATCCCTCCCTTTGGAGGCGTCTCTGTGGTCATTTAAATCTGAGGTCACCTCTCGAGTTCGCTTTTGATTAAGTCTTGCAGCGACTTCCCCAAGTTTTGTTTTTTTCTAGCCTTTTTAGTTGCGCTAGTTTTAAGCTCGGTTATTTGCCATATTCTTGAATGATCCAGCACGTGCCAGCGGTGTCGGCTCATAGTGCTAGAAAGATAATTGGCATGAGCAATATAACTGCCTACACTCGTTCCATTATGTAGCACGATGCTGGCCGGAGGTTTCAGCTCGTTGTGCCGTGGAGAGTCAGGCTTTAAGGTCGCGTGAGGTTTTTTACTTACTGGTCCGATCCGGCACGGGAATTCGCTGGGGAGATAGCTGGGACTTTTTAGCCACGCAATAGAAGTCGTATGTCACGCCGATTGTATGTCGTATGTCACGCCGCCCCCCTCCCCCCTTTAACGCCAATACTTTGTTTTGTTATTGCGTCAGTATCTAAATTAAATAAAGCTATAGGAACTACGACATTAACCGCAGTTAATTGATGTCAACACTGATTAAATGCACTCGCTTTGAAGAGAAAATTTTTGGCAAACCTGCTTTATGTTTGAATCATTGTCTTCTTCCCCATCCTGACTGTAATCATCACTGTAGTCATCACATCTGTGGTCATCACTGTTATTTTGCAGCTTTTCCACCACCATCCGTACAACCTCTTTAGAACATCCCAACAATACTTGTTTATTCTCATTAATGGATTGCCAGTTCTTCACTTGGTTGACATCCACTTGAAATGTTGAAGGATCTACTTCAATTCCTTCAGTGCTTTGTTCATTAGGTTCAAACGGCAGACCAATGAGCGACTTCTTCAAACTTGTTTTTCCAGCCCTATCCTGACCAATAAGTAAAAGTCGTCCACGGTAAACATTGACAAATCCATCACTAAGAGCCTTTTGATAGGCAAGCTGTGCTCTTTGTCCTCGAGCTTTTATTTCTGCAGGAACTACATATTAATAAAGAAAAATTGCAAAAATAATTAACAACAAAATGCAGGGTTTTTCCCTGCAGTCACTAATAATAATAATAATATCTGCAAGTGGAATCCATTTCCATCTTCGTTATGTGATCTTGCCTCCATAATAATAGGTTCAAGTCTAGTTGTCTGAAAATTGACCTACACCTGTAGGGGGATATCATCCATGAAAGCCACTTAATTGTCATTAAAAGTGATGTTCAGACCCCTGTGCTTTTATCACATGAGGGAGAAGAATTGATTAACATTAATTTAGAACAACTGATTAGTACATGTATTTTAATTTATTCAAGGTGAGCAATAAATTAAAATGATTTATTATGCAATTATTATTTAACAATAATTTAAGACAAAGAAAGATTACAATTAAACTAATTTGCAATTTTCAAACCAAAACAAAAATTTATCCTCAACATAATTTATATAACTATACATACTGTAGCTTGATAGTGGGCTCATTAATAGATTAGTCGAAATTATTCCTTAATCTCACCTGAAATATCTGTGACAATCGTCTCCTTTAACTTTAGACTTGTCAATGCTTCAGCAGTAAAAGGATTACCACTCATATGCAGCTGCCTCAGCTCCGTCATGTCACCAATCCCGGCAGGTAACTCGGGTAACATGTTATTATCCAAGTTCAGCTTTTTCAGCTTCTTCAGCTTCAGTACACTGGCAGGTACCACAGTCAGCCGGTTGTGTCCCACATACAGCCACTCAAGCTCTTTCATGTCACCAATCTCAGCTGGCAACTTGGTTAAAATGTTACTACCCAACTTCAGCACAGTAAGCTTTTGCAGCTTTGTTATACTGGTAGGTACCTCTTCCAGCTGGTTGTTGCTCACTTCCAGCTCCCTCAGCTCCATCATGTCACCAATCTTAGCAGGCAACTCGGTTAACATGTTACTACCCAAATTCAACACTGTAAGCTTCTGCAGCTTTATTATACTGGTAGGTACCTTTTTCAGCTTGTTTTTGGACACCATCAGCATCTTCAGCTCCTTCATGTCACCAATCTCAGCAGGTAACATGGTTAAGCTGTTATCAGCCAAGCGCAGTTCATGAAGCTTCTCCAGCTTCAGTATACTGGTAGGTACCTCAGCCAGCTGGTTTTTGGCCACATTCAGCCGCCTCAGCTCCTTCATGTCACCAATATTAGCAGGTAGCTCAGTAAACCTGTTATTTTCCGACTCCAGTAATGTAAGCTTCTTAAGCTTCACTATACTGGAAGGTACCCCGGTCAGCCGGTTGTCTCGCACCCACAGCTCCTTCAGCTCCTTCATGTCACCAATCTCAGCAGGCAACATTGTTAACATGTTACTACCCAAATGCAGCTCCGTCAGCTCCTTCAGGTCACCAATCTCAGCAGGTAGATGTGATAATTCGTTACGATGCAAGACCAGCACTTTGAGATTTTTTAGCTTGTTAATACTTGTTGGTAATTCAGTTAGGTTATTATAACCAATCCAGAGTACCTCCAATTCACTCAGTTCAGTTACAGCATCAGGTACCTTGGATAACCCCTTTCCACCTGGACTCAAAGTAGCTCGACCATATTTATCATATGTAATGTCAGCTCTCAATTCTGTACTGGAAAGATGTTCCATCTTTAATCTAAAACTAGAATAATTGAAACACAGTTAAAATAACATAATAATTAAAATAATATATTATAATTATAATAAGAACCTTCCCAGCACCCTTTGCACCAGAAAAATTTTCGATGCCAAATAACTCTGTCAATTTTGAGTGTATGAGGATACTATACCACATGCCATTTACACCTACCATAAAATATCTTTAATTGACTAAGTACGATGACGTCATCAGTCGCGTGACTATGTACCCAAGTGCCTTTTAACGTTTTTTAGAAACATGCTATGATAAATGCAAAAACAGTCAACGTGGCAAGGAAGGCATTCGCTTGCAACATTTCGCCATGCCCGGTATACTTCTGGAGTTTCAAAATTAAGGGGACTATACACATGAGCAAATAGGGGGTCTGGGGACTAGTATCTTTGTATACATGTATCTTTGAAAGGGTGAAATGCAAAGTTAAAAAAAATTTGTATGTTGGTAGATATAAGTATAAAAATAAGTTCTTTATCAACGTCATTAGTATGACGTCTTGAATCACGTGACCAGAACGCACGGAAGTTGACTGATTTTTGGCCCGGTTCCGGTTCCAGTTCCGGTTTCATTAACTTAAATAAATCCCCGTTGTCGGGAATGCCTCTAGTAGCAATTATAAAAGTTCAGTTTCCCCAACAAAGGTCACAAGTCACAAGATAATCTGAACAGATTTATTCACCGCACTTCAAACAGTTCACAATTCTCACGCTTGGGAAAGGAGTTATTTTACGCTCGATTGCGCTCACATGTTTATAATCACATATGTCAATCAAATTCCTAACCACATTCAGGCCCAGTCTCCGACACTCTCCCCCCATTATCAACAAATGTGATAATGTAGTCTACTATTCAGGAGACTGGGCAATAACAACGTTAACAAATGCTTTAGAAAGTTACTGGTAAAATCCCATGTCTATATAAAAAAGGATTTACTATCCGCTCAAAGTTCTAAATGTTCAAGTTAACCTGAGTTCTCTTCTGATTCAGCAATTTGACGGATCCTCTCTTCTGCTTGCAAAGAGGCCAATCGTCGTGGCCTGAATACAAGCGCTTCAACATTAAGCTCTTCTACTGGTGCCCGAACAACTGTATCACAAGACTGTTCCAAAGGGTAAACATGCTGTACTGGTCTTTCAAGGAAGTTTCTCCCTGCTCGTAACTTGACGGCCCTCACTACTCCGTCCCTTCCTGGATACAGTTCCTGGACAATGCCAAGTGGCCACTTTCTCTTGTTTTTCTCCTCACACTTTACGATCACCACATCACCAACCGCCAAAGTACAGAGTTTGCCTTGATGCTTGAGGTTGTGCCGCTCCCTCAGGTTACGGAGGTACTCACCTGACCATCTTCTCCATAAGGTGTCCTTACACTTGCGGAGATGTTTGGCTCTACGTCGCAAATTTGCATCATCAATGTGGTGTGGTGGCAGATCAGGTATAATGTTGCTTTGAGGAAACATCATGAGATTAGGGGTGATAGTTGGTAACGCCACATCGTCCTCTACGTAGCAAAGGGGCCTATTATTCAATGTCATTTCGACGTCAAGTAGCACTTCCTCCAATTCTGCCCATGACAGGAAACCGCACCCGATGGTTTTGCTTAGGGCGTTTTTTACTAATCCAACCATCCGTTCGAATTGTCCGCCCACCACGGGGTTCGACTGAGATTAAGGGCCTGTTCACATGAGAGTGGGGTACCCCGGGTGTCTGGGGTACCTCAGGTAGCCGGGTCGATAAAATGTTTGTTTCATATGCGTTTGATGACCCCGGGGACCTGGGGTAGGGTGCGTTTGAAGTCTATCCGATCTGGGGACCAAACCATAACCTTTCTTTGGTTTTCAGGACTCCTTTTAGCCACTTTCGCCTTTGTAGATTTGCGTTGCAAACTATCTGAAGGTTTTCGCTTTCCCTTCGGGTTCGACTTCGTATTTTGCCTTGGAGCATCCAATTCCAATGGAATCAGGGCCTGATCGGGCTGAGATGCTACTGTCTCGCTTAAACTACCAATATCCTGACTATTTTCCTCAAAATTTGAGCTGTCGAGTATATTTTGGAGGCGTTGTTTGCGGAAAAGCTCACCAGGTTGATAACGATTGGACGCCATTTTGTTTTTCCGCTTGTTTTTGGCGGGCTAAATTGTCGAATGCCCGTATGAACCTCACCCCGGTACCCCGGGGTATAGTGTTCACATGGAAAAAATTTACCCCACTCAGGCGGGCAACCCGCCCCGAGGAGACGGGTTGCCCGGCTGAGTGGGGTACCCCACCACGCATGTGAACGCAACCAGATAAACAACAAAGAATATATGGAGACGCTGGGAACCCCACCAAGCCGGGGTACCCCAGGCACCCGGGGTACCCCACTTCCATGTGAACAGGCCCTAAATTTCCACATAATACCATTCTCAGCAAGGAACTTGTTAAACTTCTCGTCACACATAGCTTTCCTCAACCATCGTGCTGCCCCCACAAATGTAGATCCATTGTCAGAGTATATGATTTGCGGACGTCCCTTTCTGGCAATCAGCTTCTTCAGACTCAGAATGAACTCTCTGGTTTCCAGTGAGGGCACCAAGTCCAAATACAATGCACGGCACAAGGAACATGCATATTTAACTATTATAGCGCGAAAGCGCGCGTGATATCGCCTAATACTTAGCCGACGAGGCCGTAGGCCGAGTCGGCTAAAATTAGGCGATATCACGCAAGCTTGAGCGCTATAATAGTTTTATAATTCAACACATTGATAACAAAGCACAGTTTGAAGTCTTTGAAGAAAAAACATCCAAGCCAAGCCTTTTATTTAAAAAAAGCTTGCATGTTTTACCGCGCGAAACTTGCAACATCACACAGTTCATGAATGAAAGTGGCGCCTTTGTCAATATTGTGCAAGCTTGAACATTATAACTGTTTTGTAATTCAACACATTGATAACAAATCACAGTTTCGAGAAAAAAATTCATTGAGATGTACAACCTTTCATTAAGTAATATAAAAAGGCTAACAACAATATTTTGCCTCGCACCATTTCTTAAACAACAAGCAGTGAATGCCGAAACTTTTGCCAAGCTAAAATTAATTTAGCGTACACAATCAGTTGAGAGTTTCTACGAAGAGCTTTCGTATACGGCAAAGAACGGGACAAAGTAGTGACTACCAGAATTAAAACACAGTAAAATGGCATAGAATTTCTTAGTTACAAGTGTTTCGTATCTTGAAAAGGTCAATTCAGAATCAAAGCAAATTGAACAAACACACGGCTACGAACCTAAACATAGCGGCGAAAAGTCGGAAAGAACTGCAGCGTGGACTATGTCTTACAAAAATTCACAGCTAAAGAATACAAAGAAACGGTTAAAACATCATACCTGTAGTTGATTTGGCTTTTTATTCCCTCCCATCAGCACCAAATTTTCAAACATCGAAGTACGAGCTGAGTCGATCAATGTTGTTTACAAACTTGCTCGTTTCTTAGCTCCTACAGCCGTAATGACGAGATCAGAAACTATTCTGAGGAAGCATCAAGCCTATATCATATTCCAGAGGTGATTACCAAAGGAATTTTACGAAAATTGTGCTCCTTCATTCACTCCTTGTCGAGCGGTCAAACTTTGAACCAGTTTTCATTCAGCTACGCCAAGACTGAACTCTACGACCAGTACCGCGACCGCGACAACGCGAAAATTTCGCGCCTTTTTTGTCCAATCATGTGAACAATACTTTTTCTCTTTTCTTTTCTTCTCTTTTTTTCTTTCTTTTCCCTTTTTTAACTAATAGTTCACGCACTTTTTCGCCCCAAAACATGAAATTGCAGCCAGCAGTCATTTTCACTTTCTTTCAAAATGCGAAAATTACCGCCATCGCTGGTTATACGTCATGTAGACATAACGCATATCGATAACTTTTTGACCATATTTGGGCAGTGTATCAATGTGTTGAATTATAAAACACAATGTGCGCTTTGCTTTCTGCTCTTCCACGTTTCTTGTATTTGATCGGCCCTGCATACTCGACGCCAATCACCTGGAATGGGTGCGTTCCTTGCGTCCGATCCACAGGAAGATTGCCAGGTGGGGGGTTCGTTGCTGCTACTGTCTGGAATCGTTTGCAACCGTGGCAAGCTCTTACGGTTTGCCTTGTTAGCTTTCTTAGGCGTGGGACCCAGTGGTTTCTTCTTACACTCGTCATTGTTAAGCTCACTCCCCCGTGTAGGGTGCGCAGGTGTTCACGATGCACAAACCTCTTAGTGTACAAGTGCTTGTCAGGAAGGTATAAAGGATAGAGTCCCTGGATTCTTCCACGGCACTCCAAAACCCCATCCGGGTTAGGTTGCAGGTTCAGACGCAGACGGTCATCTTCGATCTCACAACTCTGCTGAGCTCTTTTCACCCAGAACAGGTGCTGTTTCTGCAACTCCTCAGTTGTCAAGGGGCCTCTCAATTTCTGATCAGAGTGGCGAGAATTGTGCACAAACCGTGTAATCCATGCACAAATGTTCAGAGCTTTCCTTAGTTCAAACTTGTCGAGAACTTCATACAGCCTGTCAGCTTTATCCACAGCAACCTTGAACAACGCCTTGGTAGCTTTCAGTTCTGCTGTACTTGCTTCAGAGGGCTGAATAGCACGTTGTGGAGGCCAGTGCTCACAATCTGCCGCCCCTGCTCGCAACATCACCCGGATTTTCCTGAGTAGGGGCATGCCTCCAGGTAATCTCTGGATGTGCACGGATCTTCTGCACCCTATTCTCCACGAATTGCGTATACTGTCCACCACCACTTATCCAAAAGAGAGCAACTGAGCTGTCCAGCCATCCATTTAGGCTTACGACAGGAAACCCCTCCAATGCGACTCTCACGTTAACCAACAAATTTGTCACCATATGCCCCGCTATTAGCTCGAGTCGGGGGATCGTTAAACCCTGTTTGGCGAGCCTGGCTTTCGCTGCTAGGAGCCGTTGAGTTGTCCCAGATTCTTGTTTAACGATTGCATACGCTGCTGCACCTACACCACAACTGCTCGCATCTCCAAAGCCGTGCAAATGAATTTCATGGATGGGTTCCGTGTGGTCAGCGAGGGCGCGACTTACAGATATCTGTTTGGGTAGACTTTGTTTCCACCTCTGCCAATTGAGTTTCAGCCTGCCTGTCAACTGCGCATCCCATGCCAACTTTTCACAACATACAGCACGGTACAAACACTTCCCTAGCAGAGTCACTGGCGAAACTAAGCCTAAAAGGTCATAGATACTTGCAAGCTTGCGAAGGACACCTCTTTTAGTTGGAGTTGCTTCCCAGTCAGGGAAAAGATACAATGACTTCATCACTTTTCTTGTTCCATCCCAGTCCGAGTAGGCTTGATCCTCCTGCCTGGGGTTCTCCAAGCTGCTGCTTTGCGAAGGTCCCCTCTTCTACTGGAGACACAGTACTTTCTTCTAGTTGAGGCTCATTTGACTGCCACTTATGCAATGTAAAAGTTGCGTCTTCAAAGATCTCGATGGCTTTTTCCTTCAGCTCTTTGGCTTCTTCCACTGTCGCTCCACCACTTAGCAGGTCATCCACATATAGACTTTCTCTCAGTTCAGCTACTGCAACATTTTCACGTTCTTTCCAGGTGTCCAGGTGGCACTCAATTACACCACCTAGAAGAAAGGGAGATGGCGCTCGGCCAAATAAAGCTCTTGTAAATCGCAATGTCTCAATGTTTGAGTGTTCTCCCTGCCTCCAATGAAACCGCAGAGCATCACGGTCAGCTTGTCTTATTCGTACTTGCAAAAACGCCTTCTTTAAACCTCCTACAATTGCCACAGGATGCATGCGTGACCGGACGAGGACATTCCACCATTTATTCTGAAGAGGGGGGCCAGGATACAAACAATCATTCAATTACACCTCATTAGGCTGGGCTTTAGCAGATGCATCATACACTACACGTACTTTTGTTGTTGCGGCATCTTCGCGGATGACAGGTTTATGGGGAATGTAGAACTGCACTCCCTGAGCTGGCCGATCAGCTGTTTCCACAATCCCTTCAGCTTTCTGTTCTTCGATGATCTCGCTGTAGGCCTCTTCCAACCCTGTCCGTTTCAATTTACGCTTCAAACTCTCCAGGCGGCGAAGACTTCCATACTCATTTGAAGGTAAAGGTGGGTGGTTGCCTTTCCATGGCAAGGCCGCTTCATACCATCCCATTTCACTGCGCGATAACTGCTCACGAAACTCTCTGTACACTTCACGTTGGTCATGTTGCGGTGTGTCGGCAAGTCCTAACACGTCTAACTTGCACATTTCCTCATAATCCACTTGACTAGTTTGAGTAAGGAGCATGTGTGTAGTATCAATCTCCTCTCCTGGAGAAAGAATAACCCATCCCAATTTGGTGCCCTCAGCTACAGGTTCCCCTTTGTTACTAATCCCTGGTCGAGTATCAGTTCTAATTCGAGCATACACTCCAGCACCCAAAATAACATGAACTGGCAGCAACGGTTTGGTATCCGTATCATCCATTTCCACACCCTTTAAGTGGGGGTAACTGTTAGTCAACTGTTGGTATAGGGGATTTTCCAGGCTAAGGAGCTCTCCTCGATTCACCTTGGTGAGACTGACTTCTAAACGGTAATCACCAGACCTGGAAGAAACAGTGGTCTTGAAAACTTCCATTCTCGCTGTGGTTGAAACCATAAGCACCTAAACTCTCTTAGGCTTGATATCTGTTGGCTTCAGTCCCAGCATATCCAGTAGTTTGGCTGAAGCATAACAACTAGATGAACCAGAATCCAACAATGAGCGACACTCAATACCACCAACCTTAATCACTACAACCGGGTAAACCACTTTCTCAGCATCGACAGAATACAACACGCTGTCTGTCTTAGGTTGTTGATCAGGACAGATGGAGGTGTGGTGCTTCCTGGAGCATAAATTGTATCTTGTTTTGCTTGCACACTCAGCAGCCCTATGTTTTGGGCAAGCACAGTTAAAACAAAGTTTGTTTTCTGCCAGAAATTTCTTCCTCTCGTCGCAACTAACAACGCGTGTACATTCCGAACTCTTGTGCGAGTTATCTTCACAGTAAACGCAACCACGTGGTTTCGCGTCATGTTGCTTTGTATGGTAATTTCGTGAGGGCGAGCGATCACGTTTGAACGACCGCGGTTCATCTGAATCTACGGGATTCCGGCGAGTCCACGACTTTAATGCATCACACAGTTTCAGGAAATCCCAGCTTTGCCAGTGTTCATCGTTCCGTACCAAATCTCCAAGAATTCCAGAAAGTTTATCGATCGTTAGAGCTACGTTTCCATTCACCACACTTAGCTTTCTCATGGTCTCGAGAGATTGAACGTCGTATAGCAACCTTTCGTAAAATTGATGAATTTTTCGAGGTTGTTTCCATTTATTTTCGGCAAATCCAAAATATCCTTAACGTAGGCTTTCACCACTTCGCTTACATTGCCGTAACGCTCAATCAAAACAGCCTTTGCCTTCTCATAGCCCTCGGCGGTAAACGGCAACCCATCGATGCCTTTTCTGTCTTTAGGATCAACAAATTCTTTACATATGAAAATTTAGTGATAGCAGCCATTTCGGACTTGTCTATTCCCTCGGTGAATTGACCCCAAAACCTATTCCAATCCAGATTAGTTCCATTGAACTTTATAATAGTAAGCTTCGGTAACTTCGCTGACGCAGCACTTTGTTTACCGTTCTGACTTCCCGCTTGATCCGATAAGTTCACGCTTTCGAGCTCTTTGGTGTATTGAAGCTTCTTCTCGAATAGCTCTTTTTCGAAAGCGAGCTGATCATTTCTAGCTTTTTCTATCTGCTCTTGATCAACATTATTCAGAAATGAAGAAATCCCATCCATATCGAGGTCAACAGCTGCGATATCCTGATCTAATTTAGCGCCCCACGAGGTAATGGCGGAAAGTTCTTCACCGGCAGCAATTTTCAACTCTTCTACTTTCCGCTTCGCTTTCTCCACTGACGCAACCACTGAACACAGCGCATCCCGATGTCTTTTGATTCTGTTCTCATTCCGGCTCGCAAGAACGCCGTCAGTTTTTCCTTTGGTGATCTGAAGTTGTGTAAGTTTCGTTTCAAGATCCTTGCTCGCGGTCTCCATGCTTCGCGATAATAAACACAGTAGTTTTCGATTCTTTCCGTTCGAAGATCAGCACAATGTCCCGTCGAAGGTGCCACTTTTGTCGGGAATGCCTCCAGTAGCAATTATAAAAGTTCAGTTTCCCCAACAAAGGTCACAAGTCACAAGATAATCTGAACAGATTTATTCACCGCACTTCACACAGTTCACAATTCTCACGCTTGGGAAAGGAGTTATTTTACGCTCGATTGCGCTCACATGTTTATAATCACATCTGTCAATCAAATTCCTAACCACATTCAGGCCCAGTCTCCGACACCGTTTTACCACCCAGTTAAAATTTATGATATTTTTGTGTATAATCAAAGGGCTCTTAAAGCCATCTCGTTAATGCGAGAGAACGTAAGGTAATAAAAAAACAAGAAGAATTGGAAAAGTTGGGTGCCTTTGATAGGTAAATATAGTCAAGATGTGATAGGTAATATGTTTAAAGTTGCTAAATGGTCTATTGAAGTTGATGTTTTTTAGCGGGTAAAGTAGCATCACTTCTGAATGGACACGAATGGGTTTGACCTTTATGTCTTCGCGCGTGTTTTGTTTCTGACTTTGTTTCTGACTTATAACTTGTTTACGAATTGTCTGTTTCGTATTTATACGAGGTATAGCATACAGATGTAGTATACAATGGCTTTGTGGCTACATCAGGTGGGGTAAGACGAGGTGACTTGCTGCCTGTGTTTATTCAGTATAGCAGAAGGACAAAATGCGAGTCACACCAGTCAACTGGATATGGGTATTGGCAGGATAGAGAACATTGAGAAAAAGATTGAAAATACCTGTAGGTCTAATCATGGAGTTAGACATTGCAGTCATAGAGGACTTAAGGGCTCTTTTAGAAGCCACCAAATCAATAAAAGTCATGGGCAATGACTTGTATGGCATTACAATGGCAATTTTCTTATCAATCGAAATTTGGGAAAGATGTATTTATTGATATTTAAACAGAACTAAAACATATTGCAACGATTTTCATTCAGGATTAAAATTGATTTACTGGCAATGTTTTTAAACAGCCAATTCATATATGCATTGTATATGTGGATGTATGGGACAAAACAAGAACTTTGTGCATGTGAATAAGTTCACTAAAAAGAGGGTGGCGAAGGGTCTATGCATGACGGGTGATCAGGTTAAAAATCAGTGCGTGAAACGTGAAAGTTAGTAAAATGGAAACGTGATTCGTAAATTTAGGAACTAATATCCTTGTAAGGAATCAGACTAAGGAATTTAACGAGTATGTGACGCGTGAAATTCATAAAAAAGTGCGTGAAACGGGATCGTGACCCCCCTCCCATTGTTACCCTCTAAAAAGAGGAATGGTTTCTCCAAAGACTTCATTATATTTTTAAGGTAGACTATTGTAAAAAAGGCAAATGAAAATCTTTTACTTGTCGCTTTTTCCGTTGACCCAACAAATGTGTACCTTCAGGCAGAATGGTGTCTCTTGTAGGAATAGAGCTGGTGATTAGGTTTCGTTTCCTTTTATAGCCAATTGAAAATGCGAAGCTGTTTTCAAAACATCTCGGCACAGAGAGGCCTTCCAAGGGGTAAAAGCGACAAGGGATATGGCCCCGAAAACTGTCGACACGAGACGTTCCACTGACGTTCTCAACAGAACTGCGACAAGCGACTCGATTCCGCTTCAAAAATACGACTGAATTACGACAGCGACACAATAAACACTGGAAATAGACAGCAACTTCAGAAAGTTGTGCAATTTACCAATAAAAGTTAAACATTATTGACCATATCGTCCATATCAACACGGGATCGGTCTGTTTTAATGATCTATTTCTTATTGAAACTTCTACCAACCTCGTTCCCAAGGCCCTTCTCTTCCTCTCTGCAGTTAGAGTAGACCCTAGGCTCCTGGTATACATACTCGGTGACCTTTGATTTCTGGCACTCATTTATTTCAAAGTCATTCTTTGTGTTCTGAATTCTGGTGATCTGTACAGCTCCGCAAATGAACCAGGACCGCAAATGATCCCCAAATTGGACCGCAAATGATCCCGAACCACAAATGATCCCGCTAATAAATAGAGGAATGGTGTGGATAATGGAATGGAGTTGATAGGGGAATGACGTGATAGTTGAACTTTTGTCACAAGTATTTCTAAAGCCATATTTTGACCTCACAAATCAGGGTTTACATTTTTTTTATTGAGGCTTAAGAATTTCGTTACGACACTCTTGGACTCACTCTCAATCAACAAAAACGTAATTCGTTTTATTTGAAATCATAAAATTGCGAGCAGATTCTACTGATGCCCACGCAACATACGTCGCATATCCTTACTTATAAACTGGACATTAATTTAGTCAGACCATACATTTGGTATTTGAAAGGAAAAAAAACAAACATTACCAGGAACATAACGCAATGTTACAGGCAAATTAGTTTTCTTCCAGGTCTGCTCGTCCCCTTTATGTTCACCTACTAGGCTCAAAAAAAGTTCATGCATTAAGCAAACATCACAAAAAAACAGTCATTGGAATAGACCTACAATGCTCCACCGCTGTCAAAGACGACTTGGGTGTAACATTGAAACTTTTTTCCACAGTTAGGACAAATCTCCTCGGTATAAACTTTTCCCTCGCCGTACTTGTTTTTTAACTGTTCGGTCGCACACTGGAACGTCGCGGAATCTTAGAAGCGGAAAGGTCTATTGGTTCCAGACTGTGATAATGTAGCTCAGCTTCATTGCTAAGTAACGCCATACCTCCGTTGCTTTTATCGTTGTCGTCATCTTAATACCCAGCTGAATGAATGACTTTTAATCCTGCCTCTCCTAAACTTGAGACTATCGCCACCTGGATATTTAACATGTTGATCAGTCCCAACAATGCAATCCAGTCCCCCACTATCCATCCATTGCCATTCTTCGTAGATAGGTCTTCCATGCGCCATGATTGACAAAATCTCTGAAATGAGCTCCATCTGGTGTGGTTGGGTTTAGTCTGAGATAATTAACCAGGCTAGAGCGTAATTCTGAGACGCTCTGGGATACCATCCCCAGGCAAATTATTTGGTCATTCATCGCATGGAATAAACAATTGCCATCTTTTGGCGTTGGAGGACTGGTGATAAGTAAGTCCCGCGTTACTGACTTCTTTATCTAACAGGCACTGGGCTCTTTAACTTTTTAGACGACGTAACGCGTGTTTTATTAATTCATATTCTTAGATTAAATAGTTACTCTTTTTAAAAATATGTATAGGTCTGTATACATATGATACTATAATTTTTATTTTTTTTACTTTTAAGGTGCATTTCAATTCCAATGTCGCGTAATTTTTACGAGCGTAAATAAAAATAAGAGACGATGTATGAACAACTCTCGTAAACTTTTGCGCAAGCTGTTCATACATCGTTTCTTATTATATTTACGCACGTAAAAAATACGCGACAGTAGAAATCCAGGCTTAGGCATAAACTAGATGTATATGCACAGCTCCAGTAAAAAAAAAAATCCAAACCATTCCATTGTTTATGAGCGGGATCATTTGCGGTCCTCTATGGGGATCATTTGCGGTCCGGGATCATTTGCGGTCCAATTTGGGGATCATTTGCGGTCCGGGATCATTTGCAGTCCAATTTGGGGATCATTTGCGGTCTGGGATCATTTGCGGTGCCGGGATCAATTGCAGAGTTGAACAGATCTCTGGTGATCTTATATCGTCAAATAACAGTCAATAAGTAACTCTTCCCGCATGGTAAAACACAAGGAGGAAAAGAGCAAACGAAAAAAGTAAGAAAAAAAAAAAAAGCAGAAGTCGACACAAATCACACAAGGCTCATAAAACTCAAAAGCCTCGGAAGGATGCAAAAGGTAAGTGAATTCTTTTTATGGTATTTTATGACTTTTTGGGAAGGAACATGATGAAGGTAACCTTGAAGATTTATACATCAGTGGTCGTTGGCCACCCATGATTGTAAGTTCAGAAAATTACTCTGAAATCACGTGCGCTGAAGACCTCGAAAATACAGTTGAACTCCGCTATTTACAACATTTCGCACTCTCATTAGACTCGTATAGTATATGACATAAAAGAAAATCGAAGGTCACCGAAAGTAAATGGATTTGAGTTCGAGATTACGGGGAGTTTGAGAGGTTCAACTTGTCTCAACTATGAAACTGTAGGTGCAAATTGCGGATCATCGCCATACAGAATTAATTCTCTGAGGACTGTCAGAAATGTCAAGCAGAACCGGTTCAAAAACAAGCTAGGATCATCCAATCTTAATCTTTGATGTGTGCCACAACGCATCGGAAAACTGTTTACGTTTACTCGCGTTTGTAGATCTTTATATATAAGACATAAACATCTTAGAATTTTACGGAGATTTTGAAGAAGAAAAGAACTAATTACTGATCATGACCTATGACACCTATGGTGATTCTAAAATGTTGCGTGCTACTCGTCGTCGCTATAATGTCTGTCATTGATTGGTCAGAGTCCATTCACGTATAATCGTTTATCATATATAGCGCATTGTTCATTGCTATTTTGAGACTTAAATTCAGTCAGGAAGTCAGGACAAAAAGTGTATATCCTTAGAATTCCTCTATTCCTCAAAGAAAGAATTGAGCAAATATTTATTTTTCCAACTTTAATTTCATTTTTAAGATTCGCTCTCTCCCGTTCTTTCTAATCTTCCGGAAACCGGACATTCCACAATGATAAAAAGGAAACTTTATAACGAAAGCTGTCAAAGCCAGGCAAACACTGAAAAGCAATTTTCACTACTTTTTACCTCAACTGAGTCTCAAGCTGTCGCAGTGCTATATTTTTCTGACCTTTCTGTCTTTTCTTGTGATCTTCACCGGAAATGTTTCTGTCTTTCCTGCACGCCACAACCGTGGATCCGGAAAAAAGGTGAAAAAACGTTAATCAAATGGTTTTTCTTTGAGTAGTATTGGCACTCAAATAATATCTTCTCAATTAAGTCCGTAATAATGCCAATGTATGTCTTGAATCGAAACGCTGAAATAGCTTATAAAATGGTTGTTAAAATGCTTGCTTTGTCATTCAATTCAGAACAACAAACTTTTACTTGTACACGAATAGAACTGTAGAAAGAATTGCAGCAAACAATAACTTCTACATTTGCACAAAATAATTTAGTTTGTTCAGCAAAATCACGAGATCCCTGGATACTATTGCATAATCAAAGCGCAATTTTTATCACCGTCAATACATTCTACCATGTACCGAAATCTAATAATGGCAATGATTTCGTTCGCGTGATCGGTAATTTAATATCAAAAGTTCATCAAATGATAACATACTATGAGAACTCAAAGCCATTCATTTCATAAATTGAACTTAGTAATTATTGCTTTTCCCATAACATGCCATGAGAACTCAAAGCCATTCATTTCATAAATTGAACTTATTAATTGCTGCTTCCCTAAAGAATCGCGACAAAACTAACAACAAAAAAATAGATAACTTAGACGTTCGCGTGATCGCTAAGAGAAAATAAAAAATCGTCAAATGATAACATGACATGACAGTTAAAAGCGATTCATTTAATAAATTCAACTAAAACTAAACCGCGAGAAAACTGTCAACAAAGACAAACAAACTTAACATAAACTACATACCTATATGTGTACATACGATTTCCTTAAAGTCTGAAATCTGTTTCTGCAGATCGGCTATGTTTACACTGTTTTTCTTTACAATGTTACTCCCGAATACTTTAGACAGTCAACACCTCAACAAAAGATTAAAAAAATTCGTTATTTCGCTGACTTGATTTTAGCTCAATTTATTATATTATCGCTCATATGAAAACACAAACTTTCCCTTGCCATTTAACTTCCTCAGAACGTCTCGATTCATTTTAAAAATACACCGTGAAATTTTCAGTCAAACTGCGTTTTCCAAGAACATTTGACCTTTTTTTTTTACCCTTCTAAATGAGCACTAATGGCTTTACGACATATGATTGACAAGAAAAACACAAATTTCTTGAACCTTTGAAGATCAATGCCGTCTCGGACACATCCACGTAAAAACAAATTTGAAATATTGATGTGTAACGCTATATATCAAAACTTAAAAAAAATTATGACATGCCAATTCCCTAGGGAAATTAACAATAGGTCCGGGAGTACTCCCCAAAAATTTTAGTGGCGGTATGCGATAAAATCCTAACCACTTCTTGATATTTTCTTCGTATTGGCACTCAAATAATATCTTCTCAATTAAGTCGGTAATAATAAGTTCCAATGTCTGTCTTGAATTGAAACGCTCAGATCGCTTATAAAATGGTTGTTAAAATGCTTGCTTTGTCATTCAATTCATTCAATTCAGAACAACAAAATTTTACTTGTATACGAATACAACTGTAGAGAGAATTGCAGCAAACAAGAAATAGATTGACTAAATCTGCAAAATCACGAGGTCCCTTGCATACTATTGCATAATCAAAGCGCAATTTTTATCACCGTCAATACATTCTACCATGTACCTAAATCTATTAATGGCAATGATTTGAAATTTGAAAGATTATTGATACCGTAGGTAACGTGAGATATCGAAACTAAATAAGAACTGTAATACCTTTGTGGTGACGTAGCGTGAGATAATTATGACAAGTTCATGACATCCCAATACCCTAGGGAAATTAACAATAGGTCCGGGGGTGCTCCTCAAAAATTTTAGTGGCGGTATGTGACGCCCTTCTTGAAATCCTAACCGCTTTAACCAACCATATCCTCAATGCCCTAATATAGCTTCTATAAAGAAGAAAGAAGAAACCCCCCGGACAAAAGTCCACAAAAATTTGTTAACAACTTTTGTCCCTTTTTTTTCCGTACTGAATCTGAAATCTCGTTTAATGCGCATGCGCATTAACGAGATAAAAAGGGCCATTATTACTCCTCCAGTAAAATTGAGTAAAAATGAAGGTGACGAAAAAAGTTTTACACATTGGAAATCCATCCTTTCCTGATCCTGTTCAGAGACTTTTCAGTTTAAAACTATAAACAAATCTGCATAAGTGGTTTTTATCTTACCTCTTACCAATGGTATTGGCAGTTTTTCTGTAGCATTTTTCTTTCATACCGATCAGGGGTTAGATTTTTTTTATTCCCCCACCCCACTCCCCTCAGTCTACTTTCCCTCCCCCGCTCGGGTTTGCAGGACATGGTCAGCGGGAGGACTGGTTCGAGTTTTCACGACAATTGCTCGCTCGCTCGCTCGCTTCGCTCGTGGCACAGAAAATTTATTTTACAGTACACTGTATTTCGTCGATTCAGAGTCCTGTTTAGCGAAAAAGGCTGGCGAAATTGCTTTGCAAACTGTTCTTTTCGTGGCTAACTTACGATACAGCGCAAAGAAGTCTGCTTAGAGTGTTCATGTATGAAGGAGTTCGCCGATTGCGATGATGGCCGAGAATTAAGGACAAGAAAAGGAAAGCTTAAGTGACTTGAGTTTTAAATTAGTAATAAGTTTAACTTTCAACCTAATGTCCAACTGGACAGGGTTCAGGGTTATTTTAGACCTTTTGGGGTGATTGATTTTTAGATTCTATTTGATTTTGTGCACATCTAACTAGTTTACAATTATTAAGCGTATTTGTTTACAAACAGCTGCAAACAGATTGGCAAATGAAGTCATGCGACTCTGAGCGCTGAAAAAAAATTAAGTATCAGCTTGATAGTCGCTTTCGTGGGAATTTAAGCTTGCTCTCGACATGTTTTGTCCGCATGTTAACTTATAAGAGGTTTTAAATATGACGTGTAGCTACCGTAGAAAGACGTTTCGTTGCCTTTCGTTTCACCTGTTTCACTGTATTTCAAGCGCGAAGATGTAAGCTTACAGTGTAGGTCTTTGACAGAGTAAATTAGGTGGAAGTAAAACAAAAACCCGAGGGTCTGCAACTTGCATCATGCTCTAGAATTAAATTTGTGATCAACTACAGTTGTATTGCTATTTTGCAGTTTTGTTTATTTTTGTTCCGCTGTGTCCAGGGGCACCCAACGAATCTGTTCCTCACTTTATCTGTTCCCCAGCGGAATTCTTGCTGGCTGGCAAAATATTCTGTACTTTTTTTTATCACCATTTTTGCGCTGGTTGACTTGAGAAAGGAGTCGCAAGAACAAACTGTGCTGGCTAACTTGAGCAGATCGAAAAGAGACTGGATCGAAGAACATCGGAGGACACTTTGGGGCTTACAGTCAAACCGGATGTTCTTTTGAGGGCAACTTTGCAATCTTCCGCCGCAACATTGGTATTTTGATTGACAGTTTGCTTCGAGCAAGTTGGAAGTTGTGCGAGCAAGTTGCAACTTTCGCGAGCAAGTTCCTATTTCAAACTTGCTGTCAGTTGCCGGATTTCTGAATTGAAAGTACTTGGTTTGATTACCTTGCAGTATTCCACAAACTCTATGATGTCAGGAGTAGAAACTGTTCGTTCCTCTCAGCCAGGTTTACCGGGAAAATACGTCTCGTGTTGTAAAAATCTGTTTACAATATTGGATACAGTTTGCCTTGATAATCCAACAATGCGTGCGATTTCTTCTTGTTTTACACCAGACGACCATCATTCTCTCTCTTTTCTCAACCGAGGCGGTATTATTGCGATGTACGTGAGCCATAACTGAAGAAGGACGTGTTTTCACAAAATTCGCAATTTTCAACTGACAACAAGTTTGAAATAGCAACTTGCTCGCGAAAGTTGCAACTTGCTCGCGTATCTTCCAACTTGCTCGAAGCAAACTGTCAATCAAAATACCAATGTTGCGGCGGAAGTTTGCAAAGTTGCTCGCAAAAGAACATCCGGTTTGACTGTAAAAGGGTTTCACCTTCGTAATAACAAATTTAAGCAGTACCTTGAGATACCCGAACAGGTTAAGTTCGAGACGGCAGTAAATTTACAAAACAATAAACATAAAGCTTCAAATAGTTGCCATTAATGTTTCATTAGTTCCGAAGCCCCTTTTGGTAACTTATTATTGTTTTTTTTTTTTTTTTTCATTTATTCATTTTTTAATTGCTGGCTGGGAAACAGACATTTTTTTTATCCAGCTGGCTGAGAATTTCCCTATGTGTTATACTGGGAAAAAGGAACAGATATATTTTTCCCAGCAAAGTAGAAGAACACTTGGAAATGCTTTTATATCACTTATTTTAATGTATTTGAGTAAAATAATACATTTTAACAAAGATTGTTCGTTCGGTGCCCCTGTGTGTCTATATGTCCGGCAGCCGGACAGGTTTTTAAAAATACTCCGTGTCCGGAAGTCATTTTTTTTTTAAATTTCAGTTATTGATATCAAATCCTTGTTTATATGACTTAAACCTTCACTATTTCCACCGTAGTGTGAATTTTTGCGAGCTCGGCACCCGATAACTAGTATTTATAACTTTGAAGCTTGCCGCGAGCTTCCGGACAGGAAAATGAAAATACTCCGTGTCCGGCATTCGAATACTTTCCCGAATATTAAGTCATTCCACTCAATATATTCGATCTATACCAGCCTAGGCGATGCTGTTCTTGTTTACATGGCTAAAGGGTACCATTTCCACCGAAATACCAGTGTTTCATTTTTGCCGCGAATGGCGATGTTTCCACGAGCTTCCGGACACGAAATCGTAAATACTCCGCGTCCGGCAGTCGAATATTTCCCCGAATATTAAGTCATTCCACTCAATATATTCGATCTATACCATCCTTGGCAATGCAGTTCTTATTTACATGATCAGCTAAAAGATACCATTTTTACCGAAATACGAGTGTTTTGTTTTTGCCGCGAATGGCAATGTTTCCACGAGCTTCCGGACACGAAATCGTAAATACTCCGTGTCCGGCAGTCAAATATTTCCCCGAATATTAAGTCATTACACTCAATATATTCGATCTATACCATCCTTTGCAATGCTGTTCTTGTTTACGTGGCTAAATTATTTAACATGCTGTTTGTGAATTCATATTTATGCGACTCTGTACATATAAAAAATTCTGTATACAATACTTCGGACACGTCATGCATGTAGTGAAAGGTTTCAACCCAGCGTGACCTAATTTTGAGCGGGAAATTACTGTATTAAACTGAAGAGCGGCCGATCGCAGGAGATTTCCACAGCCAAGCGTGTTTATATCTGCGCAGTAAAGGTGAAAAGGAGACTGAAGGTAGGACCATACATTAGATGCTGTTTCTTTGGGGTTGTAAATGGAGCTGAGCTGAGGCTTGACGATACCATGCACTCCATAAATGCCAGAACTCGAGATAAAAACGGGTGGTTTCAGTGTGACTGTTGTCTGGGAGCCGAACGAAGGTTGCTTTTAGTAGTTTTTTTCTTTCTCTTCCGGGCAAATTGACTAGTTAGCAATTTGATTTGTATATGTTGATGGGTTTCACTAAAATCTCCTGGCCAAAAATCAGAGACTCTGCGTTTGCCGTTTGAGATATTGTAACCGACAAACTGCAAGGCTGATCTGACTACGTGAAAAAGTAGATTTTGCGTGACACCAATACGACAAAAACCGATAAAGCAGGGTAGCAACCTCGGACAGCTGTTTCGCCCTGTTTGGGGCTCGTTAGCGCAGTGTAGCTTGTAGCAAACTAAGAACGACTACAAGAATGCAGTCGTAAATAGATTGCACAATGACTCGTACACAACATCAAGTTCCATACCTTGGAACCAACTTGTCACCCGCATCACGCGTGCCACATCACGTGTTGCGGGGAACAAGCCGTCCCAAGATGTCACAATGGTGTCCCGCAAAAACTGAATGTACATGGCAGGCCAATGTAAACTTTCAAATGCATGGGCAAAACCATGCTGAAAGAAAACCAGCATATCGGATCAGTAAAGACCTACGGTCTCAAAATATATGCAAATAGAACTCAAATCTGCAAAGGACCGCAAACGATAATGGTTTATCGTTTACAGCATTATCGTTTGCGGTCCTTTGCAGATTTGAGTTCTATTGAGATATTGTGGAAGATGTGTATGTCTACCTAATTTGGTTTCGGGGGTGGGTGGGGGATATCAGTCAGAACGACCCTTGGGGATTAAAAGAAGAATTTAAAGATAGAATTAAAAAAAATTAAACCTCCAATGCTCCTGGGTAACATGACCCCCCTGTGATGGACTGTATGGGACAATGTCCCACTAATGGGGGGGAGGGGGGGAGTGGTAGGCGGGCACAGCTGGAATTGACTGGCGCATTAAAAGAGATCAACCTGGGTGTGGCTTGAGCTTATTTGATCCCTAAAAGATGCCAATTTATAGACTACTGATAAATGTTAGCAAACATTTAGCAAATACGGACATTACAATTTTCCTCTTTATGAGGGCGCAGCTTTTTTTAACTTGCAACTCTAAAAGATAGGTTGACAGTGAAAAATGTTTCGGATGCATCCCAAACAACCAAAGTTAGAGTAAAATCCGTCATTTGCACCCCAAAGCAAGACTTTGGGTATCACCTTCCATTCAAATTGAGAGCCTCCCACTTATTAGTGGAGGGGGCGCGGCGGGGTAACAAGTCGGCCCAGTTCCTCTCGCCTCGTGTACTGTACACTTCTTATGTTTCTCGTTTCGAATCCATATTTTGTCCTTTTGGGTGTTATATACGCCGGAAAATTTGACTCAAAAGCTTTGGAAAAGGTTGCATTGTTTAAAGTTTGTCACTTCTGGGCCGTGTTAGGGGGGGGGGGGGGGGGTGGATCTTTTCGAGGATCGATCTCTTAGCGTGCGAATAAGAAACAATTGTCCATATTTAGTAAACTTGATTATTCTGCATGCTTCAACTCTCGTTACTTGATGGTTACACACCATTTGTCATATCTGTTTAACCTTCATCACCACCAACTTCTCCATGCATACGAAATCACATTCACGTTTCAGGATTGCATGTCATATCCGGAACAATTATGTTGTCGTTAAATAATCTGATTATTATGGTTACTATTGTTATTTTAGGAGTTTTTACGATGGATCCAAAGTTAAAGGTTAGTATACAATCGTAATTATACTTTTGTAAAGAGCATTAGGAGAACAGTAATAGCTCAACAGTACTCGCTTACCATCAAGAAAACGCTGCGTTAAAAGAAAAAGTAGACGACATATCCTAACTTCTCACTGCTTTTGTAAGAGGAAGCACGTCTTTTTTATCAAACCTTCCGTATTGGAAACCGCAAGTTGCCAATACGGCACCAGAAATCGTTCTAGCACTATTGTGAAGGCTAAGGAAGATTGTTTGAAGGGCGTCCTATATAGTGTGAGTTCTGTGGACTGCAACTTGCCATTTTTCTCCTTCATTTTATTTTATAACATTATAATCATAATAATTGTTTCTAGGACATTGTTGAACACAACAAGTTTTACTTGACAACAAGATATCAAACGGCACAGATACACTATCCTCGTATACAACAGACTGTAGGGGCTTTCAGGCTTTGTAAATCTACGCCCAGGAATAAATTAACGGATAAGTCATCTTTGGAAAAAATGCCTTCTTTGTCATGTTGCGAAGAGATGCAAGATATTATGAAGAAAGGAAAGTTTGCAGCTGTTTCATCCAATGTAGGAACTTTCAAAAGGAAAAATCTGGACACCATTTGCAAAATTCATGAACTACGCGACATCTCAATGCGAGTCAAAGAGGAGGAATCTTGGTTGAGAAAAGAAATTTTGATTCCCAATGAAAAGTGTTTTATTTCAAAGGACGATATGGCCAGGTATAAAGATTTGATCTTCAACTCTCCTGATGGGCATGCCGTACTAGACAACAATAACTTCATCCTCTCTTCAGATCTTGCCATGATTGCTGGAAGAAGATGGTTACATTACAGTATTTTGGCGGGCATCACAAAGATCTTACAATCCACAAATAAACAAACGGTGGTGTTTATGCTGAACGACCTTCTCCAGATGGACACAAAAGACCTGCGTCAAGCTGTACATACATTTTCGATTAGAAGTGTCAAGTGCATCACATTCTTTGCCCATGTCACTAAGGCCAAGGCTGGGAAAGTACAGTTTGCTACACCACAAGAACCAGGCTGCCACTGGACATTGTTGTACCTAGATTTGACTACAAACAAAATGGTTCTACTGTGACACCGCCGGATGAAGCCGACCAAAACATGTGAAGAAAGTAGTCTCTCCGATTGTGGAAGTGATTTATGAAGAGGCTAATGTGGGCATTAAGTCTTTCAAAGGAATTGTGCAGGGCCATGTCGAAGAAAAGTCTCAAGTCAGCCATGTTTGCTCTTCCAAATGTCTGCCAAATATTCCTCTGCAGACATGTGGCAATGTTTGTGGTGTTGTGGTAGTTGACTAAGCAGTTATTGCTTCTTGCACTCCTAAACTATGGAGATAAGTATTTATTGTTAACAACGCCAGGTTGCCAGATGATTTGAAGTGGATTATGCACCCTACTTCTTATTCTGATTTCATGAGAAGCAGGGTTATTTCTTGGTTGCTAGAGGATAGGGTCGAGGTAGCTTCTTTGGGGATCATCGATCGTCAGTTTGAATGCAAAGAAGCTGTTTCAGGTGTGAACGTCTGTACTGATAGTGAGGGCCCCGACGACAGGAGCTCCAAAAGGTTTCTAAAGGAAGAAACCGATGTTCTCGAAATATCTGATGACGATGTTAAAAGCTGTTGTAGCGACGTCACGGGATGCTCTGACACCGTGGAGTATTCAGACATAGAAACTGGTGACGACACAAAGGACACCACCAACATTCATCGTGGACCTGACACAGCTGAGGGACCTGAGCTCCTAGAAAGTGACACTGGTATCTTGGACAACACTGTTAAGCACCCGACCGAGCCCGAAATAGCCCAGGGACCTCTGGACGCGTTTAACTGTCCTGATGAGGCTTCCACTGTCAAAGGTCAGTTTCAACGCAAAGAAGCTGTTTCAGGTGCGAACGTCTTTACTGATAGTGAGGGCTCGGATGACAGGAGCTCCAAAAGGTTTCTAAAGGATAAAACTGATGTTCTCGAAATATCTGATGACGATGTTAAAAGCTGTACGTTGTAGCGACGTCACGGGATGCTCTGACACCGTGGAGTATTCAGACATAGAAACTGGTGACGACACAAAGGACGCCACCAACATTCATCGTGGACCTGATACAGTTGAGAGACCTGAGCTCCTAGAAAGTGACACTGGTATCTTGGACAACACTGGTAAGCACCCGACCGAGCACGAAATAGCCCAGGGACCTCTGGACGCCTCAAACTGTCTTGATGAGGATTCCACTGTCAAACGTCAGTTTCAACGCAAAGAAGCTGTTTCAGGTGCGAACGTCTTTACTGATAGTGAGGGCTCGGATGAAAGGAGCTCCAAAAGGTTTCTAAAGGAAGAAACAGATGTTCACGAAATACCTGATGACGATGTAAAAGGCTGTCGTGGTGATGACACGGGATACTCTGACACCACGGAGCCTTCAAACATAGAAATAGGTGACGACACAAAGGACACCACCAACATGCATCCTGCACGTGGTAAAGCGGAGGGACGTGGATGTGACACTGGCAGCTCTGATGACATTGGCGAGGACCCGACTGAAAACGAAATAAGCGAGAGACATCAGGACGCCAACAACGAGGACTCCATTGTCGATCAGTCATCGGACGACCCTGTCACACATCGTGAAACGGACCCCACCGTTCCTTCCGGACCTAGCGCAACAACACAGACAGCGCTTGCAGGTTCTACTTGGGACAGAAGTTTACGGAGCTGGAGGACTTTCTTCATTTTAAAAAGTTTTTTGAAGATGCGAACTTTTGTGAGTTGTACAACAAGGATGCTCGCTATTTGACATCAGCATCGAAGCGTGTCCCAAAGAGAGTTGCTGCAGCCAAGCCTTCCCTGAAGTACTACTCGTTGCTCTTATACTGCAAGTTTGGAGGGCGACCAAATGCCTCAAAAGAGCGCACAAGAAAAACAAAATCGTTTCGCCAAGGCTGTCCCTTTGAAATCTACCTGTCATTGTCGTCCGATGGTCAAACTCTGGAAGTCATGAGAGTAAATGAAGGACACAACCATGCCTTGACAAAACAGCTGTATGCCCACCTACCCAGGCAAAGAGCGGTTTCGGAAGAAGAAAATCAAAGTGCCCTCTGGGCTATCTCCTGTAAGTTTTTCCCGTCATGCAATGCTGTCAAATTATGTCCGAATATTGTTTTTGATGTTGCAATTGGACATTTAGGTTAGAGTGCGTGGTTTCTTGAGTTCAATTTCTCTTTTGACAATTTTGTTTGCATGTAATTGGTAATGGTTATGCAGTCCTCTTGTCTTGTGTCTGGAGCAAATTTCAGTACTTTCAACTCGTCTGGATTTTCACCTGGTTTATTATCAAGAGCCTCATACAAACATTGTGTTACTGTTGCCTTCCCTAAACCCGCGCCACTACTTAAAAAGTGTCAATTGCTTCTCGTCGTTTTTAACAGAGAGTAACAAATGGTAAAAAAACTCCATTTGTTCTCTGTTCAAAGAATGAACAAGTTCTTTATAACTGTTATCATCCATACGATTAATTACCAGCTTTTCATTATCACTGTGCTGTAGAAAACAATTCCACCATTACTTAAAAGATTGTTCCCTTGGTGATTGTTATCTAAACATGGGTTAAAACAACCAAACAGTTCACTGTATTGTGTTTCTTCACTTATATCCTGCTCATCGTTATGTTGAGCAGACGGAGCTACAGTATCTAACTGATCACGTTCCTTATTTTCAGGATCTCCCATGGCTTTTTCTTAAGAGTTCTCCCTTCTTTCCTTTCGAATATAACATGTTTTACTTGCTGAAATCTTATTTTTACATGGGATAAGCATCAAGAGCTTTCTGCAATTAATCTTCAGCATCCTTTTTATTAAACATAACTAAATGAATGATTTAGCTTTCATTCTGCGAAAAAGTTTCATTCCTCCTTTCAAGTAAAATTCTTTACAACTTTGTCCTCTGTTTTCATTATTGGGATCATCATCAATCTTATCGTCAAAATCTGTTTTAGGTGGAAATCTAGTTCTTGTAAACTTACTCAGTATTCATCCCCTCATCTTAACTTTTGTTTGAATGTCACTGTTAACAAACAGTTATACCAAGAACAGAAATGAACTAAACATAGTTGCTAGAGCTGTCGTGGTCGTCTTTGACATTTTCATTCTTGGATCTTAGACACTTGTACAGCTCAGAGTGACGAAGAAACACTCTTTCACAAGCCTTGCACGTTGCAGACTTAAACACTGCATCACGAACAAAGAAATTTACTGATCCTAACATTTTCATAGCGATAACATAAACTTATTTATCTTGCAGCACGACTCTGAGCCAAAGAAACCCTCATATATGCCTAATGGTAATCTAACGGGACAAATATCTCGCAAGTATACTCGGGAAAGCTATTCTAAAGGCTACTTAATACATTTTGCGACTAGTGGGAGTCGTGTTTGGCCTGTCTCTTTTTATACTTCTTTGTGATTGTTTTTTACAGAGACTATACCGTAAATGCTGCTTATAAGCCCTGGGCTTATGTAACTTCGTAAGGGTTTTTTGGCTGGCAAGCAAAAATATTGCCATAAAGAAGCGTTCTTTCAGTTAATTTCATTTTGGCGTAAACTTTTGTAAAGAATTTCTGTTAAGGAATTAAGAAAGGAATAAGGAATTAATGGGTATAACCGGAGTAATGTTTTGTTACCGATGGGCCTATAACCGGGTGGGCTTTTTTTTATTTATTCCATTACTCCATTTACTCCATTACTATGGAATTACCCCATTATTATGGAACGCATGGAGCACAACATTACTTCACGAGAATTACACGCTTGTTGTACAAAAGATGCGTAGTGTAGTCTCGTGTATGTCTCAATGAATTCAAGATATATTGGTACAACTCTACAAGTGAAGCTGTTCTTCACGTACAGAGGATATACTATTGGATGCAGTGATCGTAATGCCATGATAAGACAACGGAAGTTCTGTCTAGCTCCAGGTCACTACTCAACAAAAGAATAAACTAAAGAGCTAAAACTACCTGCAAGAAGTCGTGATTCCAATATAGGAACATGACAGGAGCTTATTACTCCTGAACATGATTGCATTTTCATTCTTGGATCTTTAATAGACACTTATCCGTGATAAAGAAACACTTTCTCACAAGTCTTGCACGCCGCAGGCTGTGGACACTTATCACGGCCTATTTACTGATCCTAATATTTCCCCAGCGGTAACATAATCTTCAGCCGATTGCCATTTATTTTGCAACAAGAGTCTGAGCCAAAGAAACCCTAATATATGCCAGGACAGTGTAGAGAATACATAGAGAAATAAAATAATTATAGTCATGGCTATGGCATGAAATCCTCCGGGATCGATCCTGTCATTAGAGAAATTATCCAAAGATCAATGGGTCAATATTATCGAGTAAAGTGGATAGATAATTGCGACTTGTAACATCCTAACAGTGATCTATAGCAAGGGACAAATACCTCGTAAACCTACTTGGGAAAGCTATTTTAAAGGCTTTTAAATACTTCTTGCGACTAGTGGGAATCGTGATTGGCCTGCCTCTTTTTATACTACTATATATAAAGAGCTTATGACGCGTAAATAAGCCATTTCTCAGCTATAGATTCGAATACCAGATATAAACCATTGATAGGAAAAATCTAAGGACTATCCGTACCACAATTATCTCTTTAAGCAGAGACTAAATTGGGCACGAATCTTCTGACCAAAATGAACCAAAATGAGGCCTAAAAAAGTAAAAATAAAACTGAACTAAAACCCCGAACCTCACTGAAACCTAACTGTTTGACACTGGTTTGTTTGACCTGAAAAATCAACCTGATGACAGTATTGCAAAACTCTGCTTAATAATTTCTAATGATATGGCTCAAGAAAAAAAAAACAGGTTTGTTTTGTAAGATTGATTCTTTCTGTACAAACTTCAATATTGAGAAGACTGCGATAAACTTAAGCATCCCATCTTTTTTCTTGTCAAAGGCAAAACAGAATATTTTCACACGTCTAAAAAATCACATACTCAATCTAATTAATGCAAATAAAAAAACTTAAATTTTATTCGATCTTTAAAAGTGAAACGAAATACTCCGATTTAATTAACCATATCCTGAACATAGAAAAATTACTTCTACATTCAGGATAGGAAGTCACACCTAAAGAATTGAAAATGGTCGAATTACAATCCCTAAAACTCCTGAACACCTTTAGTTAGAATTTGCACCCACTGTACACTTAATTCAGTTGAAGATGAAATGCACTTTTTTATTTCACTGTATGCACTGTATGTTATATGATGAGCTACGAAATACCTTTTTTGACAAAATTATTAAACAAAATAGATTTGGATTATCATGAGGTTTTTTTTATACTGATCAACATATTAGCAGGCTAACTGCTGCTTTTGTCACTCAAGCAATAAAAACAAGAACAAAAAATAGTCAATAGTACTTGTGATTGTTTTACAATTAATAAATGAATTTAATTTAATTAATTAATTAATTTTTTATTCTAGATTTCTTTATTGTAATTTAAGTAATTTTAATTTCCTTACTTATTTTAATTGGTTCGGTAATACCATGTATTTAGAAATGGAAAGTATAGTTTAAAAAACGAGCAGTAGTGTATTATCAGGTTTAAAAACTCGAGGCGAAGCCGAGAGTTTTTACACCTGATAATACACGTGCTGCGAGTTTTTTGAACGGCTTCAAAAACATTCTTTCAAAAGCGTGTCCCTTCGGAATTAAAACAATTGCGCTTTTGTGCAAAGAGGAAATTAGCATACGAGAAAAACAAGTAGACTAGACTGATTAGCATACAACACATGTGCTACGTCTTCGACGAAGTGACCATTGCTTCCCGGCTCCTGTCGAAAGTTTTGAGATTTTATAGTTCTGAGGGAAACCATCTACTGAAAAATGCTATACTAAAGTTGTCAGGTACGGCTGACAATTTTTTTTTCAGAGGTAGAGAACCAGTAGAAATAAGCAGCTTGCATCTGCGAACCAGTCGTTTACCTGGCAATTTACACGAGGGCGCTGGTGTCATTCAAATTACGGCTCACTTGTTAAACTGTTGGTTGTTTATTTTGTTGAGAAGATTCCAAATAGAATGGCGAAAGACCAGATTTCGTAAAACAGTACTGCACAAAAATATTAAAGTCACCATTTGCTGCACTAAGAATCCTGAACAATTACTACCCATATCAGTAATCTTTATATAAAGATTACGTGTGATCTTAATATAAATATCACGGTCATTTTAAAATCATTCTTATTAAAAATTCAGCGATAATTGCATTGTTTGCCCATTCAGCCCCGCACTCCCCTGTGACTGAAATCAAAGCCGCCACCAGGCTTTTCATAATGACAGTAGATTACCAGGTATAAAGGCTCATACACGTGATCGCTTTGCGTCGTGTGATTTGCTGATATGCTCATGAATTATTAATGAGTTTTTGAATACTGAAATAAAGTTGTTGCCACTGTTGTTGTATCGTTTGACATTTTGGGACTATTTGACAAGCGTAGGTTTGAGCCTTAAAAATTAACAAAAATTGAACAAAGATCAAAGGCCAACCGGCAAAATACATTTAATCCTGGCACCGTGCACTGTACGATGACTCACTAAAAATAAAATAATGTCGCTTAAAACAGTCCCCTTGATAAAATAAAATTCTTTTATTCACATCTTACAAAAGCGTTCGTGAAATTGTTTATGATCGCTTTTACAAGCACACTTATTGAAAAGTTCTATATTTGTTTGTCAACCTACAAGGAAATTGAAAGCACTAGTTCGTTAAAACCTATTGTTGTTTAATTTAGTTTTCGATATCTTTATCTCAACTCCCTTCCCCAAAGCCGCAGCTTTGCCGATTCGTCTTATTTGATTTGCCGTGAGCATCAGCTCATCACTTCCGCTTGTTTGATTGCCACCCAATCTCAGGGTGATAGGGCTGTTTGTTCTGAATGCTCTTCCAAGCTTCACTTTTTGCCTTTCAGATAAATTTACTTTATATGGGTGATATGTTGTCATTTTAAATGATAACATATGTTTTCACAGCCGCTGCGCTCGCTCGCTTCGCTCGCTTCACACGATCACCAGTTCATTTCCAATTTTATCAATTTTCACCAGTTCTTCATAGAGAACTATCGCATGTACATTGAAGTTTGCAGCTGCATCTGCGGTCAATCGATATCTGAATATCAACTGCTTGGGATCTCTTGTTGGTTTTTCAGTTTGATAAGTCAGATCGAAATAGATCAACGGGAAAAAAGAATTGAAATTGGCCAGATTCAGCTGCGTTCCAGTGTTAAAATCATTTTTCCTCATTGCATAAGCCATGACATCCTGGAAAATCCTCACTTTGCTTTCACTGTCATACTCTGTTTCCGGGTAGAAAACTCCGTTTCCATATTCCAATCGGCAGTTCAAAAAGGATGAGGCGTTATCTGCCGCATTCAGCTTGAAAGTGTCCATCAGATATGGGTTATCTTCTGCCCGGACATCATGGGGTGGATCGGCTCTTTTCAGCCAGACAAAAATATGCCTCACATTGTCAATGCTCGGTGAGATCTGGAAGAATCCTGATGATGTTGCGGGAGCTGATTGCTGATACATTTCCCTCAGATATTTCCATTGCGTTTCTTTCAGGAATGAGCTGACAAATTTGTCATACAGAGAATCTTTGGGAGTCAATCTTGGCACCCAAAGCAAAAACCGGTTCACAACAACTCTTCCAGCATCAGCAGCAGCAGCCTTGTGAATGAGTTCCCCATCACTTTGAAGCTCAATCTCGAATTGTAGCTGCATAGGCACAAGCATCTTATCTTCCAACTCTTCGAAAAAGGAAAAACGATTCAGGGAATGATCACGTTAACGTTCTTTGCACCGCCGTTTCCATTGCAGATTATCAGTATCATAAACAATCTTTCCTGCAGATTTAATCTTTATGTGCTTAATCAGGGAATGAGCGCCATTGATCACTGTGATCCTGTCAGCGGCCGCATAGCCAGCACCATCTGCTAATTTCTGGAGTTGAAACTGCACCTCGAAATAAGCATTATACCAATCATAGAATGCAGATCGGTCATTTATTGTGAATTTATAACCACCTTTGTGTTGAGGTTGATCATTGGCTGGAGCTCTGATTGTGTCATCCAGCTGGAAGCGCACTAATTCATTTCTTTGAAGATATTCACTCGATCGAAAAGCCATTTTATATTATTTTTTCTTTTTCGCTTCGCTCCCTGCCCAGAGATCAGCCTGTTCAATATAGCATCAGAACTTTCTCCCTGCGGTCGCGCTCCGGAGGCAGGGGCACGTGGCGCTTGTTTCGCTTCGCTCCGCTTCCCCTTTCTCATATTCCCCAGTTTTTTCATGATCAAATCACCAGATTTTTCAACTGCTTTCTTGCCGAGTTTATCTCCAGCGTGAGAAATTCCTGATTCCAATGCTTTTTTCGCAATGGGTTTCGCGAATTTCTTGAAGAGGGTGGATGCGACAGCTCTCATTGGTTTGAAAATATTATCCACAATCAAACCTGTTCCTTTATGCCGATAAACAAACCGCCCCAGCTTGGGGTGGAAAAAACGAGCAAATTCACATGATTTCATTTTATTTGCTTTTTCAAGATAAGAGAGAATGCTGTATCAGCCCCATTCAAATCCACAATCCGTCTTTTCCCATCAGTGATATAGATTCGAATGGAGCTTATTGTGTTTTTATTCACAGGGCTGAATGTTACTCTCATGGGTTCAAGGGTGAAACTATATGATGGTCTCAGCACAGATGTTGAAAAGGAGAAGATGATATCACTCTCTTCTCCATCAACAAGCGAATCACTTGTGAGATCGCAATGAACGTTCAACATATCAGTATCTTGACTGAGGTTTGGAACTCTGGGGCCAACATTAACTTTGTCTTTCAGAATCGTTTTGTCAAAACCAACGAGATCGCCGAAGTTGGATTGAGTGAAATCCAGTTGATAATTTTCTGCCAGTGTGATTGTTACTCTGAAGGTTGTTGCATTAAAAGCAAGATTGATTGATTCTTTCACCCCTGTTGCTTCTTGAATAAAGTTATTCATCCCCTCATATTCCCAAACTCCAACTGGGAAGGCGATATCGGAAAATGTTTTCCCGCCGTCAGAGCTGAACCTGATCAGTTGATTCTTACGGTCAGCATTGATGTTATACCACGTAAAACTCATGTTGATAACTCTGTTAAGCCTAACAATATATTGGGCATTTGGATCCAAAACAATGGGCCGATTGAAATTTGTTGTGAAATTTTCTGGTTTGTTACCGCCAGTCTTGACGGAAAAGGATGACAGGACAATTTCTCTTTTCATTTTAGGGTCTGAAATAGTTTTTGTAGATCTTCTCATGCTGGGATCGATTGATGATCCCCTCTTTCAGGAGAAGATCGAGAATGCCAACTCCAGTGTTTCTGAGGTCAACGTTTGTGTTCCCAGCATTGATAGAGCCAACGATGACCTCAAGCTTCTGGAGAAGATCTGCGGGGTTGGAGAAAAAACGGACGGCCCCACCCCTTTTTCTTATTCCCGAGCCTGTGATTATTTTCTTTTTCTGTTGATAATGCCTTATATACTCATTCAGAGCTTCAGCTGCACGATTTATTCTTTGATGTTGTATCTGCATTTGCTCTGCAGTTATTTTACCGTTCTTGAGCCTTTTGGTCCAAGCAGCTTTGTAACCTTTTAATTGATTTCTTCTATGGGTTGCCTCGGCTATAACGTCTTTCTCAAGATAATTTTATTTCTGGGCTGATGATAACGTTGAAGAACCAAAGGTTGTATCCACTGTATTATAAGTGTGGATATTCAGGTTAGCTAGTATTTTATTTGCGTCCTCTTCATCCTCTTCGCCTAGCTCCGCTTCATCACCCGGTGCCAGAGCATAATCAGGAGATGGATCTTCTTCATATTCAGGTGGATCTTCTCCTAACTCTTCCGTTATTTCTTCATATGTAGGCAGTCTTGTTGGGATTTGTTTAGCTGCTTGCGGTGCAACAATCCTATCATCAAATAAACCTTCAACATCCATCTCTTCAAATGGGTCGATATCAGGGTAATAATCTATACCTGGTTTGTCCCCAGTGACTTTCTTTTTCCGGGGAAGTGGCGGTTGCCAATTCGACGTAATCACCTCATCCAGTTTCGATGTGATAGGTTTGAATGTTTTTTCAAGTCCGATTTGACTTGTTTCTTCACCCAACTTTTTCTCGGTGATAACATCATGAACAAAGTTGATTTTTTTACCCAAAGCAGATTTGCTTTTGGCAAGTTGTTGCTATTTCAATAAACTCATTTTATTTTCACAAACATAATTTGGGATGTAGAACATAATGTAGAACATGATGTTCATCAATAAAATGAAGATCCCAAATTATGACTGCCATGACCCAATCACCAATTTCGAGCAGCTGCTCGATTTCATGCCGGATAGAGCTTTCAGAATGCTGATCTGTGGTCCTTCAGGATCGGGGAAAACAAATGTTCTCCTGGATACGATCCTCCGCCCGCTGCTCTTCTACGACAAGATCTATCTCTATGCGAAAAATCTTGAGCAATCCAAATATCAGCATCTGCTGAAAAAAATTCGCCCCATCAGCAAAGAAGCGGGGTATGATATCATCAGAAATTAAGACTCGGAAAAAAATCCGAGTCCCAGATGGGATTTGAACCCACGACCCTCCGTGATCTAGTCGGATGCTCTAACCACTGAGCTACTGGAGACTCTATGGTGAGCAAGGGTCAATTTGTGGGTCTTTTCCGAGTCTTAATTTCTCCTTACATTTAATATATTTATTGTTGTTTCATCGTTATATACTCACTTTGGAGGTTGGTTGGCTGCATCTTGATATGCTTTAATGTGACAGCGCGATGCTGTTAGTGAGTTTCACATGTGCTAGTCAATACTTGGCTGTGTAGCCGCGCGATGCGGTTCCAGTCAAGACCCACAAATTGACCCTTGCTCACCATAGAGTCTCCAGTAGCTCAGTGGTTAGAGCATCCGACTAGATCACGGAGGGTCGTGGGTTCAAATCCCATCTGGGACTCGGATTTTTTTCCGAGTCTTAATTTCTCCTTACATTTAATATATTTATTGTTGTTTCATCGTTATATACTCACTTTGGAGGTTGGTTGGCTGCATCTTGATATGCTTTAATGTGACAGCGCGATGCTGTTAGTGAGTTTCACATGTGCTAGTCAATACTTGGCTGTGTAGCCGCGCGATGCGGTTCCAGTCAAGACCCACAAATTGACCCTTGCTCACCATAGAGTCTCCAGTAGCTCAGTGGTTAGAGCATCCGACTAGATCACGGAGGGTCGTGGGTTCAAATCCCATCTGGGACTCGGATTTTTTTCCGAGTCTTAATTTCTCCTTACATTTAATATATTTATTGTTGTTTCATCGTTATATAGTAAATATGATCACTCTGAAAAAATTCCACCCTGATGCTCCTGAACCAACGCACGAAGTCACGAAGGATATTGATTTGAAAGAACGTTTCAATGTGAAAAACTCAAAACAGCAGACGTATCATGATTCGGGAGCGCATTATAACAACCTTGTTTCTTATAATGACGTCAAGAATATCTTTCTCAGCCGCAAAGAGTCGTTTCCAATGGAGACGACTTTGGATATGGGAAATCACACCATTTTTAACGTGAAAGATCCCGAAGTTGCCGATCAAGGCGCAAACATGCGATATGTGGACAGCCAATCCGCGAAAAAGCTTTCTTTGACAGGCGGAACAATGACTGAAAACCTGGATATGAACTCGCAACAGATCAACAATATTGCAGCGCCAACTCTGGGTCATCAACCCGCGCCAAAATCTTATGTGGATAGCAAGATAGGAGATGTGGTAGTCCACACGATAGAATTAGAAGATGAGCTTAAAAAATATGTAAATGAATCGCATATCACGTCAACCTCCCACCCAAAGGACGCATTCCGCTATCTGATGGAAGACATTGATGAATCCAGCTCTGAACATAATATGACAGTAACTGGGATCAATGATTTTTCAAGTTCGCCGCATCATTTCAACAAGAAGGCTTATGATTTGAAAATAACCAAAGATCATTTTAATGAATACTCTGGGAGACTTGGGTTCAACATGTATCAACTTCCAGAGGGAGAATACACTATTTGCATTGAATTCTTCCCCGCGTCAATGGATGGTGTTAGTGTTAATGTCGTGAGCACCAGCCTGAATATCAATCAACAATCAACAAAGAAGTTTTCGGGTTATGCCAGATCCATCATCCACATGCATAAATGGAGGATTTCCCCACTTGAATACATTTTTCTGGATCTGAAGTGGCGGGGAACCCCTGAATCAGCTGAAAAAGGAGATGCAAATCTGATCATATATGGCGTGGCAGGTTCTCAACCTGATGTTGAAAGCAGCGTTTATGATTCCCCTTTCGTTTTTGAAAATCAAAAGATGGTCATGGAGACTGACTTGGATATGAATGGGCATCAAATCCTCAATTCAAATTTGAAGAATAATTTCATGCTGATTAGAAGATTTAGAAGATCATCTGGAGACAGCATAAATACACTTTTTGATAATTTTTTAATGATATCGTCATCCCCATCCAATGCAAATTAATTAAAGCATATGCTCAAATGTTATCGAAAACATCTTCTTTTCCGCAACTAACTTTATATCTCCCAGATAAAGAATCACAAAGTGGAACGAGGGTTAGCAGAGATAATAGAATTCAATTATTTGTCTTTTACAATGTTGTTTATAACGAAGGACAGTTATTTTCAGCAAGAATACGTAATCGATCATTGAATATTGGCAAGGCCCAAATCACATTTCTTTTTGAAATTATCTAAAAAATGAGAAAACAAAGCATTTTCAATTTCAATCACATCAACCCATGCATTGGGGAAGAAAAACTAGCTGAGATCAAGCAACTCTTCCGATTCTATCACAAAAGATATTGGTGTTTGAAACGAGCTCACAAACATTTCAAGAGAATGAACCTGCTCGTGAATTTGACATCTTCCGCTCTTGTTGCGATTGGAACGATCGCGGGGGCAGCAACAATGAATCCCATCGTTTTGGGAGTGATTTCAGGTGCAGGATTGGTCGTCAAAACAGGGAATGAAATGAAGAAATATGGAAACAAAATTGACATGGCGAAGTTCGCGTTCACCACCTATGAAAAAACATTGGCTGATTTGCGTTTTGCCTTGAGGAGTGGAAAATTTGATCGAAGTGAATTCCTTCCTGCAATGGAGGCGGTGGATGGGATTGTGATTGATTTGGGGTTGGATTTGGAGAAATTTGAGAAGAAATATGAGTTGCTGTTTGAACGAGTGAAGATTTTTCATTTCTGGGGAAATGAAAAAGATGCCTCAGTCGTTCTTGATGAATGTGATTCGTGACCACTGTTCCCCCAATCCATTTAATCGTGCCTCAAACCACCATTGCCCCACGGAGAGATTTTGATTAAATTCTTTTTCATCGGGAAAATATCGATAACCACGATTGAAAAAGAACTCCGCAACATCAATATAATCTTTTATAATACTATATTCACCTGTGTCTAGACACTGTATCACCATCTTGTCGTTTTCTCCTGCTATCGCGTCCTCAAATTCGTTCCCTGGAGTGTAACCCTTGAAGTCTTCTAACATGGAATTCCAATCGAGTACGGCCTGTGATACTGGTTTGGCGGCTGCATTCTCTTCTGCAGGAGAAGGAAGCGAATCTTCTGGAGCAACCTCTTCTGCAGGAGAAGGAAGCGAATCTTCTGGAGCAACCTCTTCTGCAGGTTTTCGCGGTTGGGGAATTAGTGGAATCGGCGCCTTTGGCTTTCGCGGTTGGGGAATCGGCGCCTTTGGTTTTCGCGGTTGGGGGATGGGTGGAACTCGCTCTTCTTTTGGTTTGCGTGGATAGGGGATGGGAGGAACTCGCTCTTCTTTTGGTTTTCGCGGCTGGGGGATGGGTTTGGGAGGAAGAGATGGCGGTGTCGGTTTCTCCACTTTCTCCACCCTGAATTTTTTCCATCGCTTCTTCTAGTGAAGCTGTTTCTCCCACTCTTCAAAGCATTGCGAATAGTTCCTGCATCAATACCTAGATCATTTATGGCAGCTGATATGCTGGGGAAAGTTGTTGTTGTTGATGCTGAAATGATGCGGACGGGAATGGATGCCATCTTCTTTGGAGTCGGCGTTTCATCTTCCAACCAAGGATTGACCAACGGTCCTTTTTCGAAGGCTCTTGACTGGAAGAATTTCTCCCCATCTTTCTTGACAAAACGGCCTTCGTGATCGCAGAATCTATTGAAGGCGGCATAAACCGCCTGACGAGTCACTCCAATCCACTGAGCCATCTCAGCCATAGTCTCAAAGCTTTTCAGGGGCGACCCTTTGGGAGAATCACGAACTTCAAATCGCGCAGCAGTTTGGTTCGCAACCCTGACTTCTCTTCCTCGGAAAGAGAAAACATTCTTCCCATCGTTGATTGCCTTGTTGAGATATTTAGGGGAGAACTTCATGAATCTGGCAAGAGCCGCCTGGGACGAAAATCTTTCACTGAGGCGCTCTTGCGTGAAAGCATCTATCAAAACCCACATTTTCATAGATGACAAAAAAAATGAAAAAAAAAACCACAAGAATGGACTCAGAGGGAAAAGATTTTGACGCCGCTAGATTTTTTTTCCAGCGGCAGATTTTACCCGGGATGAACTTTCCACTGGATTCTTTTTCAGATTTTGGGAGAGAATTTCAGCTCCAAATTTTCGTCGCCAGAATTTTTGGGAGAGAATTTCACCTCCAGATTTTCGTCGCCAGAAAGAGAATTTCCACCTCCAGATTTTGTCGCCGCCAGAATTTGGTGTCACCAGATTTTTTTTGAGAGAATTTCACCTCCAGAATTTTGTGGTCGTCGTCGTCGCCAGATTTTCCGGAGCAGAATTTTTCCCCAGATTTTCTGGAGTAGAATTTGCTGGCGTCGTCGCCAGAATTTTCCACCAGATTTTCCGAAGAAGAATTTTTCCCCAGATTTTCCGACAGATTTTCTGGAGTAGAATTTGCTGGCGTCGTCGCCAGTTTTTCTGGGAGTCCCAGCGACAGAATTTTTCACCAGATTTTCCGGAGAAGAATTTTTCACCAGATTTTCCGGAGAAGAATTTTTCCCCAGATTTTCCGGCGACCGATTTTTCCGCCAGATTTTCCGGAGTAGAATTTTCCGCCAGATTTTCTGGAGTAGAATTTTCCACCAGATTCTCCCGGAGTAGAATTTTCCACCAGATTTCACTCCCGGATTCCACTGGGAACTGATTTCACTCCCGGATTCCACTGGGAACAGATTTCACTCCCGGATTCCAGCACCAGATTTTGTCGTTGCCGTCGCCAGATTTTTTGGGAGAGATTTTACCCCCGCCGTCACCGGATTTTCCCCGGGAGGGATTTTTCCGCTGCTAGAATTTTGGGAGAGATTTTCATCCCAAAATTAATTTTCCGGAGAAAGATCTGGAGAATAATTTTCATCCCAAAATTAATTTTCCGGAGAAAGATCTGGAGAATAATTTTCATCCCAAAATTAATTTTCCGGAGAAAGATTTTCCTCCCAAAATAATTTTGAAATAAAAATCCTCTGAAGAGTTCCATCCGGGTAAAAAGTTTAAAAAAATAAAAATCGAAAAATTTGAAAATCAAAAACAAAAAAAACACAAGCTATTTTGGAACCTGGAAAAAAATCCAAAACCCACCATTTTTAATTTCCGCTGAATTCAGCTGAAAACAAATGAAAACCCTCCCTGTGTGACAAATGGTAATCTCCCTGTGCGACAAATGGTAACTAATGTGTGACAAATGGTAATCTCCCTGTGTGATAAATGGCAATCTTCCTGTGTCAGTATTCAGCGGAAACAGACTCAACCTCCCTGTGCGACAAATGGTAACCTCCCTGTGTGACAAATGGTAACTAATGAGTGACAAATGACACCGAATTTGGGAAAATGATTCCACGTCCAAGATGTCAAATCAAACTTCATCTTCATCTTCATCCCTATCCTCATACTCAGCGAAAGCTGAGACAGGTTGGACCATTTCCTCCACCAAAACTTCATCCACAATGGCTGTGATAGATTTGACGTTTCCGCAGAAAAGGTGCTTGATGGAAAAGACAACTTGCCCGCGAAGTGGAATGCCGACAAGTTCTTTCTGTTTCAGGATGGGTTTTTTCTTCCCATCAATCAACTCCCAAAAACGGCAAGAGAAATCCGTCTTGGGGAGTTTGGAGGGATAAATCTTAGCGAAGATCTTTTCCTGCTCAGATTTATCGACTTTCAAGAGAGTGAAATCTCCCTCGCGGAACTTGGCAAAAGACGGGCCAAGTTTTTTCACTTCCTCCCGTTTTTCCACTGCAGCTGAGTTGAGATGAGTTTCCAGTTGGCGGAAAAAGGAGATGTTTTCTTCAGGGAGATTTATTCCCAAAGAGAAAGAATTTCCTTCATGAGCAAAAATTTTGAACTTGGTTTGGAGTTTCAGTTGAAGTCGCTGGTCATTGTGGGAACATGGAAGGAGACAATAGGTGATCTTTCCAGCTGATCGCTTCAGAGGAGCTTGGAGAACGATATCGGAGATGGAAATTTTTTCGGGATTCATTTTCTTGGGTGAGATAAAAAAATAATTTTTTCACACCCAGAGCCATTTCTCCATGAACTGCCAGTCTTCTTCAGTTTCCATTTTGATGAAACCAGTGGTCATGTCAACAGCTTTTTGAAAGTTTCTTTCTGCTTGATACGCTTTCATCCATGAGATGTCTTCATCCGTCATCCCGCATTCTTTGTGAAATTTGGGATGAATCCAAGATGCATGATTTTTCATTTCGCGGAGTGGGATTCCCGTTTCCTCCACGGAAAAGAAATCTTTGTCTCCGATTGTGAAAAGTTTTTCTTTGACAATCATTTTATTTAGCTTTTTTCTTCTTCAATTCTCCAATGGCCCCAAGCAAGAGTGCTAATTTTATCTGGAAGGATAAATCGTTTATCATCATCCGCGGATAAGGCTGTTTTGTTGACTGTTTCTGAGAACATCTCGTGGTGATGGCTGCGAATGAGATTCATGGTTGTCATTTGGCTTTGTCCGCTGAGAAGGCATTCTTTGAAGTCCTCATGGGTGATATGTTTCTTTATGGTTTGTTTTTTCACTCCCTTGCATTTCTTGTCTCCTCCAGAGCTAAACAACTTATATGAATAGAGCTTTGCTCGCAATCCAATAAATTTTTCAATTATTTTCCCCCCAGCTTCATCTTTCATGAGACCGTTCACTTTCTTGTTCATAATTGGCATTCCCGAGGGATAACCCGGGGGATAGTTGGATGTGTCAAACATCTCCTTCACATCTGGTTTCAGATCCTGATAGACCTCTTCCGTTTCGATTTCATAGCACAATGAATCAGTATCTGTGAACAATAGCTTGGCTTCCTCCCTGTATTTGGGCTTCATATATTCATAGTGAAACCTGAACATAAGTTCCTTTGATATTTCAAGAATTGACATTCCACAGGGAATTGGTTTGTTGAATGTCATTTTCTTCCGCTTCATATGAACAGCGATGAGATTCTCATCAAAGATTGTATGGTGTTGATAGGTGGGTTTAGCCACAAGCTTTTCCGCAATCTTTCTTTCATTGACAAGTCTGATGTCAACTCTCTTGCGGATATTTTCCATTGTTTTGCCGAATATTGCGTTATTCATGAGTTTGAAGAAGTCTTTCTCGAAATCGTTCTTCCCTGCTTGACGGAGTCGGATGTTGAGTTGGATATATGATTTCAGCCAAGGTTCTTCAGTAAATGATATCCCCCTGTGGATCTTAGTGAGTTTCAGGCCATGTTTCAGAGCTTGTTTCCTCATGCGTTCCATTTTAAAGGAAAACATAAAATAATTTTTATTTTATGTTCAACACTCAACATAGCAGATCAATAAAAAAAGCAAAACTGTTGGCCAACAGAACCTCTCAAGGGAACACTCTCCTTCCACCACTTCTCCCACCCAGTTCCCTTGAGAGGTTTTTTCATTTTTTTTTTCATTTTTTTGCCACTTAGGGCTTGAGGCTGAACCAGCACTCCTGCCGTGAACTCCCCGTCAACATCTGTCAACCTTCTTTCGAAGCGGTCATCGAACACGACTTAGCTCTACTCAACAACCCGACACCCTTTCTCAGGCCTACAGTATATATATCATAGCCGCGGGGGTTTTTAGCTATGATATATATACCGGGTGATTGGTAGGGATGAAATAGAAAGCCCCCGCATTTCTAACTATTTCATATCCTACCCGCCACCGATATGCTATTATAGTTCGAACAACACTTATATAATGATCAAAACCGCCACGCTTTCACATGTGGTAACTCTTCTACGCCCGCGCAGGCGCAAAACACAAGAATGGTTAATAATTTTATGCAAGCAGGTGGTAGGTGCAAGCAGGTGTTTTACGCTTTCTTTTGTTTCTGTGAATTTCACTCCCTGCTTTCATCCTTCCTCGGCAGGATTCTACGCTAAAACAAAAACCCAAAGCGCCTTGAAATTTTCGCTTAAATTCACAGAAAGCGAACCCATTAGAACGAAGTGAAACGACTCAGTGAAACCGCTTCAAATTAACGGTAAGTCGCTTAAAGTCTAACGCCAATTTCAGCGGTAGTTAATAATAGATTATTCACGGACAAAACATCATTTTTCACGCTCTCCCAAACGTAACCCATCATATCAAGCATTAAGCTAAAATGCAACATAACCACGTTGAGAAATAAATCGCTATATTCTGCAGTTATTTGAATTTGATTTTGAGTTCTAATCAACGAACCAAATTCACCCCCAGTGTTAGCATAAGTAAATAAATTTATTTCAAGTTACCATTACCTTGCATTTTAGCTTATTGCTTGATATGATGGGTTACGTTTGGGAGAGCGTGAAAAATGATGTTTTGTCCGTGAATAATCTATTATTAACTTCTCATAACTGCTTGCCTATAGGAAAACCACATTTAACATTTAAATGTCGGACTCCTCTGCGTAAAATGCCGTTGAAATTAACATTATTAGAATTTTTGTTCTTTGGCTTTTAATACCAAGATTATAAATGTACCAATACTGACCTTTAATAAATGCCCTCAAACTTTCTTCATTTTCTATATCTCATTTAAGGTTAACTTTTTGACATTTGGCATAAATGTACACTGTATGGAGAACCCATCCCCCTTGCTGTATGTTCAGATGGTTATTTCTCTGAGAGATTGGTGCATTTTTTCTTGAAATAGGTTACAAAGTAGTGACAGGCCTGCACGACTCCCGCTGTTCGCCAATGTGATGTTCTCGCCTTTAGAGTTTCGCTATAACGAGTATGTCTTAAAGCGATTTCCCTCTTTTATAGGAGATAATGGGAGGCTCTTTATATATCTCCCTGCGCAACAGTTGGTTCTGTATGAAATGCCATTTATCCATAAGGATTTTCTTTAAATTGGACACCGCTGGTGATATTGTGTGACAAAAGGTAGAATTTTCTTGTATCCTTTTTCCTTCTGTCGAAGGGCCGACTTTCTCTCTTCGAATTTCATTTCTGAGAGGACTTAATGAACCAGAGTATATGGATACCCTCTCAAATGTAGGCGTGATTTCAATTTTCTTATATTCTCTTCAAACGTTATTTTGCGTACGTCGAGGATAGACGTTTCTTTAAATCTATCACCTTTGTCGACGCACGTATCCAAGAAAATAGTTAAATTTCTTTCTCTAAGATTTCATTCGTAAATGTAATGGTTTTGGTGATATCTGTTAGCCTGTTCAATGAACCCATTTATTTCCTCTATGTTGGTGTTCCACAAAGGGAACACGTCATCGATATATCTTAATTCAGGGACCGCGTAGCATATTTTGTATTGGTGGGGCTAGCTCGCGCATAGAATGAGCTCAACGAGCGCCGAACGCGCGAGCTTATCTAGGGGGTCCGGGGGTATGCTTCCCCGGAAATTTTTAAAATTTAGAGCTTCTGAAATCACCGGAAACGTGTTTATTTCTATCAATCCTAAGAATTTTGTCAAATATTTATCACCATTCTGATACTTTTTTTTTGCACAAAAACGTACATTTAAAACATAATTATAATATGGTATGGCGTTCATTCAAAGTGAAAAAAGCTTAATATTAAAGCCAGTCCTCAATTTATGTTCTTTTACCATTTAAAGTGGATTTCACCAAACAGAACAACTTATCAAGAAAAAAGAAATGTCTTAAAGTTCTCGCGTTGGACCTATTTCGGGTTCATGATATGCTAGTCCAGTTAGTGGGCTATATGAAGGAGGTCAGCGTCAGTAAATGTTCCATTGTTACGTTTGCGGCTTTCATTTCGACTGACAAATTCGCTAGCCACATCAATTAACAAGTCGCCAGTGTCAGTTCTTGTCTTGTGCGTATTTAAGATCCACTTATGTCCAGAAATGCACGTAACTCGGACCTTGGGCACTTCATATTACACAGAATTATTTGTAATTTCCATATGACAGAAATGTTTGACAGAATTGCTTGTTAAGACTGCAACATTGTTTAATCTCTGTTGGGTCATCTTTGCCCGCATTCCGTTTGCAACGCCAATTGCCCATCCACGGATGGAAACGAAACTTCGGTCGCTAACTTCTGATCGTCTAAACTCAATTGTCAAAGAACATACTGATGTAAAAAATAATGTGAACGCTTAGAGACATGTTGAATTTGATCGAAATGGATGCGATTACAAAACACGTGATACTACAGAAACATGGGACAACAGAAAATTCGCATAATGCTTAATGGGTACAGTAGCCATTAATCATTATGCGAATTTCCTGTTGTCCCATTTTATCAGTGTTATGAAACAATAGTTGCGTTATACATGTAACTGTTTACTTAAGAGAGTTGTGTCATAGTCAGCATTGTTGTGGTCATTGTAAATGTTGTTGAGCGAACCAAAAAAACACTTTGGGTTTGCTTTTAACACAAAGATTAGAAGTACTTTTCAAAATGCAAAAAAGAAAAAAATTCCCGGCAAAATTATTGGTGGGGCTATAGCCCACCCAGCCCCATAGCTCCGCCGTCGCCCTTAAGATTTCGGTCTCAACCGCTGCCATGAAAATGTTGGCAAAAGCCACTGAATTTTTGTTTTCATAGGGGTGCCATGTGCAAAATGCGGTAAAATGTTAGTCATTTGACTATACTTTGATTTACAAAGTGTATATAAGGTGCCAAACAAATTTCAATGCATTGGCATGGAAAGACCTTGGTTGGATATTTTTTTCTTGCTCGAGATCGGTGTAGGAATTTTTTTCCCCCGAGGTATTTCCTTGCAAGATATTTTTCCCTCAAAATGAGTCTGCAGGATATTTTTTTCTGAAATCACCCAGCCCCCCCCCTCCCGCCCCTCAAAAGTCAAATGGTCGGCCCCTTACGAAAGACATCAGAGCTGTCAAAGCCAGGCAGACACTGAAAATCAATTCTCACTATCTTTTGCCGTTTCTCGCGTGGGATGATTTTCACGCGTGCTCGCGTTTCGCCCGTTCTACTATCCCTGAGGGAAAAGGAGGGACTACTTGCAGTCTACTAAGTCTCAAGCTGTTGCAGTGCTATATTTGTCTGACTTTTCTGTCTTTTCGCGACAAAATTATCAACAAAAACAAAGGATATTTATTTAACAAATAAATGATTTTATGCACTGTTCTGCGGCTTCCGGTCAGGTGGTCGTAAGGAGATACACTTACTAGTCACACTATATCAAGGCGCGGATGGTTCATTTGGTCCTCTTTGGCCTAGAACATCCAACTGAGTACTGTGCTACGTCCATCATTCAAGGGAATCTCTCTATTCCCAGCAAACAGAGCGCAACCAAGGCAACAATACTAGCAGTTTAATAAAATTAATTACTAACGCAATGGGGCATAAGGAAACTTTAGATAACTTAGACGTTCGCGTGATCGATAAGAGAAAATAAAAAAAATCATCAAATGATAACATGACATGACAGTTCAAAGCCATCCATTTAGTAAATTCCCTTCAAAAACCGCGACAAAACTACCAACAAAAACAAACGATCTTTATATAAACTACATACCTACATGTGTACATACGATTTTCTTAAAGTCTGAAATCTGTTTCTGCAGAACGGCTACGTTTACACTGTTTTTCTTTACAATGTTTCTCCAGCATACTCTCAGATCGCTTATAAAATGGTTGTTAAAATGCTTGCTTTGTCATTCAATTCAGAACAACAAAATTTTACTTGTATACGAATAGAACTGTAGAGAGAATTGCAGCAAACAAGAAATAGTTTGACTAAATCTGCAAAATCACGAGGTTCCTTGCATACTACTGCATATTAAAAATCAAAGCGCACTTTTTATTACCGTCAATATATTCTACCATGTACCTATATCTATTAATGGCAACAAAAGGCAAAGTCCATACTGCCTTTTCGTTCGCGTGATCGGTAATTTAAGATCAAAAGTTCATCAAATGATAACATACCAGACATACCATGAGAACTGAAAGCCATTCATTACTAATTACTGCTTTCCTCATATCTTGCCATGAGAACTCAAAGCCATTCATTTCATAAATGAACTTACTTGTTACTGCTTCCCTTAAGAATCGCGACAAAATTATCAACAAAAGCAAAGAAACTTTTGATAACTCAGACGTCAGATGTGGGTGGGCTGAAATATCTGTTTTCCGCTTAGTTGTCAATGCTTGTTAAAGGAAATATTTCACGCAGTTGTATGTTGTTATCGATATCAATGTGAAATGTTTTGGAAAGTGAAGCGGACATTGATTTTCTTTTGTGGAGAGTTGAAAAAGAAATGGCTGCATAAGTTAATGTTATACATGAATGGGTTATTTGCGAATATATAGTAGTTCTGTCTTTTTTTATTCGAAAGTCGAGAGTTTTCTATTTCCGGTATCATGTGTTTAGTAACTATGGCATGGGTCGCACTTGGCAAATTTTTAGAAAAAATTGTTTACCTTGCGGTAGAAATCTGTCATCAGGAGACTTTGCCAAGTGCGACCCCAAGTTTTCCGGTTGGAAAAAAAACTTTGCAAAACGGAAAAACATCAAAGACGCCGTAGTGCTTGGGTGGGGCAGGCAAATTTTGGAAAACCTCAAGCTAAACAATAGGAATCACAGCGGTAACTGTCAGCGCTTGTCAGTGGAAAGTGATCAATCTGAAACACGATCAGTTTGAAATAAACGCGGGAACGTTCAGACCTTCGCGCTTTCGCTATGGAAAGCGCGAAATTCGCATAATTCGCCGGCAAGCACTTCACAAGCTTATAATAATCCGCCGAGCCAAATGCAGTCTTCGCAGGCAAGCACTTCATCTTCCCCGTCCTCGTCTGATGAAACTGTAAACTGGGAGGAAAAAGATCATATGACAAATGGTCGGATGATGAAGAGAAAATGCTCAGGGCTGAGAACATCGATCGCATCAACAGCAGCCAAGCGCGAAAGGCATGGGAAGACATCGCAACACAGATGAATAAGAAGTTTGGCTCAAAGCGAGCGACTGAAAGTTGTAAAAAGAAAATGAAATACCTTCTTGAACGGTATAAGATATGCAAAGATTGGAATAGCAAGCAAACATTAGCGTCTGTGATCTCTGGTATCTGGCCTACTTCACTTCTCAATGTCTCAAAACAAAAACAATTACCTTCCACTAATGCGACCCTCCTCACTTTAACTAAAAGTTTTCTTTTCCGGTTGCGGTTTCGCCGGCAAAGTCGTTTTTAGCCGGCAAAGATGAAAACTTTTCCCAAGTGCGACCCATGTCTATTAGGGATTAAATGGGTCTGCTATAAACCTCAAAATATAGTGTTGACAGTGTCTTCTTAAAGACCCCCGGGGTCACGACCGCAGTAAAATTTCGTAAAATATTCTATTAAGATCCAAGTCTTATGCGATAGTCATATATTGGAATGTGCGATCTTGCAATTGTTTTTTAGTAGCTCCTCAGAGTTTATTCCGCGTGTAAGTGTAATGTGTTTCTCGGAGCTAGGCAGTATCTCCATTGTCAGAAGTATAGCATCATCACATCCGGTTTGAAATATGACATCATGAAACTTAGCGCCCCAATTATATATAGTATCATTACATCCGGTTTGAAATATTTGAATCTCCAGCATGATAGCTGTACACCTGTACACTCTTTATCAAGTTTCCCGGAAAGTGACATCATGAAACTTAGCGCCCTAATTTCTCAAATTATAAAATTTGTACTAAAGTAATCAAACATGCGGGATTCCTGACCGCAGTATTTTTCAAAACCTTTTTCTGATCCGAGATACAGGCAAGGTTGTCCGTTGTTGCATTATTATGCAGTATTACTTTATTTTGTATTAAATTTTCCACCGCAGAAATATACTCGCGCAGAAAAAATTACTTGTTTTAATGATGTATATCGGCTTAACAAGAACTTTTTAACAGTGAATATATTGCTATCATAACTCCGAGGCGACCGGCACAACAGTCATCTGTATTCCCGATTCAACTCCACACACGTCCTCAAAAGAACCTTGAGACTGTTATCATAATACTGATACATTTTTACAACAACGTACAATAATCCACTCACTAGTTTTCTCGTTGTTTATGTTCATATTGGCGCCAGAACAGCAACCATAAAACTAGGAGAACTATACAAACCTCCGGTCAGGAAGTAAAATTGTTTAATACTGATGCCTTGGATTTTATTTATACTTGACCAGAAATCCGCAAACATTTCCTCCCAGCAGAAATTTGAGCTGTCCCGACGCGCAAAAATTTCCTCCCGCAAAACAAATTCAGTCAGACAAACCAATAAAACTATGACGTCGTTCCCATACTATTGCATACAAACGCAAAGTTCATGCTATTTTGCTCTGCCATATCGCTCATATTTTAACTCAAACTTTCCCGTCCAATTTAACTTTCTTAAAACGTCTCCATTTGTAAAAATAGACCGTGAAATTCTCAAACTGCGTTTCCCAAGAAAACGCATTTGACATATTTTTACCATTCATGACTGAAAATTTTAAATATTGATACGTAACGTGAGATATCGAAACTAAGAACTTTAATATCTTTGCGGTGACGTAATGTGAAATATGACAAGTTCATGACAAGTTCTGACATCCCAATACCCTAGGGAAATTAACAATAGGACCGGGGGTGTTCCCCAAATATTTTAGTGACGGCATGTGACGCCCTTCTTGAAATCCTAACCGCTTTAACCAACCATATCCTCAATGCCCTAATATAGCTTCTATAAAGAAGAAAGAAGAAATCCCCCGGACAAAAGTCCACAAAAATTTGTTAACAACTTTTGCCCCTTTTTTCGTATAATTCCGAAATCTCGCTTAATGCGCATGCGCATTAACGAGATAAAAATGGGGTTCACCGAATCATTATTGAGTTATGAACACTTAAAGCTAAAATTAAGAGTGTTTTCAGCACATTATACTGTTGCTATAGTAACATATTATGTCACAAAAATGATGACAACGTTCACCAATCATTGGGCATTCGTTTGGTATCATGATTGTAGCATCAACTGATAAAGAGTGGTTATAATGAGCCATCAAATTCTAAGTCTTGAAAAGTGCTGGAAACTGTTGGGAGCCACCTTAAATGAATTTTATACCATCCAAATACCTTGAGTGAAAATCTCAGCGAAATCGTCCATTTGAATTTTATAAACGTTGGCTTGAATATGAACTGGTCTGGAGTGTTATTTCGCGTTTTTATCAAAAATTGACCCTACACTTATTAAAATGGTCACGAATTTAAAAGAGATAGATGAATTTTGTTAAAACTTAGTCCTCGTAAAGATTAATTAATATTCAATACAACTGCCAAGTTTCAATTTCAATGAAACGTTCTAAGGCTGTCAATTTACAGCCTCAACGTAGGACAATATTGAGCTGATTTTCACGAAAGTGGTTTGTTACTCTCATTATGGACCATTATGCGTCTCCATTGTCTCGAATCGCCATACAATTGTAAATTTCAGTACATAATTAATTCATAAACACTTCATTGCTTTGTTTTAAGTGTTACATGAATTCATGGTGTACTGAAAACTACAATTCCACGGCGATTTGAAAAAATAGGTACGCAATGCGTACAGAAGCGACGACGAGTTTCAACTTGGCGTTAAATCAATAGGTCTGGGGTGCTCTGATAAAATCAGTGAATCACTCGATTTAAATGCGAAGGTCCACTAGAAAAGGGTCGGTGTGAAATGCACATTTCGGCGACTTTCAGTCGGTGCATGCTGTTGACCAGAGCGTCCTATAAATGAAATTTGCTTAAAAATGCTCATTAAACCAGAATATTGCCCCAGCAAATGATATAATACCAGAAGTAGCCAAGGACTTGTGATAGAACTTTCATTGGTAAAATGACTTTTTTTCCAAATATTTTCAATTTTTGTACTTGTGGTTGTAGGAATAACGTATGTTTGTCAGTTGTTGATTCTTTTGTGTTTGATTGAAAACCGAAGGTGACAATGGCCAGGTCAGCCCTTTTTACACCAGAACTTCCTGTTGAAGACCGGACGTGGCTGACACCGATACACGTGATATGCATGAGAAGATTTATTACACAATAATTGTGGTTGCTGCATTGGTAATTGCACATTTTATTTAAACCATGGGAGTCCATGTTTCGTTTTCCATCGCCTTCCCTCTCGTGAAAGTGGGTCGGTCGGTCGGGCAAAAAGAAAAGACCCAGGGAGCCTGAGAACAGAAAAAACCTGGATGCAAAGTAAGAAGGCCTGGTTACACGTGTGCTTTCGATTGCCCATTGTTTTCCAATTCCAAAATTACTCCTCATGATCATGTACAATGGAGGCTAATAAATTAAATATAAAAGATTTCTATTCAAAATAAAGTCTTGATCACATGTTGAAAAGGTAAAATTTTGCTTGTCAGACAGTGTATCCGAAACTTTTTGTTTTACTTTTCCAAAAAATGGGTCGGTCGGGCGATGGGAAACGAAACATTTTATGGGGATGGCGTAAATCAAATGGAACAGACTTTTCCACTAGAAATTTTTCTTAAAAAAAGGAATACCTTCAGAGGCTCAGTTACCGCAACTAGCCAACATTAACAACTCCCGGCTCCCTCCCGGCTCTTTTCGCTGTAATATAAATAGCTGCACCACGTGTCCCTATATAGAACATGGTAGAAATCAATATACATTTTATAGTACTAGTAAAACTTATAAAATCAAATCGCACATTTCTTGCGATACTTGCAACGTTATTTACATGATTCAATGTACTAAATGTAATATTCAATATATCGGAGAAACTAAGCGTCGCCTCAAAGACCGTTTCAATGAACATAGGCGACCATTGTTAACACGTTTAGTTATAATCCTACTGCGGTCTCCGAACACTTCCTTGCCAGTGATCATACTCTAAAGGATCATATGATCCTTATACCACTCGAAAAATTATATACTAAACGTGACTCTATTAGAAAGGCTCGTGAGGCATTTCTTATTACTGGGCTACCCCCCGCAGGGGGAGACCAGTCTAAAAATACGTTGGATTTCTCCGGCGACACAAAATTGCTATTATGACACCCCCCTCTACATAAAATCACAATTACGATAGCCCCCCTACCATACTCTCCAAACATACACTGGGACGTTTCTCCTCAGCTGTCGGTGAGTTCAGTGTCTTCAATCTGAATCCTTTTTCGCAGTTATTGAAATGTTTTTTAAAAAGTATTTTGTCGTAATACAACGAACGAAGCCTGATCGTTTCGCTCACTCTCGGCACAGCACTTGCGCTTTTGAAGCGGAAAGAAACCGAAACTATAAAATTCAAATACCGTGTTCAAAAATGAATTTCTCAATTGTTTCGATTGATTGCCTTTCATGAATTTTTATTTCGCCAGGTTGAAGAGGGATAGAACAGCCAACAAAAACTTCAGCTGCGAAAAATTCACCACCATTATAAGATGTAAACTGCACGTGTCTTGTGATCCATTTCTCAGATTTCTCGTTGTCAAACAATCGCGTTGCTGAAAAGACTCGAGAAGATTTGAAGATTTTCCACCGAATGCTGTACTGTTTCTGAGAAACCAGTCATCATGAGTTTCGCTTGCGCTAGTGAATGTTTCTCGGGCGAAAATAACCTTAAAGCGATCACTTTTTCATTTAATTTTCTTTTCTGTGTTACAGATGTAGAGGAATAAAACTTGCGAGATGTTTTATGAAATGGTCACGTTGTGTTACTGAAAGGTTTCAAATTACTTTTGACATTATGCAAATTGCGAAATTTTTTTACCACAACTGAAAAAGTATATTTGATTCAAAGGGCTAAATTTGTTTTTCTCCTCCAGAATTATCAATTCTGTCGTTAACTTTGATTAAATTGACAAGTTTTATTCAATTTTTTATTATGATAATGGCGGGAATATGTCAAAACTTTCAATTCGAAAAGTTGCTTTGACCCCGGGTCCGGAGCAGGCAAAATAAACAAAAGATTCACGGCTTCAAGTGTCGGAAACACAAACCAGTTACAAAGATAAATTTAGCTAGATACAAGATAACTCAAACTAATAACAACCACCAGGAAATTCAGATATAGGCCTTTTTTTTTTCATGAAGAGCGATAAGTATATTAAACTGAATAGGCTTCGATTTGTATAAATACATACGGGTAGCCCAGTTTACGCTCATAAAGCGTCTAGTTCAATTAGGTAAAACTTTAGAACCTGCAGGCCTTAACAAACGCGATGATATGTAAGATTATTATTTCCGTTTTAGTTACCTTGGTGTTTTTCTATAGTTTTTAACATCACGTAGTCACTTCATGTAATTTCCGGCCACTATAAATACCATGTAAGCTCGCGTTTTCCGCAATAAACCTGAAGAAGGCTGGTGTTGGCCAGCCGAAATATCGAAATCACGCCTTTACACGTTGTTTGACCAGTCCTTGCAGTATTTTCTTATGAAAACATAAGCTTAACGCAATATTGCGTTACGCGTTAGCATTTCTTATTCACGGGATCGGTTTTCATGGCAATTTTGAGAGGTTTTCCGGTTTCTTATAGGCCCCAATGCCTCACTCTTAAGAGTTTATTCGTCTAGTACTTTTATGCTAAAACACCGGGCATTACTTAATTAATTCTTAGATATATTTATGATGTAATAATAGGTGGCTTATTTTTAAGGAGTCTTGTACTCTGTTTTAAGCCTACCTCAGATTTCTTTTTTTTTTTTTTGTAAATGTAATCTGAAACTTGATTAAATTAAATAAAATATATATCACGATACCAAACATGTAAACAATATATCTGATCAAAGTTACCTTTTCAGCGTGGCTCGACTAAGGTCCCTGATTTATTCCTGAAAGAAACAAATGAAGGAAACATTTAGATCACGCGAAGCCAATTAAAGCTTTCCTACCTATATCATTCCTAGTATAAAATGAATGTCTGTCGCTAAAATCGTTTTCACATAAACGGATTTGAAGAAACTTCTTGGATTTATACTTCCTGAAACCATCATTGACTGAAAAGAAAATCCGCTACACTGTTTCCTCGATCGTAATTACGCTTTACTCAATACTTGCCATCCTGGTAACATTGCATTTCTTCTGTTTTCGTGATCGTTTAGAAGGTGGCTGCAAATTGACAAAACTGATGAATAACTAAAAGGAATACCTTGAATTTGACGGATACAACAATGCTACTGAGCTGACTTGAACAACTGCAAGATATACTGATCACTTGAAGACTCCCAACTTCTCGGAATGAACTATTCATTGATCAGAGACAGGAAGTTTTAAGGTGATATATTCTTTACGCTGACGTCACGCATAAATAACGTTTTAAAATAGCAGAAGGTATCTAAAGCACGCACGGTGTGGTCACGCATGTCATGAGATACGTCTTTTTATTATTTTAAAAATAATTGCTTTAATTTCATAGTGTACTTTAGAACTCAAATTCGATTTCTGCTTGATTATCTTCTACTAAATAGAGAGAAAACTCGAGCTTTGTTTTTTTTTTCAATGAAAAGGGGAGTTTTTTAGTTTCCTGTTTCCGTTTTCATTTTCCCATAACTTGCGCAATTTCAACAGACAAACAGACTATTATCAGAATATGATAACCTTTCCAACAGCATATATACGCACTTTGTTTTAAATATCTTACTGTTTTTGAGAAAATTCTCCATAAGTTCTTTCATGTATCCGTGAACTTAATTTAATTTATAATCCTACAAATCGTTCCTTGGTTTTTGGAGTAAATAAGAAAACAAGAATACATATTGACTTTATTGTTTGCAGGTAAAAAAGCAAAGCCGCAGCAGGGATGGAGACAAAACCAAGGGCCGTCCCCCCTGATGCGGCTTGCCCAAACCGCCAAACTAATATTATGATTTTATTTGTCTAAAAAATAGATCCGAATTGAAAATTAAAAAAGTTAATGTTGGTTAATGTTGGTTAATGTTGGTTAATGTTTTTAGCAATCAACCTGGCGACTGAAAGGCGTCTTTCTAGGGGCTGTGCAATGTAGAGGAATACGGCATTAGAGGACCAGTCTCCCTGGAGGCTGATAAGTTCCACGGCGTTCGTATGCTCGCTATAATTGCACGGGGGTCACAGTGGGTTAACCACATATGAGCAATTGACGTTCCCGAAATTGAATGGTTTTTGACAGGCGGTGTGCGTCACGATTTGCAATGCCCCATGGTTAATTTGTGGAGCGGTTCATTTTCCCTTCGTCTCGACGGAGTGAACATTTCCTACGTTTGCGTTATTTAGCCTGAATTTAAATCTAGCGCCTTTTCCTTGGTAAGGCGGGGGGAATGAAAGATACAAGTCTACAAACGCAAAACGACTTCGTAAAGGCCGGTTTTTCTTTTTCTCAAAGACACTTTTCTGATTTGAATCGGAACATGCAATCCGTTAATAAACAAGACAACCTTGTCTACCCCTTTTAGTTTTCTTGGCCGGTTGAAGCCGTTCAAAATTGATAAGTTCACCAACTCGCCTAGGTCTCCTGGTGAGTAACAATAATCTTCTGAGCCCACGCGGCTGTCACGCGCGTCCTTTATCATCTTCTTGTTTGATCTTTTTTCAGCCTATTTCTCCTCAATTATAGTTAAGGAAGAAAACACTCAAACTTTCATTGGTCTCATAGGTTTTGATGTTCAGAGTGACATTTCTTGTCCGCGTTTGCAGTGTTTGTTCAGTATAATATGGCGTTCCATCTCTGCCAAAAATCAGTTACTACTCGACATCCAATTGTAGCGAACAACATCCGACTTTGTGATGCCAGCATTGACCGTGGCGCAATTCAACTTCCATCTTTTCGACACAATGTGCAACAACATGATTCAACTTATTAATCGTGATTATTCAACTTTAATCTTTGCCAAGCTCGTATCCCGTATCGAGTTGGCAAGTTTCGACTTTATCTTCAAACAAATCTACTTCAAATATTGAAAAATAATGTCCAGCAATATGCTCCAACATTCGACTCTCGAAATCAGTACAATATCACTTTTTCGACAATGCAACACAATGTTGGACTTTGCCGGGGTAATAAACTCCTGACTTTGCCTGTTGAAGTTCGTTGTCACGCCATCTTCCTTTTTGTCTCGCAATGTTGAATTGAATAAAAGTAAACTGCAGAAGACCGCAAACGCTAATGCTGCTAATGATACGTAAGATCTACGAGAGACCTAACCAGCCAAGAAATGAATGAACAAAAACAATGAACTGTAAGGCTGATCTGACTACGTAAAAAAGTAAAATTTGGGAGACACCATCACGACAGAAACCGATAAAGTAGGATCGTAACCGTGGACAGCTGTTTCGTTGTTATTGCAACTCATCAGCACGGTGTAACGAACTAAATGACGCCAGCAAGAAAGCCAGCGCAAATAGATTGTGACAATGACCCGTTCACAATATCAGGTTCCGTACTAGTACTCACTTGTCACTCCAAACACACGCATGCCACATCACATGTTTCGTGTTACAAGGAGCCCTGAATTGTACAATGATCTGTTTCAAGGGTAATGAAAAACCACTCTAACAGAGAAAATACAGATCTGTACGAGTATTTATGGTATATTATTTGATAATTTGGTCAAAAAGAGGCTATGGAGAGGTAGATTTTAGCAACCGAGCAAAGCACAATGTGAAAGCGTAGATTACGGTCAGTTATAAGACGTTTATAAACAGGCTAGGCTATACAGTAGCCTGCGTGACAAGCCATTTAGAGGGAGAGGAAGATTTTAGCACCTGAACAAAACGCGAGGAGAAAGCGTAGATTACGGCCATTTATAAGACGTTTATATACAGGCTAGGCTATACAGTAGCCTGTGTGGCACTTAAAACGGCGAAAGAGGTGAGATTTTAGCGCTTGAGCAAACCGTGAGGAGAAAGCGTGAATTACGGCCAGTTATAGGACGTTTATATACAGGCTAGGCTATACAGTAGCCAGCGCGCGTGGCAGACGCTTAAAAGGGGTGTCATTTCAAAACCCATCTTTTGAGAGAGGTAAGCCTGTGCACTTCAACTAGGTGGTCATCTTGTTATAGGACCTTATCAGTGTCCAATAGCAAGGTTTGTTGCATGCTCGTTGGATCTTATTTCAGCCAACTGACTTTGCAACTTGCTCACGCCACTTTCTTTTCGAAACATCGTCGTTTCTTTTCGCAGCTTTCTTTTACAGCCACCTCCTAGTCTGCACAACAGGCGCTTTTTTGAGTTCTCAAGCGTGTATTAGAGCAGAGCCCGAGACACGCAAGGGGAGGGAAACGAAACAATGGTGTATCTACAAGCGATTGCCATTTTTCGTTTCCTTCCCCTCACGTATATCGCGTTCCGCGCTCACGCCCCAATACCCGCTTCAGTACCTCCAAAAAAGCCTGTAGGCTGCAGGTTTCCATTCGCTTATTGCTGTTAAGGGCGTCCACCGCTCCTGACAGGATCCTGGACATATTTATACCATCAGTAAGCAATTTCCGAGGCTACACCGCAGGCACTGTGTTGCGCGAACGCGCCCTAGACGTCTCGTATTTCCGCGCAAAGCAAAGAAAATGAAAAGACGTCTGCGCGCATGCTCGAAGTGTTGTAAACATTACATCGTTTCTGATTTAGGGAGAGCAGAGTGTAACCGCAATTCTTCAGATGCTCCGAGATGGGTTGAAAGCAGCTATGGACCTGGTAGCCAGGTCCGTTGACAAATCAAAACTTTGTTAACACCGTGTTTTTGTTGGGTTTTTGTTTGATTACTGCAGCTGTAATCTGAAATCCAAGTCATCATTGTATACATACGTTTCTCCGACCATCTGGTTACAGTGACTCCGTTGCTTTATCTCCCTTTAACCCTGTCACTCCCAGAGTCAATTATGGAGACATGAAGTGTGGTTCTAACTTTTGAGTTTGTGGATGAAATTTTATGGTGTGACCATTCAAATGAAACCTCTTCGGCAGTACTTTTGCATGCTACCATTTGTTTTTCAAAACTTTCCAAAATGAAATTTGGGATTTTTCTTAAATGTCGATTCTTCTTTCTCTTGGGAGTTAAAGGGTTAAGACGGACTCCACTGTAAGCCTCCTCTAAGACAGTTATGTCAGGTTGGTCCTTGCATTGCTCAGTCTTTTACTTCAACTTCCTTTAAAATATACACGTCTCTAAGAAGGAAAGATGGAGTCAACCAGTTGCAGGCGTTATCAGATAGTGTCGGGAGACCGAATAAAAGAAGGCGTGAAAAAAAAAAGACATCACGATCGCACGGGAAGGAAGGATGGGAGCGAGAGAGCAGCTTAGAGTTAGCTTTCCACATCATCTGAACGCCTGGAACAAGCTAATGTGGGGTTTACTATTGTTCTTATGTGAAGCATTTAGGCTAACAATTTTATCGGAATTGTAATTCAAGAACATCAAAATTGCAATAAATCATTTATTTATTTATTTATTTATTTATTTATTTTTCTGGTTTAATGCAAGAGTACTTTGCGCTATTCTAGCCTATGTAGGGTCTATGCTTGGTTAATCATCAAATTTTTCAAGATTTTCCCTACTTCTTCCATTTTTCCCCTTTTGGTTATTTTAATCTCAAACTCATTCATTAATAATTCATGACGAGAACACAAAGGAAGTAGCTACCGTGAAGGAGGTTTGGATACCCGGTCTTAATCTGCATAGGTTTTGGCGATTTTATTTCTTCGTTTTCTCCGCATTTAACGATCAGTTTGAGAAGCTATATCAAACACTCAAGAGTGTTTCATCAGGTATCCAAACACCGCGAAGTGGGTTAAAAATTACAGTGTCAAAACACCCAGCAATACGAAAAAGACATCGTTAGACTCAGTTTAGTATTCTATGTTTGATGCTAAACTTAAATAGGGTGTAAATTTTTGATTCCCTACCTTTACAAAGGGTCAGGGTTTTTAAACCCTGACCCTTTTTTAAACCCGTGAAGGTTCTTAAAAGAACCTTCACGGCACACACCTATCAGCGTTGCGCGCAACATGATTTTTTAGGGGTCACGCGTTGTAAGAAAAGTTGCACCATGGTTTCACGATTGTTTTGGATTCGCATTGATACGCTTTGTGATTGATACGCTTTGTGCATTACTTTTTCCATTAGTTTATCTCTCTCTTAAACAGACAAATCTAGCTGTAAGGTAACTTTAGATGAATATAAAACAAGGATAATGCGCTTAGAGTTCAACTAAGGCTCCAAACGCTTCGAGGCTTCTGCCTCTTAATCAGTGGACAAAAGTAACTCTTTAAGGATCTTTAAGCTGGCAACGAAATCGGTGTCAAATGCGCAGAATCAAGAAAATAGAATTTGATGATAGGGAGGTTTTCACTTGAGTGTCGTAAAACCAAAGTAATCACTCTGGCCAATCACAAGCGACGCAGACAATTTAATGAATCAATCAGAAAGCAGTAGTGGCCGGCTTCGAGCGCGGGAAAACGCGTGCAGGCAAGTCACGATTAGTTTTGGTTTTTCTTCTGATTGGTTAAGAAAGTGGCGCGAGAGTTTTTAGCCAATCACAAAGCGTATCAATGTGAATCCAAAACAATCGTGAAACCATGGTGCAACTTTTCTTACAACGCGTGACCCCTAAAAAATCATGTTGCGCGCAACGCTGATAGGTGTGTGCCGTGAAGGTTCTTAAACCATGACCCTTTGTAAAGGTAGGGAATCAAAAATTTACACCCTATTTAAGTTTAGCATCAAACATAAAATACTAAACTGAGTCTAACGATGTCTTTTTCGTATTGCTGGGTGTTTTGACACTGTAATTTTTAACCCACTTCGCGGTGTTTGGATACCTGATGAAACACTCTTGAGTGTTTGATATAGCTTCTCAAACTGATCGTTAAATGCGGAGAAAACGAAGAAATAAAATCGCCAAAATCTATGCAGATTAAGACCGGGTATCCAAACCTCCTTCACGGTAGCTACTTCCTTTGTGTTCTCGTCATGAATTATTAATGAATGAGTTTGAGATTAAAATAACCAAAAGGGGAAAAAGGGAAGAAGTAGGGAAAATCTTGAAAAATTTGATGATTAACCAAGCATAGACCCTACATAGGCTAGAATAGCGCAAAGTACTCTTGCATTAAACCAGAAAAATAAATAAATAAATAAATAAATAAATGATTTATTGCAATTTTGATGTTCTTGAATTACAATTCCGATAAAATTGTTAGCCTAAATGCTTCACATAAGAACAATAGTAAACCTCATTGTTCTGCGGCATTGGTTCCTTCCCACATAGAATATCTTTGATTTCAAGAATAGAGGAGGAGCTAATGGTTTATAATTATATTTCAGTATAAACTTAAAGAAAATCCATTTGCGTCAAACATATTTTAGGAAAACTTCGTGCTTAACCAATCAGAATAGCCGAAGACAACAGCTACTAATTTTGCTTCTTTAATGAAGTTCCCCAAATACAATATCTTTGAAAAATTACATGTTGTGCGATTGGGTCTCAAAATACTTGAAACCTTAAAAAAATTAGACCTAATGCGCCTTCAACCTTAACTTTTTAGCGGTTTTTGAGTCTAGGCCAATGAGATCACTAGTTGTAACAATGACAAAAGTTGACATTCCATCGTGCATTGCCGTTCAGCACTATTCTTCTTATGCGGATCATTACTTTAAAAACTGAATGAACTTAGACAATCAACTGATTGGCTAACTAATTACCTAACAAAAGTTAGAAACTAATTCAGGACAAACTAACTAAACTGTACGACAAACTGACTGACTGTCTAACTAGTTAGCTAACAAAACTTATTAACCAATATAAACGATCTAACAAAACTAGACGTTAGACTGACTGACTGTCTAACTAATTGGATAACAAAATGTATTAACTAATTCAAAAATCTAACTAAACTAGACGCTAAACTGACTGACTGTCAAATTAATTAGTAAAAATGTATTAACTAATTTAGGACGAACAATCTAAACTAGACTTTAAACTGACTGATTGGCTGACTGACTGACTGATTGACTGTCTAACTAAATTAATTACAAAACGTTTAAGCTAAGCTAAATGAACTAACTTATTAACTATACATTAAGCTGGCCGACTGGCTTACAAATTAGCTAATAAAACTTTTCAAATGATTTAGATAAACAATTGAACTAGACAAAACAAATTTACTGCAGTGACCAAACTTTTTAAAATATCAAAATCATAACTAAGCTAAGTAGGCTAAATATTTACAGACCGGCAAGGAACATTCTGAGACAGGAATGATCACTTACGAATAATTAAACTTCTATTAAAACAGTTATTTTAACAAAATATTTACAAAGCTGAGACAGGAATGATCACTGAACGAATAAATTAAATTCTAATGAAACAGCTATAAAGTATTCACAAGTGGTAAGGAACATTCTGAGTCAGGAATGATCATTTACCAATACATTCTAATAAAACAGCTGTTTTAACTACTTTGGAGACTACAGCACACAAATCCTACCACAATATAGTATCTATGTTGCCTACAAACCTATCACAACTTAATGTCATCTGTGGTGAAAACACCTTTCTATTACGTCAGTTTGCTGGTTTGTAGGGAGACCCTCTACCTCCATAATACAAAGGCCTTTGTAATGCAGACATCTGTACTACAGCACAGATCCTACCACAATGTAGTATATATGTTGCTTACAAACGTATCACAACTTAATGTCATCTGTGGTGAAAACACCTTTCTATTACGTCAGTTTGCTGGTTTGTAGGGAGACCCTCTACCTCCATAATACAAAGGCCTTTGTAATGCAGACATCTGTACTACAGCACAGATCCTACCACAATATAGTATCTATGTTGATCACAAACCTATCACAACTTAATGTCATCTGTTGTTAATGCACCTTTCTATTACGTCAGTTTGCTTGTTTGTAGAGAGACCCTCTACCTGTATAGTACAAAGACCTTTGTAATACAGACATCTGTACCTTAGGTGTCTGGATTATTGGCTTTGACTGCATAAATGAAGATTAATTACAGGACAAATGATAACTACCAAAGAGACAGCGTGCCATTAGTTTTCATTATTATTTGCACGACACAAGGAAAGAACTTAATCTTCACAATTTACAATTTACGATTTACGAATTCATGACACAATGCTTGGTGTAAAACTTGGTAAGTGGCAGCTGAGCCTTCTCTTTCTTTCCATGTTATCAACATTGCGTATGCTTTCTTAGGCCATTCCTCGTTGTCTTTATGAAACCCATAGAGCACACCTTCGTCAAATTTTAGCTGACGCCCAAGCGACTCCCAATCTTTAATTTTTCTTGACAGACCTTCTAGCTCATCATCAGATGGAATTCCCTCTTTAACTACAACAGTAAAGAGAAAACTGCATAAACGAAATGAATGACATAAATGAATAGAATTGTTAATCATACGAGTGTGAGTGTAGCAAAGAATTTATGGTAGAAGTGATATAAAATTTAAAAGAATTTAAAATACCAGTGGTGTAAATCCTCAATGGTTCGGGCAATGAATCATGCAATTACCCATTAAAATATTTTTCACGACTAAAAAATAATAATGTGTGACTACAGTGAGACACACTGAAAAGGTCATGAATATTATTGCCTTCATTGAGCTCTTAAAAAAATCGTTTGTTTGACAAATGAATCCTTTTTGTAATTATCTAAATTATTCCAGAAATTTTTAACAAAAAAGAAACAACTTCAAGCAAAAAAATGCTGAAGTACATATTGGTATGATGAAAAATTTAGTGCTGGAGCTTCAAAAATTTCAATTTCGGGTCAAAATGTAAATTAAAAATTGTAAACTGAAACAAATAAAAGAGTTCTCTCATCTCTCGCCAACAGTTTCCCGAAACAAAGTTAAAAAAAAAAATTAAAAACCCAACTGGAAATTGCCAACGTGACAGTGTCAAACGGACAGTGTTGCTCCAAAGTAACGAAATTTTGGTCACCTGATTTCCATGTTACACCACCAAATACCACCAAATGTATGTTGTGGTGAAATTTTATCCTTGGTGCAAATTTTACTTTTCTTTGTTTGAAACTCATTATCATACATTACCATAGCCAAAAGACTATGGTTGTATGGTAATTGCACCAAGGATAAAATCGCACCACAACATATACAACTAAATTGCACAAAAAAATTTCATAGACAAAATAGATTGAAGCAGTACTTTGGGGAAAGAGTTCAAGATTATAAGGATGGAAGTGGATTACAGTTCATCAAATTGTGACAGGCGGTCAAGTACTTTATTTGACACAATTCAATCAGCTGGCACCTTGCTTTTAGTTCTTAATTTATTCCCTCCTTAATAGTTTGCACTAATCACAGGAGGTAAAGTACAACAACCATTAAATAATATCAGTTCCTATAGTCTCTTTCAATAGGTGGGACATTGCATAGATCTAATTGCCAAAAGGCTGCTAATTTGAAAGCAGTACGGGACCTAGCTTCTACTGCCTCCCTTGGAAGCAAGTTCCAGACCCTCACTGCTCTAGGAGAAAAGAGTAGCTTGGAGTTGTTGGTAAGTATATGGATGTAGGCGCGGTTGTGTTGATGGAATAACACTAGATGAAAAATTGTACATGAGAGAGAGCATCTTTCATTAGTTTCTTAAATTAGCAGGTCTTTAAGCTCCAATTTAGAAACAAACTCACTCACTGTATTATGTAGTATATTAAACACGAGCAAGAGTGTTGCATCAGGATTTCCAAACACCAAGAAGTGAGTTGATAGAGCAGTTTTCAGTTGAGTGTCGAAAGTAAATTGGTGATTGCTTTGGTTTTGCATTGCTACGCGCCACTTTATTAACCAATCAGAGATAAAACCAAAACCAATTGTGACTTGCCTGCACGCGTTTTCCCGCGCGCTTGGCGCCGCCGACATGTAATTGCTTCGAGCTCTGATTGGTTCATTGGATTGTCTGCGTCTGTTGTGATTGGTCAGAGTAATTACTGAGTAATTAATTTGGTTTTGGTTTTACTTCACTCAATTGAAAACCGCTCTAATGATGCAAATTAGTTGTTTTGACAGACTTCAAGGCGTTTGGATACCTGATGAAACACTCTTTCGAGTGTTTAATACAGCTTCGGAATTCTTAAACTGGTTATAAAATAATAGAATTCATTGACTTTGAAGGTCCTTGGCAAATTCAAGGAATGATTGCCAAGATATTGAACTGCTAAAATTAAAGAGCTTTCTAACATCGTATGAAACACGTGAAAAGAACTATTCACAATACTTGAACCCTAATACACTCCCAGAGTCAACTATGGAGGCATAAAGAGACACTCTAACTTTTGAGTCTGTTGACGAAATGCCATGGTGTGACCATTCAAATGAAACTTCTTCAGCAGTACTTTTGTATGGTACCATTTGTTTTAACTTTTGAGTCTCTGGACGAAATCCTATGGTGTGACCATTCAAAGGAAACCTCTTCAGTAGTACTTTTGTATAATACCATTCGTTTTTCAATATTTTACAAAACGAAACTTGGTATTTTTCTTTAATTTTGATTTGTAGCACTCTTGGGTGTGAAAGGGTTAACAGCCATGTACAACTGGGCCCGGTTGTTAGAAAATTGGTTAATGCTAACCCAGGATTAAAACTTAATTTCTCTTGTTAGAAGTGTTTTCAAAAACTTATTTTAAGCTACACGCGAAGACAAGTCAAAGTCGAAACTAAAAGGAAAAAATACTTTGGAAAAATCTCCATTGATTAAGTATTTAACTGGAATCAAAGTTGATGTTAACCCTGGATTAGCTTGATAACGCTTTGAACAACCCGGCCCTGGTGTAAAAAATACCAAAGCACTAAAATTAAGACATCTGCCAACACTTGAACTAACCAGCTTGGGGTTGTTCTTCAGGTAATTAACCACTTTATGTCTCAGCTCATAATGGGTTATTTGAATTCCTTTAACAAGGCCTAGCTGTTCTGACAGGGCAAGAAACATGCAGTTTCCCCCTCCTTGATTGTCAGAAACAACTAGGCCTTTGTCGGAAGCAATGTTCTTCAACGCCACTGATAGATTAGTGTTTCTCCAGGTGCCTTCGCGTGCATCGTGCAGCTGTTTCATTTGTTGAAGAACATTGAAAGACCCACCTGATATTGAAAGAGAAACAACATTATTATGTTTAACTCTCTGTGAAGATGAGAGTGCCTTGTGTGTTTAAAGGGGCTATGTCACCACTTTTAGTGTTACATTAACCCTTTAAGCCCAAAGAGTGATCAGCATCAAATTTCTCCTTGTAATATTATTACCTTATCAATCAAAAAGGTCATGAGAATTAAGGACATGATCACACAAGATGAGTTCTCTTGATGTCCAAACCCCATTACTTCTATAGGAAATGTATGGGACTAGAAATGTAAATTTAAATTTTTATATTAGGGCTTAAAAGGTTAAAAAGCCACAAGATCAGAGGTATTACCATCAATGGAAACCCCAAAACAATGGCCCAGTTTTGTTTAAAATTTCTTTACGACTTCATTGAAATCAAGTGTCTCTGTCTACTGATATGACCAAGATGGAAATGAGACTGCAACTTGAAAAAATGCGCCCATTTTTTCAGGTTTGTTTTAATACGTGTTTTGGAAAAGTGGCCAAAAACTGATTATGGTTTATTTTTTCTACAAGAATTCACTTTTGATATCTTGTTCTTGGTGTTTTAAGTTAGAGCATTTTGTGTTCGAAACAAGATGCTCAGGTTTAATTCTAGCACAAGGCCGCCATGACATAGCCCCTTAAAGCAACAATGATGGCGACGGCAACTAGAACAGCATATAAAAATAGCTTAAATGAGCAATAACAATGCCTCTGCATATGTGTTTTACATTTTTGGTACATTTCCTGCTGTTCCCTGCAAAACAGCAACGTCAGATGTTCAATAATTCAAATTACAGGTTTTGTAGAGAAAGTGAACACGCAATGGTTAATTTTTCTTTCTCTATTTAAACTTGACAGCCATGTTATCCCCATGGTTCACAGTACCAAATGAACTCACTTTCTGTTAAAATAGGAGATTTGGATTCATAGGCAAATTATGCAATGACACACATACCATGAGTTGTCCGCCCAACGGTAGCATCTTCTTCCCTATTGTTCACTGGAGTTTCATGCCCTGGAGCTCTTTCTACACCTAGATAACAATGGACGTCATTCACGATTTGTCACAACAATATTGTATTATAACGGAATGACTTCAAAAAATAAAGTCTATCTCTTTTTTATCAACTCCCCCATTCAAAACCAGAAGAACAAAAACTCCAATCATAAGAATGGCAGATGATTGCGCATGAGAGCTTATTGAGTCATGCCTTGGCTCTGAGCCAAAGCGACGACTCTATAAAATGGGCTGCAATTTGTGAAAAAGTGGAGATTTTCAAGTGGTTTATAGCCTTAGGCGAAGTGTTAGTGACGTCATGGATGATTGGATTTATTTACAACGTAAGAAAAAGGAAAATGATGAAACGAAACATATCAAGTAAAAGGAACTTACATTATTGCCGGGTTTGGCGAGAATTCCATTCGATAACGATTTCGTTTTCTTTCTTTTCGAGCAACAGACATATGGATGTATTAAGTTGAACTTTCATGCACGAGTGATTGCCAAAGACCGATTAAAGGTTTCAAATGACGTACAGTGTAGTAACGTTCGTGACAGATCACCTAGTGTCACCGAAAAAGCGACTGTACACGTAAAACAAATCACAACTTACAATATATTGAATTAATTCTCGTACCTTTGGGGCGCTTACAAGACCCTTAAAACTTCTTAAAGCACGACTTCACTACTAGAGTTGTTGTTCTTGTTTCTTTTATATTACCATGGTTCACAGTAAAAAAAATAGCTCACTTTCTGCTAAAAATATGAGGTTTGGATTTATTGCCAAATCATGCAATTACACATGTATACCGTGAGTCATCTGCCTTCTTGTAGCATCTTCTTCACAATTGTTCACTGCAGTTTTCTGTCCTGGGACTCTTTCTACACCTACATTTAAAAGAAAAGAACATGACAATAATAATGGTTGAATTCACGAGATTTGTCACAACAACGTTGTGTCATGACAAATAATAATTGCATATGAGAGAGAAAATAAAGGAATAAATTCGCCAAAATCCCTGCTAATTAAGACCAGGATTCCAAACCACCATCACGCTTAAGTGTTCTTTGTTCAAACATAAATTAATGCATTATTAATGAGGCTGAGAAATAAGCAATGAAAACATTATTTTGAAGATCTTTACCCTGAGGAAGGTGGGTATCACTTGCTGTCTGCCCAGCTGCATCATCTCCAGTACAACTCTTGACGGGTGACTTGTGTTTGGTGTTTTTTTCTACACCTAGATATGAGAAGAAACAAGAAGCTTTTGATTGATAAGTAATGTAAACAATACTTATAAAGGTTATATAAGATTCAAACATACATTTTCATTAATTGTTCAAACATTTAGAAATACCTACATTACATTAAATATGGAATGACTTCAACACGAAAAATGTTTTTCAACTCACTTATCAGCACAACACTTAATAATCACACATGAGATCATAATTTATTTCAGGAGAGTTAAAAAAATATATATAAAACATGATTGTCATGATGAATGGACACACCAAGCATGCAAAGAAATCATTATTTTTTAGTTAAGTTTGATTTCTTACCATAAGCCATCTTCCACATCCTGTCAACAAGGGATTTACATTGTCTTTCCCAGCTGAACTTTTCTTCATAGCTTCTTCGCAGTGTTTGGATCTCTTGAAGCCGCTGTGTTCTAGATTTCTGACGAATACCAGCGATTGCTTTTGCCCATTCTTTGGGGTCTTCAGATTCAATGACAGACGACATGCCAAATGGAAGACTACATAGTGCTTTTCCAAACCCAGAGTTCCCGCTCACCAGAATGGGAAGACCAGCTGACATGGCTTCCAGTGCTGTTAGGCCAAACCCCTCCGTTCTCGATGGCATGATGGCGACATCAACTTTACAAAACAACTCTTTCAATCTTTCCTGGTTTCGCACAAATGGTCTTACAAACAGCTGATTCCTTGAAATGCCAGTCTTGAGTAAGGTTTCTGCGACTTCGTCCTCTTTTCCCTCAGGTGCACCCACAAAGATCAGACGGTAAGAACTGTCTTTCAATTCAACTATTGCACTGGCAGCAATGTCATATCCTTTGAGGCTGAGGTCTTCAGAATCACCACGGCCAAAGGTTAACACCTTAAACTTGGCAGTCTCCAGGTCAGAGTGTTTTGTGTCTGCGAAGTCTGAAAAGGTGCCAGGTATAAGCGGAAACACATCTTGATGAGAAGAACGCAGATAGGATGAGAAGGCTTGTGCCAACTTGGGGCCAACTGCCACCACAAGATCTGCAAGTTTGCACAGGTCGACTTCAGCTCTGTTCTTCTCTTGACCTTTGGTAATGGCTCTAGGGTAGTTCTTGTGCATAGCCAGTTCTTCAGGTTCCGTATGAACGACCTGCACCCACTTGCAGCAATGAGACTCTCTAATGAATTGAGCTTGTCTTCCAAGCTTTGCACCATGTCCTATGACGACATCAATAGCGAGGTCTTTTGATGGAGAGATCAACCAGTCGAGAGGATCATAGCCTGGACGACTCTGAACTTCCCTAACAGAGATATTGTGACTTCTAGCGGTTCTTTTGTCTTTTTCGCTGCATTCGAATTCAGGCACTAGAAGAGTTATTAGTACGTCAGGGTGTTTTGCCAAGAATATGGCAAGTGTTCTGTTAATGGTTGACAAGCCACCCTTAGATGATCCCCACTCGTTAGCCAGGAGAGCAACTTGTTATGTTTCTCCAGAGCGACTTTGTGCTACGTTAAGTGATGTGGAAGGATGCAATTCCTGTAAGAGAACCAAAATTGCATCATCTAAAAGCTACTTGAATTATTCTAAGCGGCCCAGCTTTAAAATTAACCAAATTTTCCAAAAGCTTTGACATACAATGAAAAATGATGTACAATTTACACTTAGCCGGAAGAATAATTAGGTGAAATGTTAGGTCCAGTCATTACTGACATCAAATCTGACTCTGGGAAAAAGGAATAAACCTGACTCTCAAAATACAGGATGATAAAATTATTGTAAAGTGTACTTCATTAGAATGCTGATAACTTAAGATGTGAGGGGAAAAACAAAACGGGTTGAGAGAAAGAAATTTTGAGATATCAAGGCAATTAAGGGTAAAATTAAAGAGACAATGTCCTGGCTGATATATCGTGTTTTCATGATTATAGTCAGGAGCTTGCTTTAAACTTGCTTTTATTATTATCTTGAAAAATCAACAAAAGAGATGAAAGCAAAGAAACGTTAACTTAGTAAAGACAAAATAATGGCTAGGAAAGTATAATTTCCACAAGAATGGCAAGTTTGATTTCTTGACTGCCTTTCATAAAATCAAATTATTTTGATGAACTGCAACCTGCTTCCATCCTTGCAATCCTGCACGTTTCTCCAAACTACTGCTTCTATTTTGCTCTTTAGAAATCTTTTTATCCAATTAAGTCGTATATTAATTTGGTGGCATTAAAAATAACAGGGAAATAAGGCAAGATAAATTTCTTATTTAGGTGGAAATGTGCCCCTTTGAGTCATGAAGTGAAGCAGGGAAAACAGCGTTGGTTCAAATTCAAACAAAGTTCGAATTACTGGGTTTCATGTAATTCTACTGTGTAGTAAGAAGAACAAGATGCTGAACAATCGAACTGTAAACAAGGTATACCAAACAGTATGCTTTTGTGACCATTGTGGTATGGGTGCAGGGATGGCGCAGTGGTGAGAGCACTTGCCTCCCACCAATGTTGCACGGGTTTGATTCCCAGAGGCAATGCCAAATGTGGGTCGAGTTTGTTGTTAGTTCTCGTCCTTGCCACGAGTGTTTTTCTTCGGGTACCCCTGGTTTTCCTCCCTCCATAAAAAAAGACATTTCCAAACTCCGATTCGATCAGGAAACAGTGGAAGTAAGAGTCACCTCGTGGATTCCACTGAAATTCCTATTTATTTATTTATTTTCTGTTGTATGTGTCAAACATATGGTGCATTGTGAGCAACTAGGGACCCTGTGTTGGCTATTAACAGCCTATTAATAATGTAATGCACATGTACAGATAAAGTTACTGCTTTTTAAACGGGATTAGGTGAGGCTAAACCCATGAATGACATAATTTTCCCTTCCAGGTTACATTGATTTTTCAGGTCATTAACATACTGCAATACTAGAAATTGAATTTTATTATGTACCTGGCTTCTTCTCTGTGAAAACCATTTCTCCAGTCCATCAACTCTGAGTACTTCACCGCAAGGTTTCTTTTTGCAAATCAGTGGGTTGCCTTGCATTATCTCCAGGAGATGTAGGCAGTCCTCATGAGCACATGAAACTTCACTGTGGTTTGTACATTTTTCACTTTCCAGACCACAATATGGGCATTCAACATGGAACTTGTACTGCAACCCACGTAGGTAGGGAAGATCTTGCGACAAAGATTGCAATGTTCCATCCACAAATTCCCGCACCTGTACTGCTACCTCAAGATCAGTTGACTTGTCCCCCAAGACCGGCTGACTTTGACTTCTTTGCTTCAGGACAACCTTGATGAATTGTTTTTTGCAGGTAAGAATAAAATCATGGACAACTTGCCTCCCAATAACGAACCATGCTCCATTTCGGTACAGTGTAGGGGGTTGAGAACACCAACGAATGAAATGAGAGACAAGTTGTGTAAAAAGGCCATGGGGGACAAACCCACTGGCAAAGTAAACATACAATGGACAAGGATCTGAGCTTGAGGGCTTCACAGCACAAACGGAATCAGGTGATGCTTTAAGCTGTGCTGGTACAAAATACTTTACATTAGTTGTAGAAGGTGAAAACTTTGCAATCAAGCCAAACCGCTCCATCATGTTCAAAATATCATCCCTGACAACACCTTGCAGAAGAAATTTTGAAAACACATGAGCCACGAGTTCCATGTTGATGACACCAGTATCTTCCAGTTCCTTCCAGTGATTAGCAACTTCACGTTCCTGAGGGATAAATCAAATGAAGACTGGTTTTAAAATATGCAGCCAAAAAGCAACGACTTCTTACAGGATAATATTATAAACTAATTTCGATTTTGAGGCGTCAATACTGCATTATATTGACGGCGTTGGAAGAAAATATATTCTCCGTATTGGGCTCCGTCGCTGTATCATGATTCAACTGTTTTTCGGGCAAAAAGAAAGCAAAACTGAAGATAACTTGTGCTGATCAAAGCTGAAATTCTTACTAGTAGCGAGCTGACGTACACGACGTTTTGTACTCGTTATCATATTTTTGTTTTGCAAAAAAGTTTAAAAAACACGGACTTTTCACGCTATAAATTGCTCATTGAAATAGAACAAATTTGCTAGAACATCTTTTCGAAGTTTTTCAAAGTTGCAAACGTTGAAAAAATTAGTAAATAACGGAAACTTGCCGAGGTTTTAGCCCAAAACTTTTTTTTTCAAATTATGATGGCGTGATAGTGCGCGCACAGCATAGCTCAATGTCAACAAACCATTCAAACGAACAAAAGCAGCTTTTAAACTCATCTTAACGTTAACTTTCGATAGAAAAGGTTGTTGCATTGAATACAGCGTTGTTTATCTGCCAAACTTGACAAAATAATCAACATTTTTTAAGATAATTTTAAATCTTGGTTTTCCACGCAAGGAACCCATTAAATTGCCGCGGGAAATTTTCAACCAATCACAGGCTGGTTTTTGAGACGACAATACGATTTTATATTGACGTCTCAAAAGCAGACAAAAGTATCTGAGAATCGTGATACATTGCACTAGTACAGCTGTATGGTCCACAGACTCGAGTATTGTGCTCTTCTTCGTAAAGATACATCAACACCTGAATGAGTACTTATTAGATGACTATAATGACACGTATTCCAGCTCAATAGCCTCCTGCACAGTGTGGGACCTGAGGCTATCATGGTGCTTGGTAGATCCAATATATTGTAGCAGAGTTCAAGATTCTGGATCAGCACTTAATTTCTCATTCCATTTATCACTACATGATAAAACATACACATGATGAGAATACATGTACAGATCAAAGGCTCCTATGAGCCAACTCGTGAATTTATGCTATGCAAAGTTATGAGTACGGTTCAAGGACAGTATGTACGTATAAATTTTGTGTATAGAAAGAAAAAAGTTCTGTAAAGGAATATTAAAGGATTTTGCATTACTTGAATGCAAGTTGAATATTTGAATTTAGTAACTCGAGTCTCCAATGGGAAAAGAATCCTTTAAAACTGACTTTGCCTGAAACACAAGCCATAAAAGGACAACAAAAGAAAAAATATGGTGCTTGGTAGATCCAATATATTAGAGCAGAGAAGACTCAGCTGCTGCTAAGCCTTGCGTGATTTCCTCTTCAAAGATGGACAGGTTTATTATAACCTTTTAAACAATAGATCAGCACCTAACTTCTCATTCAATGTATCACTACATGATAAAACATACACATGATGAGAAATATACATGTACCGCAAATCAAAGGCTCCTATGAGCCAACTCGTGAATTCATGGTTGCAAAGTTACGAGTACGGTTCAAGGACAGTACTTGCATACAAAGTTTGTGTATAGAAAGAAAAAAGTTCTGTAAAGGAATATTACAGGATTTTGCATTACTTGAATGCAAGTTGAATATTTGAAGTTAGTAACTTGAGTCTAGCTCCAATGGGAAAAGATCCTTTAAAACTGACTTAGCCCAAACCATAAGCCATAAAAAGAAAGAAAGAAAAATGTTATTGTGGGATTTCCCAACCAGGACTCAGGACCACCGGTTCGGTATAACAATGCGCGAAGCATTGGGCCACAACCCCAACAAGGTTAAAGGTTATTTAACCCGTGTCTATCGATTTTAATGTCCCATCAAAGGACTTCAAATGCAAAACATCAGAACAGCACTTTCATAGCATCCTCCTTTTTAGTGGTTGAGCATTCTCTACTCTTTATATCTTTGCATTTGGAATGGACAAAACACATGCACAAGCCTTATGCACTAGTGAATGGAATTACCAAGAAAGGTTTACAGTCGTCAATAGATTTAAGGAAAGGAGAGAAGGAAGAAGTTAAAATTTGCACATTTGTCCCCGTCTGCTACAACTTATTCAACACTGCGCTTATATTTCCAAATTAAAAATGATGATCTTGATGCAGGGCAAAAAAACTTCCACTCATCCGCTCGTTTGAGACAAGTACTTCTTGATCTCGGACAAGTGGATTTCCAAAAGCACTTGTCCGACGCGACGAGTTCAATTTACCACGAGAAATTTGTGTCGTTTTTCAATGAGTTCTAAGTTTCCCAAGCATCTCTGGACTTCGTAAACTAACCTTGTTCAGAGCTCAACCATAACTTTTGTTATCAGTAGGCTTATGGCTAGTAAAATGGTAGTTCTCACCAGCCAAAGAGCTCTTTCTACTAGCCATAAAAATTTCAGTTCAAGTTAGTAATTATCCTAGTTTTGAACATCTAGTGTCAAATCACACTTATGAAAGAAGAATTAAAATTTGAGTACAAAAAAGCCTCTTATTTCCATTGAAGATCCTTGAAGCATGTGAACAACAAGATGGCATTCACTAAGTCTTGATTGTGATCGAAGTGCGACATGGGAACACTCGGATCTATCTAGCTGAGTATGGCTTCGTTGTGGAGCTGTATGCGTTTTGCTCCTTTCTTTTTTCTTTCTGCATAACATTTTGCCACAAATGTGTCAGCTCTAAATTTATCTTTTGCAGTTGACAAAGAAATTTGCCTCCATAATTTTGGTAGTCAACATCATTGGCTAGTTACAAAGGGAATTTCACTAGCCAAAACTGAAAATCCAGTGGTATTTGACCACCGCCAAGGTCGAGCCCTGCTTGCTTCCGCGAATTTCTGTTTCTTTTACTCATAAACTTACCCATTGTCTGTCCGTGCAAATTTCTTGAGCACATGTTTTTATTTATAGCCTGCTTACTAAGGATAACCAAGATGGCCGCTTGTTTACAGATTCTTTACTTTCATTGGCTTCGAATTCATTTGTCTTCGGTGTTCCTTCATTGCCAAAAGCTTCAAAATGTCGACAAAGATACAATGTAGGGAGTCCTGTTTCAACACAGGTATTTTGACGATGAATTTATAAATTTTACAATTTATTAACACAACGCTCACGTTCTTGCGTTACGAGAATATGCGCAAGCCTTACGCAATAGTGAGCAGAATGGCTTACTGTACTTTGCGAAGCGAAGTGAAACAAAATGGGACTAAACGAAATGGGAAATCTGTACACCGACTTTGCGAAATGAGAAAAATGAGAAATCTGTACTTTGTGAAATTAAAAATCTGTGCTTTGCGAAAGAAAAACTCCAAGCCTCCGACATGGAAATTTACAAATCTATGTCCAAACCAAGCGGGGTCAGTTTTCGTAAACAATACAAATCTGTATTTTGTCAAAACGTGAAGATATTTGACTTCTTGCAACACTCTTTTTACTAGATGCACTTCAAATGAATTTGATATAGATTGGTGAGCCATACATGAAAAGACTTGCCGTGTTCCATGAAACAAAAATTCCACGAAATCCTAACGCCCCTTATTTATTTATTTTGTTTCTTCTCTAAGAGTCCAACATGTCACTTGATGTTTGCGATAAAATTGATAGTTCAACCGGAAAAGGAAAGAAAAGGAGAGAATGAAGAAGTAAAAATTTGCAAATTTGTCCCGTCTGCTATTTATTCAACGCTTCGTATGATAATCGTGATGTTTACACCAGTTTTCCAGACTGGTACAATAAGAAATATATGAAGTCTAGAAAAGAGAATATAAAAATCTGTATGTCAATCATCAGGGATGTAGTCCAGTGAAGAGAATCTGTATGTCAATCATCACGGATGTAGTCCAGTGAAGAGAATCTTTTATGTCAATCAGAGATGTAGTCCAGTGGCGAGAATCTGTATGTCAATCATGGAGCTTTAACCCTTTTCCTTCCAGAGTCAATTATAGAGACATGTAGTTTAGTTCTAACTTTTGAGTCTGTGAATGACATCCTATGGTGCACGACCATTCATACAATTTTTTTTTCCATTTTTTTTCATTTCCATTTTATTTATTTTGCCATTTACCACATTAAAAAATATATATATGTATATAATAATTAAATAATATATTATAATTATAATAAAAACCTTCCCAGCACCCTTTGCACCAGAAAATTTTCGATGCCAAATAACTCTGTCAATTTTGAGTGTATGAGGATACTACACCACATGCTATTTGCAACTACCATAAAATACCTATTTTAATTGACTAAGTGCGATGACGTCATCAGTCACGTGACTATGCCCCCAAGTGCCTTTCAAAGTTTTTTTAGGAACATGCTTTGATGAATGCAAATACAGCCAACGTGGCAAGGAAGGCATTCACTTGCATCATTTCGTCATGCCCGGTATGGTTCTGGATTTTTAAAATTAAGGGGGCTATACACATGAGCAAATAGGGGTCTGGGGACAAGTATCTTTGTATACGTGTATCTTTGTAAGGGTGGAATGCAAAGTTTACAAATTTTGTTGGTTGGTAGATATAAGTCTAAAAATAAGTTCTTTATGAATGTCATCAGTATGACGTCATGAAACACGTGACCAGAACGCACGGAAGTTGACTGATTTTTGGGACTTTTTGGAACCATCAAACATTTTTATTAACTTAAATAAATCTCCGTTTTTCCGCCCAGGTTAAAATTATGTTATTTTTGTGTATAAAAAAGGCGATTATTACTCCTCTAGTAAAAATGGAGGTGACGAAAAAAAGTTCTACACGTTGGTAGACCTTGAAAATCCATCCTTTCCTGATCCTGTTCAGCGACTTTTCAGTTTAGAACTATAAACAAATCTGCATAAGCGGTTTCTATCTAACCTCTTACCAATGGCGTTGGCAGTTTTTCTGTAGCATTTTTCTTTCATACCGATCAGGGGTTAGATTTTTTTTATTTTAATCAGGTTTAATGAGAACAGGGCAGAAGCAGTGTGACACAGCATGACAGAAGGCGGCGATCAAGAGCATGAAAATGAGATGCATAAATCACTGATAAGACGTAAAATGGTTATGACATGAAAATGAATCACTTTTACTGGGAGAAAAGAGTAGTTTCTGATTTCAGCTTGTGTTTATTTGAGCTTCCAATTACAGTGTAAAATCGGTAAAATAAAGTCTTGACATAGCCGATCCTGCTTCGTTCATCCGCATTCGCCAACTTTGTTTTTTATATTTCAATACTTGTTGATCGAAATCGATCAAATTCGAACTGTAAAAAAAACAAACGATAATCACAAGAAATCGTGTGATCGACTTTAAATTCCAATTATTTGTTGATTGATTAGTATTGAATTCAATCTACAAGGATTGCTTTTTATAGACTATTGAAATTATTGACATGCCCTGATATCAGCTTGATAGTAGCTTTTGCGGTAATTTTCAAAGTTAACACGTAATTTATGCTATACGGTAAGGTTTTAAGCTTGCTTTCGACATGTTTTGTCCACAGTTGAACTTATAAGAGGTTTTAAATATGACGTGTACATGTAGCTAGAAAGATGTTTTGTTGCCTTTAGTTTCAATTCACCTGTTTCACTGTATTTCAAGCACGAAGATGTACAATAGATCTTTGACAATGGAAATTAGAGGTGGAAGTAAAACAAAAACCTAAGGGTCTGCAGTCTTGCATCATGCTCTAGAATTAAATTTGTTATCAACTACAGTTGTATTGCTATTTTGAAGTTTTGTTTACATGTATTTTTGTTCTCCTAAGGTAATCAGACTTTCAAAAACTACAGTCACATGTACATATTTTGGTTTACATTCAAAGAAGGAACAAGTCGGATAAAGGTAATGGATCCGTCAATTCCAAGCCCGCCCATTACCCCCCAAATGGCTCCATCAATTCCAAGCCTGCTCATCCCCCCTCCCCCGGGTATTTGTCGGACATTTGTCTCTTTTTTTTTTTAAATAATGTTGCAAATGCCCCACGGTAAGGTCAGCTTATACATGTACATACAAATCCCCATGGTGGGGCTTCTGAAAGAGTGCAAATGCCCAGGGATAAGATCAAAATTTTATTTTAATAATTAATTATTTTAATAATTAATTATTTTAATAATTAATTATTTTATAGTAATTAATTATGGCAGCAATAATTGTTCACAAATAAATGGATCTTTATTCATGCTAGAAATTCTTTCATTTTTCCTCAGTATTACTTACATCCGTTCCCTCATTCGTTCTAAATATTTGTGTTTAATTTATTGTTCCCGCAAAACGTTTGACTTTGAGATAGCCCTCTAAAATTCCTGATCGAATTGACAGTTTACCGTGATATTATCTTCTGTGGCACTTGAAAGGTAAGGCACTAGCCTGCCTGTCATGAAAATTGTGTGAAAGCCCAAAATGGAATATGACTGCGTTCACTCTGTTGCTTGTTGTCCGGTTCTCTTGAAAAGTGTGGGACCCAAACAATGTTTATCAACTCAGTTTTTGTATTTTTGAGGGCAATCAAGAAATTTAAAATAAAAAACTAAGCATTGTACGAGTCAACTTTTAAAATCTGAAAGATAAGGTTGTTTTGACAATGCCCCACCCCCAGGCTGACCTGTTTTGGTAAATGCCCCACCCTTAAGAAGGAAAAGTTATAACATGCCCGACAAATGCCCGGGGGGGGGGGGGGGGATGAGGGATGAGTGGGCTTGGAATTGATGGAGCCATAATCTGTTCTTCAATTTATTTATTTAATAATGCCCAATCTTGCAGCATGTGTTATAACTCAGAGTTCTTTCTACAATATTTTTTGAAGCAGCTGGTAGAAATAATTAGATTTCTAAAGAGACACAAATGAATGTAAGGCATGTGAGTTTAATATTCATGTAGTACATGTAGAGTATACTTGTGAGCGGATGTTATATAACTTATGTCACATGTGAGTTTGTATGATTTGGTGCATACTTACATGTATGTCATGCAAAACTGTTTAAAATATTTTAAAATCTGTTTGTTCTTCAATTCTTGGACTTCAAACTTAGTATGGAAAATTATAACCAATCTGTGGATTTCAGATAGATTTGTAGCATTTAGGGAAATGTCACTGTATTGCTGCCATTGCTTGCTTACTCGGCTCATCTAGCTGTCTCTTTTCACACAATGGATATTTCTGTCATCCTAAGATGTGTTAATTATCACAGTGACGCTGCTAAATTACAAAACATCAAGAACAACTAAAACTATCCTTACACTGTTTCATATTCATGAGATGCATGGCTCTCAGAGCCCTTTCATTGGACTGTGCATTAGGGGATTCCCTCTGTCCTCCCATGTAATATCAATAGTATTAGAGCTGTGACAATGAAACTTGGATGGTATAATTAAACAAGAAGCTGTACACAGCTTGAACTTGTGGTGTCTTTAACCCATTGCAGTATTTGATTCCCAAATGTTTTGAGTGCTTTTCTAGAGAAACATAAAATTGTGTCTAAAAAGTAAGACTACATTCAGTAGCTGACACTGGAAACCACCATCGCTAACTGAAATGCAAAGTTATATAAAACACAAAACTTGCTGGAACAAAATTCCCATGTGACAATTATAAGCCGTGAACACAATATCAAACAGTCCTATCCATCCATGAATGCCCTGCATTGTCTTGAAAACTTGTATGCTGTTATTCTTCTTTTCTGCTTCTCAAGTAAACACACATGAGGCCACAAGATCACAAGGCCTCAATTGTCAATTAATCAGATCAGTGAGACAAAAATATGCATGCACAAAGCCAAATTTATAACTTCTTCCTCGGCTATGCCATGAGTAATAAAGATTTAATATAGGTCAAGATAAGGTTCAGATAGGTCATATGATTGTGATGGTATCAAATCAGCCAAGAGTTCTCAATCTTGGATCTCCATACAGTATTAACCAAACTTGACTCAAAATTAATTTAAACCAATACAAGGATGCTACATGAAGAAAGATCTAAAATTGTAACTGGTACCTTATAATAATAGAACCGCAGTTTCAATTCTTTAAGACATGTTTCATCAGCCTTGTTCTTCTGTCATTGTCAGTTACAATGTACATGTACATGTACAATTAGGAATCTAAATGTTATGTCCTGGTAAATGGAGCGAAAGATAACTAAGGACGGAGAAAGTACAAGTAGACGAACGACAACAACATAACACACTTTAATCCACGTGCTCGTGCTCGGACATGCGCAATACAACAATGACGTAACAAAAGCCGATTATATAACATCTCCCCCTTCAAGGGAAACAGTCGCTAAGGTAAGGACAGTTAATCTAAATGCCAAAAACAGTGTTAATATCAACAGTCAACTGAAGTGTCATCACTTTAGTTCATAATCCTTCAAGTAGCTAGGAGGACCACGTGTTGTCCTTCTAGGGTAACGTTCCGCAGCATTAGGGGTCGAGACTTCACATGAAGAACTTGGATTAACCAAAGGCGTCTCCTCAACATTAGCAGGAACAGGAATCTCCGACAAGGAATCTCTTGGTGATGGCCTTTCAGCAAAGGAATGTTCACAAGAGTCCATCAAAGGAGGTTCATCCGCATCGGCTGAAGGAGGAGCTGAAGTACATGGAGTCACTGTATCGGAAGCAATCTTGCCTGATTGATCCACACTGGACATCATCTCACTTGGCTCAGAACGGCGCTGAATTTCAGAAGAATTTGTCGGTCGGAAATCATCTGAAGGTCGACTAAGTAGCTGGTCCACATGTCGTTTCCGACGGTTACCGAACACCTCCACCATGTAATGTCGTGAACCCAGGACCTCAGTGATAACTCCAGGCATCCACTTCTCCCCTCTCCCATAATTACGTGCCAGAACAGTATCACCTGCATGGAACTGGCGCAGGCCTCTCTTTGCAGTGCGATTCACCATGGAACTATACTGGCGCGTTTCAACATGCTTTTCAACAGAAGGAGTCAGCAAATCTAGGCGAGTCCGTAGTCTCCGTCCCATAAGCAGCAGAGAGGGAGGTTCACCAGTAGTAGAATGTGGAGTGTTTCGATAAACTAATAAGTACTTGGCAATTACAACATTCACATCAGTGTTAGTAAGCTGAGCTTGTTTGATTGCTGATTTCAAAATTTGGACAACCCGTTCAGCCTGGCCATTTGTGGAGGGTTTGTAGGCAGCCGAGGTACGATGTAAAATTGCATTGTTAGCACAGAAGTGTTCAAATTCTCCTGCGGTAAACTGTGGACCATTATCAGAAACGAGGATTTCAGGAAGACCATGCCTGCTGAAAATATCACGTAGAGCCATGATGGTTGTTTTGGCGGTAGTATTTGTCATCTTAACAACCTCTGGGAACTTGCTGTAGGCGTCAACAACAACGAGGTAAGTACACCCAGAGATCGGTCCAGCAAAGTCCACATGAATGCGGGACCACGGTCGTGATGGGAACACCCAAGGATGGATTTGAGCTGTAGGAGGTGCAGATCTCATAGACTGACAGGTGTTGCAAGAAGAAGCATTTCTCTCAATGTGGGAATCAATATTGGGCCACCATACATAAGATCTTGCCAAAGCTTTCATTCTAGACATTCCAGGATGAGTGTCATGCAACTCATGTAAGACCCTCTCTTGCAGCGAAGAAGGAACAACAACACGAGTACCCCATAAAACACAACCCTGATGGATGCTCAATTCATCTCGTTTGCTCTTGAATGCTGTAAGTGTCGGATCCACTACACTTGGCCAGCCACTGATGGTAAAATTGTACACTTGGGACAAAACTGGATCGACTTGAGTCTCCTTCTTGATCATTTGACTGGTCACATTGGTTACAACTTCAGGTTCCAGGAAGTAGCACTCAACATTTTCACATTTGGGAGACCATGTCTGAGGTAACGGAAGACGTGACATGCTATCTGCATCAGCATGTGCGTGAGTGCTGCGATACTCGATCTTGTAGTTGTATGATGCAAGAATCAGTGCCCACCTTTGAAGTCGAGCTGCGGCATGAGCAGGAACTGGGTTCTGCGGCCCAAACAGAGAGAGTAACGGTCGGTGATCAGTTAAAATTGTAAACGAGCGACCATACAAATACTGGCGAAATCACTTCAATCCAAAAACGATGCTGAAGGCCTCCTTTTCGAGTTGGGAGTAGTTTTTCTGAGCATGAGTCAGAGTACAAGAAGCAAAGGCCACAGGTCGGAATTGTCCTTTCATATGATGGGACAGAACAGCACCGGCGCCATACGACGAAGCATCACATGAAAGAAAGAGATGCAGTGTATCATCATAATGCACTAATGTTTGTGAAGTAAGTATCAGTTGCTTTGCAGCCACGAAGGCATCTTCTTCAACTTTGGACCACTTCCACGGTGTATCCTTCTTCAGTAGATTGTGTAAAGGCGCAAGTACGGTGGAATGATGTGGCATGAATCGAGAATAAAACATGATAAGCCCTAGGAAAGACTTCAATGCTGTAACATCCTTTGGTCCAGGAGCATCACGGATGGCTGTAAGCTTATCTTCAGTAGGATGTAAGCCTTTGCCATCTATCTTATGGCCAAGGTAAACCACTGACTGCTGAAGGAATTTGCACTTGGCCTTGTTCAATCTGAAACCCGCTGTAAGAAGACGTTCCAAAACTAGAGAAAGTGTACGGAGATGGTCCTGTTCATCAGTTCCTGCCACCAAGATGTCATCAAGACGACTGACAGCCTTCGGAATGTCTGACAGTAAGGTTTCCATTATTCGCTGAAAGACAGCTGGGCCAGAATGTATACCATTTGGCAGTCTCTTAAATGAAAATAATCCAATGTGCGTGTTAATGGTGAGATCCGCTTGTGACTTCCGGTCAATGGGTATCTGGTGATATGCTTGTTTAATGTCCAACACACTAAACACAGTGCACCCCCTTAAGGCTGAATGCATATCTTCAATTCGAGGCATGGGGTATGTTTCCACATTGGCACATGCATTGTATGTGACACTGAAATCTCCACAGACACGTATTTCATCACTAGCTTTCTTTCCAACTACCACGATGGGTGCAGCACTAGCAGCAAAAGTGACTCGTTCAATGACGTCATCTTTTTCCATTTTCAGCAACGTGCTCTCCACTTTGGACTGCAAAGCATAAGGAACAGGCCTGGCCTTGTGAAATTTGGCCTCTTTCTTTGCTTTCATTTAGAAGAACAGGCTCACCAGTGTAACAGCCAAGTTCGGGCTGAAATAATTTATCGTATTGTTGAAGAACAGAGTCCAATGTATGGTTTCCTTGTGGTCCAGGAACAGAAGGTGCAGATGAAATTAAGGGACCGATATGATTCAACCCTGGCAAGTTTTTCCAATCTAATTTCACCTTTGTCAGCCAATTGCGGCCAAACAAGGCAGACGTACCCTCTTGTACTATTAGCAATGGCAGGGACTGTTGTGATCCTGAGTACTCCACTGTCACGTGTGCTTCTCCTAAAGGACGCACAGTTTCACCAGTGTAGGTTGACAGCAGAACATTGGTCGGTTTCATATCAACATCGGGGCAAATTTCTTTGAAGAAACTTATTGGCGCGAGAGACAGAGCACACCCAGTGTCTAACTGCATAAAACAATCATTGTTTTCAATCTTCAATGGCCAGTAATTTCAGACCTAGACATGGCGTTTACATCATACATCATATACAGCTCGTCTTCTTCAGACAACGGTTCTTCGGATAACTCCCGCTCAACGCACATAGCATTTATTCCACGCTTCTTACAGACTCGAGCAATATGTCCTCTTACATTACAGTTACGACACACAGCACTTCTAAATTTGCATTTAGCTCTAGTGTGGTCAGCATTTCCACACGAAAAACAAGTGTAAGAAGTCGGCTGGTGAGGCGAAGCTGAATTTTGACGAGGCAATTGTCGCGAAGGAAATTGTTGACGTGAATTTCCACGGAAGGCGGGTAAAGGCGAAACAGGAAAATCCTTGGAAACTGAATTCACAGGTTGTGACACTTGTTGTTGTACTTGCAGGGTCTCTTTGGCTGCTGTTTCATCAGCTATGGCCACTTTCAAAGCTTCTTGAAAGGTGCGATCTTCGCTCAAGAGCTTTTTACGAGTAGCTGAATTGCGAATACCACACACGAACTGATCTCGAAGCGAACGGGTCAAAAATTCACCAAAGTTACAGGTCGAAGCCAGATGCCTCAAACGTGCGCTGTAAACTGAGACGCTTTCGTTTTCTTCTTGGCAACAACGGTGGAATCTGTACGATTCTGCGACCTCCAGTCGTTTAGGTTTAAAATGTTGTTGTAGTAACTCACATAATTCCTCGAAAGTTTTCTCTTTCGGGTTCTCTGGGCTGCACAAATCACGAAGAACGCCATACGTATTCTTCCCGATGATAGAAATCATCGCGGCTACTTTTTTTTTTATTCGCCGCTGAAATAACTGCTGCCAATGCATCTGCTGGGTGTTGTCCAATATTATTAGCAAAGAAGAACTGATCGAGTCTCTCAGAATATACAGTAAAGGTCTCCGTAGTAGGATCAAATTCGCCGATCGTTCCCAACAGCGGCGACGCCATGGCGGCGACAACAACCACTTGGATGAAAACACGAAACAGCCAAACCAAGTTAGAATAAATCATATGTTGAACGAAGTAATTCAGGAACTAATTGAAGTAAACTTATCCCATCCTCGTCGCCATTTGTCATGTCCTGGTAAATGGAGCGAAAGATAACTAAGGACGGAGAAAGTACAAGTAGACGAACGACAACAACATAACACACTTTAATCCACGTGCTCGTGCTCGGACATGCGCAATACAACAATGACGTAACAAAGCCGATTATATAACACTAAAGATGCTTTTTTCCCTCGCCCTTGTGTTCTGCAGTAAGGAACTTGCTTACTCCACTCCTTGGAAAAAATGAAATGCTTAAATGTAAAGTGCTTAATTATATACTCAAACAATTAGTTCTTTGTTTACCTGTAGAAAGGCAATCAAATTGCAAACTGTTTTTACAAGCCCCAGTGCCTTGCTTAAAGTGAAAGAATAATTTAATGTTACTATAATACATGTAATTACAATAGTCAGCTAGCAGGGCTGTCACTAAGATTCAAGTTGTTGGGTAAATGCAATTTTTTTTAGTAGGTGGGGAATCAAACAGCTGGGGAGTTCTTTTGGTTCTATTTTCCTTCTATTTCCCTACGAAAGTATGGGGTCATGCTCATAGTAACCAGGGGAAATCCCCGGTGCCCGGCCCTTAGTGACAGCTCTGAACTAGGTACATGTATACCAGCAGTTAATCCTTTTTTATGTCTGAAAAAATTATCATTCAATTCAACTGCTTACTTCCTATATTAATCAAACTGTTTCTCCCAGGAAACATCACATACTCTACATGTACTGTCATGGATTATGGACATAAAAGTCTACACCACATTGTTGGCCAAAAAATTTCTAACATTGATTTTTTTGTAATACTTTTGCTACAGCTTGGTAATAAGTAACTCATGTGAGGGCCAGGGTAGTGTTTAAACTAGCCACAGTGTGTATTTACGGTAATCAAATGTCCCTGGATAAATAAATGAATTAAAAAAAATGAATGCAAAAAATTGGAGGTGACACCAACTTTTATTTAGCAAAGTTAATGCAATGGCTACCAACCGTTGATGTGGTTAGTTTTCTTCCTTTGTGCACGGTTGAGTTGCATGATGTAGCATGGCACTGTGACATCAACTGTATGTGCAGTAAGGATGCACATAAACAATAAGTGCGAACATGCAATTAAAAGTTTTCTATTTCAACAGACTGTTGAAGAGGCATCCCTTGGTACAGTATATTCAGTATAAGCATAAGGTGGATTTTCTACTACTGAAACAGTAAATGGATTTTTTTTACAATGACTAAAATATTTTCAATTAATAATGATACTGTCTGTTTGTAAAAAGCGTTGTAGTGTAATTATCTGACCTTCCCTTTAAATCATTAAAGGGTCATTCTCAACCAGGGTACATTGCTTTCTGAGGTTCTGTTTGTGGCCATTTTTGGGTGCTGCGAAAAAGGCCACCCAGTGATTATTGCAAAAATTTAAAGTTTTATTGAGGTACATGTACATTGAAACATTGGCAAACTGGATTTCTTTCTTTCTTAAAAACATGAAAACAAATAGTAAATTAAAGTAATAAACACTTGATGGATACGACATTCTTCTTAGTAAATTGGTTATATACATGTACATGTACAGTTTGATCATTCCCAGATCATACAGAATAGAGAGTTTAAGCATCATGAAAATGTTCTTACTATTTTCTAAAGCTTTGTCATCTTCCAAGTGAATGTACACTGGTTGATATAGGGAAGACATGGAAAGTGACGATAGTTTAATAATAATGACCAGTACATTTTGTCAAATCAATTACCTTTTATGTGTGTCAGAAAGTCTTTTTAATGTATTATCATTGAAATTTAAATAAATATGTATTTTTTCAAATACTGCTGTTTTATAAATCAATGTATATGGTGTCATTTTGCAACATGCATGTAGCATTTGACATTACAAATACATGTATGCACCACAACAAGTGCAAATACAATGTATGATACATTATTATTCGACATAGCATTGTAGAGTGCAAATGTGCATCAAAACGAGTGCAAATATGACACGTTATTACACTCTTCTGACCTTGCACTAGGAAAAACAGCTACAAAAACAGCCTTCAGGAGAATATTTCTGTCGTATAATAAACATTTATTCAGTAAAACGTTGTGTAACACAGCTGCCTTGGACATTTTTACTAGTCAGTAAATACTCAGCCGTATTACACAACTTTACGCTGAGGGTAAGTGCATTTTTTTTGCTGCCCCCTCAAACTCTATATATTTAGTATGAACTCTCCCAACACCACAATTAGCACCATTGAAAAGCAGGCCATGTGATGTACACATGTTTATTTGCAGGATTTACTTGAATGGCGCAGATTTTCCTTCAACATTGTTGATGTTCTTTTCTGGACTATAGTTTATGGAATATGTTAATGAATTATAATATATTATTTCCGGTTTCACTTTTAATAATAATAATAATAATAATAATAATAATAATAATAATAATAACAATAATAATAATAATACAACACACTCGAAATTTATAATAACTTAAAAGACGATAGGTGGGCGGCACGGTGGTCTAGTGGTTAGCGCATCGGACTTTCAACCTGAAGATCGGTGGTTCGGTGCCTGGTCTCTGCCGTCGTGTTGTTTCCTTAGACAAGAAACTTTACTCCACACTGTCTCTCTCCACCCAGGTGTATAAATGGGTACCGGCGACAAAATGCTGGGGGTAACCCTGCGATGGACTAGCATCCCATCCAGGGGGGAGTAGCAATATTCCTAGTTGCTTCATGCTACAGAAACCGGGTTAAGCTCCGGCCGTGTGGGCCATCGTGGCTCGTGTGCGACTTTACCTACCTTTACCTAAAAGACGATAGACTACAAAATGTTTAATGTGGTAGTGACAAGGAAGCCTATATAGAAGCCAGGGACTTATGCACTGTAGGCTTCCTGACAATATAGAATAATCATACGAATTATGAGGACAGCATGAAATATAAAATGTATTATTTTAAAAAGAAAAGAAAAGAAAAGAAAAGCAAAGAAGAAGTATGTAGCTCAACAAAGAGTATTTTTGACTAAATACAACCTCTTCACCAGTATTTTTGCATGGTACTACTTGTTTTTTAACATTTTGCATACTTAGGAGTTAAAGGGTTAAGGGTTTAAGAAATATAAATGGACAGGCATGTGCCAATGCTTGAGACCCTGCAGAGACAGACAATTGAGGCTAGGGCAAAAGTGTTTCGAAACTTCACTCTCATTAATTTTGCCCTTTTCATCTCTTCCAGCCATGATTACCTGCCCTTGTTCTCTGAGGATGGGCTGTGACTAATAAGTAAGTCGTTTTCAAAGAGTGCACTTAAAGGAGGCATCTACAGGAAGGTGACTTTTAGTGGTGATTTGACTTTACATGTATATGACTGTATAAAGTTGAAAAGGGAAAAAAAAATTTATAATAAAAAACATTATTGTATTTCTTACCACTTTGTTGAAATGTGGAATGGTGATCAACTGCTTAAACAAGTCTATCAGCCACTGGGCCTTCAGAATGACTGTGCTGCGATGCTTAATAATTTTCCCCAGGTCATGATAGAAATTCACCATGGTGATAAACTCTTCCTTGTCAGTAATAAAGCATGCACGCTTGGCATAGGTTTGAAGTTGCTTCACATTCATATGAAAAATTTGCTTGGAAAGCAGAGCATCAATGATCTTCTCAAAGTTGAGCCACCTAGTTAACAAAAACATTAAAGGGCCCCTGTGATCAAATTTTTGATTTTGATTTTTTTTTTACATTTTCGTGTACTGTTAGTCAGACTTTTTTACTCATCTTTCCAAATTTCAATCCATTTTATTTTAACATTTATTTCCCAGAATTTTTGGCTGCAATTAATCAACCTTGTTCCAAGGCTTGGTTGGGAATGGGAGAAAGTGACGTCAAAGACTCAAACATACCTCACAGGTTGAAATTATAATAACAATAAGTATTGAAAATCATGCGAAAAGCGACAAAAACTTTGGACTTGTTCTTTGTGTAATTTTCTATGCTGATTGTTATTATAATTTCAACCCGTGAGGTATGTTTGAGTCTTTGAGGTCACTTTTTCCCATTCGCAACCAAGCCAGCCTTGGAACAAGGTTGAATAATGGCGGCCGAAAATTCTCGGAAATAAACGTTAAAATAAAATGACTTCTGATGTTGGTAATGGATTGAAGTTTGGCAAGATGAGTTAGAAAGTCTAATAGTACACGAAAAGGTAAAAAAATGAAAATCAAAAATTTGATCATAGGGACACTTTAAACTTCTGCCACCTAAATTAAAGTGCATTGATTTTTACGTAATTCCCTAATATTGCATTGTGCGTTACTGAACTTAAGTATGTGCACAATCCAAACCAAAAGGGTTTTCTTTTAATGCTTCACATTACGTCTCCATAATTTTTGACACTGATGATCTGGATGAACTACTCATTAAATTGAAATGTCTTTTTATAATGATGCTTATTAAATTTACCTCACAGGTATCTTCTCTCCCATGTATGGTTCCTGTCTCAACACTTCCATGATTTTGTCCTGCAGTGCTTGGATTTGTCAATGTTTTCATCTTTCCATTTAAATAACAAATTACACAAATCATGTATAGTAATTTGTAACAACAACAACAATTGCTAAGAGTTTAATGTACTCAAACAATATTAAAAAGAAATTATTAGAAACAGTGCTTAAGGGGGCATTGTCTTGCAGATTCTGCTGTTTTGGTCAAAATCCACCTAATAGTTGACAAGGTACTTTTGCTCAAACATAAAATTGGTCTTAGAACACAAGAAGAAAATATCAGGTAATTTATTACAAGGAACAAACCATAAAAAGTTTTTGGAGGATTTCTCCACGCACTGGTAGTCAGAGTATTTGTTAACAAAGGTAAAAGGTAAAGTCGCACTCGGGCCACGATGGCCTACACGGCCGGAGCTTAACCCGGCTTCCGTAGCATGAAGCAACTAGGAATATTGCTACTCCCCCCTGGATGGGATGCTAGTCCATCGCAGGGTTACCTCCAGCATTTTGTCGCCGGTACCCATTTATACACCTGGGTGGAGAGAGACAGTGTGGAGTAAAGTTTCTTGTCTAAGGAAACAACACGACGGCAGAGACCAGGCTCAAACCACCGAACTTCAGGTTGAAAGTCCGACGCGCTAACCACTACACCACCGTGCCGCCCACAAAACAGTTAACAAAACTGGACCATTATTTGTAGGTTTCCGTTGAAACAATACTGTTAGTTTTTTGGCTTTTCAAAGTGATACTAAAAATAGGTGACATAGCCCCTTTAAGGTAACAGGTAACAGAAGGTTATTAACTAAGGGATTTTCTCCAAGTTTATTGCCAAACACTGCACTCATATAAATCATTTGAAGGTCTGTGGACATCAAAAACAGCCCACATCAAAAACAGCCCATGTTAACACTTTACAATCATAATTGTGTTTTTGAGCCAAGAAAGCACTCTCTTGCTAAAGTAATGACAGGTTCTTGTAATTTGAAGTAAAAGAGAGCCAGTCGCACCAAAAGATCCTCAGAGTGTATTTTTCACAAAAAAGACAAAATACATTTTGGTTACAAAGCAGGCTTATAATTATAGAGACTCTTCAGGTCAAACATTTTCTTTTTCAAGAATGTGGGATATTTTGGTCTAGTTGAATCTATTTTACTTCAACTAATATTAACCAGCCATTTTTTCTAGCAACAGGATGCCCTTTTTATCTAAAAAAAAAACACAGTAGGCTGTTTATGCCCCCAGCTGCAGCCCTTCAATTATTCAAAATTTAAGTCACTTTTTTATTTTTATTGGCTGCTTGTTCAAGGAAATATGAACTATTATCTTGGAACTGAACTTTACCTGTTTGCCTGAAAGCCTTTTTGATCTTACTTTGAAGCAATCTTGCAGTGTTGTCAATGCTGAAGATGGGCCGGACCACATGCCCTTCATATTCTTTACCAGCAATTCTTTCCTGTACCTCTGATTTCATTGTTGAAATATTATCAAATGGTTTGTCAGCATGGGTACCTACAATGAATACTGAGGGGTGCAAATGAGGCAGTTTCTCTTGTGCATTGTCACTGGTTTTTCTGCTCATTTGTGTGATGCTATGCACTGTGGAAAGCCATGATAGCAAATTCTCCATATTTGTTTCCCCATTTGGGTTATCCAAAATGAAGTTACAAGTTCCTCGTCTCACACAGGGCTCAGCAGTGGCATTTAATGACTTGCAAAGGTTGAACACCAGAATGTAGATCGCTCTCGGTGAAAAAAATATGGGATGAGAAGCATAGTACAGGTGTTGTCCAGCAAAATCCCACACCTCCATACTGACAACAGATTTTTCCTTTACTTTAACACGTTAACCTTTGACATACTCTATCAACTGATTAGTATGCTTTGTGACCTCATCTGGAGGTGAAGTAGTATCAATCATTACCTCAGGCTGTGCTGATGTGTTTTCACTAACACTATTAGTGTCTATTTTTGGATCAGCAACCTGCAATAGAGTACCAAACAATAAATTTCTGTTATTTAGTTCTGCACCCATTTAATGTTGGACAAGAAGTGGCAATATTTTTTATTGGTAGGAAGACCAAATTTTCGTTAAATTTTGACAGTCAAATTTCCTAATTAAGGTTTTTAGTGTGTAATAATCATTGGCCTAATTCAATGGGATGGCTTTCATTCGGGCATGCTTTGGAAGATTTTTTCTCCTGCATAATGAAAGTGGCCTCTAACAGGTGGTTTGGGGCAGTGTCGGGGTCAATATAAATTTAAAATACATGACTGTAACAGTATTGCATGAAAATTAATCCTTCAACCAGCAAATCCTATTGTTTGAGGTGTGACATGTAATCTTTGTAAATAATATTATGGTAGCCAGGTTGTGTAGTATACATTATTATTATTTGTCTCACTAGAGACAAACCTGGTTTGTGAAAGAATCTTCCTCTTCCTTTTCTCCTGAATCATCATCAATGTTCTGTTTATCATCTTTTCTTCTATCTTTTTCTTCTCTATCCCAAAGGTAAACTGGATTTTGCTGTTTCACCACCATCTGTGCTACATCTTTAGAGCATCCCAACAACCGTTGATTGTTCTCTTCAATGGCTTGCCAGTTCTTAACATTATCAACATCCACTTGAAATGTTGAAGGATCTACTTCAATTCCTTCAGTGCTCTGTTCTTTAGGATCAAATGGCAGACCAATGAGAGATTTCTTCAAACTTGTTTTCCCAGCTCGATCCTGACCAATGAGTAACAATCGACTACGGTAAACACTCACAGCTCCATCCCTTAGAGCCTTTTGATAGGCAAGCTGTGCTTTTGGTCTCCTTGCTTCTATTTTTTTAGGATTTACTGTAATAAAAATAAAGAAAATAAATGCTACTTCAGGATGAATTTGTGTTTACAGTAAACTCTCTTAAGGCGTACACCCCCCTGTTAAAGACGGACACGAGACAGGCACCCATTATAAGCTGGTTCTGGCCATATTTCACTTGTTCTTCTATAACTTTACTCTCCGTAAGGTGGACAACACCCCTTTGTTTTTGAAATAAGAGGCTACACTGGTAGAAAGGAAGTTTTACGGTTTATTTTAAATGGGTCACACACCCCTTCCCCCTCAGCGAATTTTGCGTGCACACTAAAGAAAACGCTGAGACACATTTCCTGTACTTGCTGTGAATATTTAATTTATTGATTCTCGATCAAATCCACACTCGTTTATATCTCCCAAACCACATTGATAAAAATGTATGAAGTTCCTTGAAGCAAGATTTCATTGCTTAAAGCTCTCCTTTTTCTCTACTACAGCGGCTTCTGAGTATTCTTTAAAGCTTTCTCTTTCCATTTCGAATATTTTAAATGTGTGTTATTACTCCGATAAGACAAAACTATGGTTTGGAAAACTAAGCACATGCCGAGTGCAGCAGCCATTTTTGTAGAATTTGTATATAATGTGACCTGACAACCCGGTTAGTGATAAAATATGCATGCATAAATTGGAAATTCTGAGGGGGTGAGGGGTTGAAAGGCACAAATTTTCCAGGGGATGGGGGGTTCGTGGGAAGCCTCTTTTCCAGAGGGTGTTGAAGTTATCATGAAAAGCATGGCGTAATGCTTACCAACGCCTGATTATTGAGATTATAAGTTAACATTATAAGCTTTAATGTTTCTGTTTTTTGCTTTGAGTTTGCTAGGGCTACAAATAATCTCCCAAAGAACGTACTTATGTCAACTCTCCCGGATTATCCGGGAGTCCCCCAGATACGGAATGAATCTTCCGGTCTCCCGTACGCGTCACCAAATCTCCCAGATAAAAGTGACTTTGGATCTTTTCTTTACAATAGGCTATAAGATTTTAACCCAAATTTTCCCAAAATCCAAAAACAAAACTAAGGCTTTTCAGGTCTCAGGAATGCAGAAAATGGCACTTTTAGAGGGACAAAAAGCCAAAAACATTTTCTGGACCCCCCTAGATGCTCGCCACTACGTCACTCAATTTCTGCCTTCGGCACAAAAAAATTTCACCCTCACAACAAAACTCCCTATTTTCAATCTCCAGAGGTTGGCATCTCTGAGAATGAAGTGTCTTTGGAACAAAACAGCTGAACGATTCATATTAGCACTGGACCGAATCAAAATGGTGGACATGACAGAAGAATTTTGTTCCCAGACTTCCAGTGGTGTCGTTTTCATTCTGACATCAAATGCTTTTTTCAAGGGGGGGTGATATTTCATGACACGCAATTTTTTTGTTATTTTACACGAGCTCAGCGAAATTTATGTTGAAATGAAAAATAAATACCAGTAAGAGGCCAGTTGCCACAATGCCAAATACCTGGAACAGACATTTGTTTATCTGGGTGTCTAAAAACCCACTCCAGGTTTTTTGCCATCTACACATGTTTTCATCGCGACATGTACAGTTTCGTCAAAAATAATTTTCAGCAAGTGAATACTTGTGAAGATCGTGATGATGCACACAATATACAGCATGATACAATGCAATGGCATCCGTATACTCTGGTCTCTTCAATTGTTATTGGATAATTTATTGAACTTTATGTATTCTCCGCTTAGTTGTTTCTATTTCTGTCTCGAAAAAGAAAGTCACAACTTAGTTTAGCCCAATGAGAGGATTTAGCAGACAAGACTTCTACTGAATAGTTTTTTTCTAGAATTATTCATCCATTGCGTCGTTTTAGTCCTCGATATCTTTTTCTGTAATGGCGGGTGAAGGTCACGGCAATCTTGAGATTATCTTTATAAAAATTAACCAACAGAAACTTAATCCGTTTGAAGGTTTAGCACATGGTGAATAGTTGTTTTGTTTACGAGGTACTTTTAAAGAAGTAAAATGTATGTCTTCGAAATAAAATTATTTTGCAAGCAAAGAACAACAAAATAATTCCCTAAATCACTCTACTAGATATTATTTTAAAGATTGCAAAATATGATTTTCATGTTTTAGAATGCTGTAGCGTTACTTGTTTTTGTAAGCGAGACTGTCAAAGTTGTGCAATAATTTGCCACCTCAAATGGCGATTTTAACGGACTTTCGTTTTTTGAATTTTTCTTTTAAATAAAAAGATATTTGGCCAAAAAAAGTACCTTACCTTAATCTAAGTTTAAAATATAAAAGAAATCGAGTTTTTATTACTTGCCAAAAAATTTCAAATTTGTCTGATTTTTACGGACAGGCGCTCTTGAGCAGATAGGGTAACATGTACTTTGGAATCGAGAGGAAATTTTAGTGTTGTATTGTGAGAACCGGGATTCACATCATATCAGAATAAAATGTGAAGAAAAACCAACAGCAAGTTTAATTTATCAATCGTGAGTTTCCTTTGTTGGCGTGGACCGTTTCCCGACATAAGCAAGGCTGATACTAGGTAGAACACATAACGCGGCAACGACATGATATGGAGCCCAAACTGAAAGTTGACGTAATATCAGCCTTGCTTACTCTATTTGTGTTCACAGTTTTGGCTAATTAGATCTTCTTTAGATCCTACGTACACCAGCAGCATTTCATGTGTGGTCCTTTGCCAATTATTCACTATTCATACAAAGCAACCGCGTCTGGCAACAACAGAATTTTCTTACGCTTTCTTGCATCATTCTCACTATTAGGAAATTCAAGGCATTTACGGTATTCTCACCAAATGGTCCAAAAGCATTCATCATATACAGTTCACCCCATTGCGATTGAAAATGATGTGATAACGGCTTAATAATGACCTCGTCTGTTGTGATCGATCACTCACAATAACTCCTGGACACTCCTTGTCACTAACAGTAACAACAAATGAGGATTTAAACTCAAGAAACCACGTACCTTTACGTAAATGCCTAATTGTAACATCCAAAACAATATTCAGACATAATATGACAGCAATGCATGATGGGAAGAACTTACAGGAGATAGCCCAAACGGCACTTTGATTCATCTTTAGTAGCTGCCTGATGAGCATCATTAAGCGTGAAGGTAGCTAAGAGTCCACTTTCTCAAAGAAGCGAGTAAGATACGTGAAGTACTTCGTTTACGAATTTGGCTTGTTGCTCGTAGAACTGAAAAAATGACCTACTGATGAATTTCTTGACCTACCACGGCATATTTTGGAAATAATTTGCGACCACTAAAGCACGCAACAAGCGCAAAATTTTGGTGGTAGGTCGGAGTGACTGCGGACTTAGTATAAATATGAAATATGTGGGGGAAGGAACAAACTCTGTCAAAAATTCTCGCTATTTCCCAGCATGCAGTGTGGTCGTGATGTTGAAAATCGAGCCAAGGCCAGGATGCACCAGAACGAGAGGCTGTAGCTCGGCCCGGGCAAGAAATACATGTAAGAGCAAAAAAAGATGATCACTTCTAAGGTAGGACTAGGAATGAATTTTGCTGTGAATGTTGACTTTTGGGTTCAAGAAAAAAAATGGAAGGCAAAAACGTGATTTTTGTTGCTTTTCTATGACGTTAAAAACGGTCATTTTTGTTCTTGTCCAAATTCAAACGCTGATATTCTGCAAAAATATCTGACTTTTTGTGTTTATTGGGTATCTCAATTTGAGGGACTTTCTAGTAAATGCTCACCCAAAGAAATCAAAGGTGAGTCCCGCTTTACTTTCGTTTTGTTTTATTTTTATGTCTTATGTTATCATATAAGAAGATGCCCTAAGAAAGTAGTGAAGATGAAGAGATTTACAAGGGTTTATCGGCGATAATTCTTGGTTGTAAACAAAGTATAGCGATTTGTCTGAATTTGCATGAGAAACGACTAAAGGAATAGAACTTTTTCGAAGCCACAGAGGATGCATTTTACCAGGAAAAGCTAAATATGGCCGTAAAGTGGTACGAGAAAGGTCTCCTTGAAGAAAATATACAAAAACACTAGGGCAATTCAATTTTGTCGGCGGGTGATTCGACTGTCATTCTCCAATTTCGATCAAGTAGCGTGAATGTTTTCGGCTGTCAAACGTTGCAGTTTTAATTGCCCCAAAATTTTATTTCATATTTCAATAGAACTAGAGTTGCTGTTTTATTAGAATGTTAACTTGAGTTCGAAATCCATGTACCAGATAGCGATTTTTGTTTCTAAAGTTAGCCAATTTTGACACTTTTAAAAACACCATTTCTAACGGTAACTTAAAAAATGCTCAAAAATTGTAGTTGAAATATTATTACATTCTAATAACGGCAAAAGGTAAAGAAAGGATCGCTGAATTCTATGTAGTGAAATAGTGATCCAGCCTCTTTTAAATTTTGCACACGAGGCCAACTAAAAAGGGCATTTTTCGCCTGTCTGAGGCCTCTGGCAAGGGTAAATATTAAAATATTGTCCTGCTTGGAATATATAAATCCAAAACAGCTGAAACCTATATTTTCTAAAATAGTTTTCTAAGGTCTTTATTGTGGCAAAGTTTGGGCAATTTCGATTTTTCTATCTTGCACGCTATAGTTGGTATTTAGGGAAAGTCACTCTTAAGACTAAGCATATGCATCAAGATATGGATTTGGTTTTATCGACTGAGTCGATAAGGTAAATTAGCCACCGTAAAAAGCCACCGTAAAAAGATTCGAATCTTTTTACGGTGGCTAATTTACCTTATCGACTCAGTCGATAAAACCAAATTCTTGTGCTTCACCCCCACCGACGCAGCACCACAGTTTCTCTAGAAACTAACCCCATTCATCAAGATATGGGGCCAGGGGCGGGGGTACTAGTTGCTGGCCACTATTTAGTGCAAAGGTGAAAGTTGCATGAAAGCCAACTTCAAGGGGTGGTGATTTTCAAAACTAGACAAGAGAGATGGAGTGACAGTTAGAAGTTGAGGGTCAGTTCATCTAGGGTGATGAAGTTTGATACTACTGCCTATCACGTGACCTGGCCAACCCTAAACCTGGGACCTAACCCTAATGGGGTGTCAAAAGCCCTGATCGCATGACCTCCATTTTTCTTGATTAACCCAAGAATTAACTCCTAAGAATTTTTACGTTTTTGAGTGATTTTCTGCATATAAAAGAGCCATAGGATTTCGTGACTCCATATTTGGGGTTACCATCGAAAGTTCTGCTGTTCTAAAACACTGAAGGCTCAAATTTACTTGAAACGTCATTCTGATGTAGTGTTTCTACTTCGTCATTGGTCGTAGTTGCTACGAAGTCACATGAGATAGTGCGCGGAAACTGAGCTCAGTTGCGTTCGGATCTCGAGCTGCAAAGTGACAACGGTTCGTTGTCACAGGAAATTTGTTGAAATTATGGCCAACGAGGACGATACCTTTATGTTTCAGCTTTTGCAAAAAATGAATGCAAATAGGAATGAAATGAGCGAATCACTTAAAATGCCTACACGAGGTGAACCACGCTGATGACAGAGCTTCTGCTAGCAAGACCGCAAAACACGGTCTGTCTAAACCAGACCACAGCGATTCCGAGAATTTACTCGGGGGAAAAAGCGCCGAACAGGCCAAGAACACGGCAGAAACTGCCAAAATAGACCACCAAGTTGAAGACGGGCTACTGGACCAAATTGCTCAATCTCTTGAGGAGACGGAGCGCACGGACGCCGCAGTCTCGGAGAAACTGGCGAACATTGCCAATAAACGGTGGTTACAAAAGCTCAGCAAAGGCCAGCTGAAAGGGAAGTCTGATCAATACTCTCGTCCAGTGAACTGCAACAAAGTAATCGTACCCAAAGTGAACCCCGAAATTTGGGGAAAGCTTTCGAGACAGGCAAAGGGCGATGACCTAAAATTTTCCCGCCTTCAAACCAACCTCACTAAAGTTGGTCACATTACTGTGAAATCAACAGAACTTCTCTTGCAGTTGATAGCTGACAACAGCACAACATGCATTGATGAGCTTGTATGAATGAACACCGATGTCGTTGCGCTACTTGGCCACGTATGTTTTGAGCTGTCGCAACCCCGACGAGATAACATAAGACCTCACCTTCACCGAGATTATGGCGCCCTTTGCTCTCACAATGTGCCAGTGATGAACCTTCTCTTTGGAGACGAGCTGCAAACTCAACTGACTCATATCAGGGCGTCCAATAAAATTGGTAATGCTGATAGCTCATCCAACACGCAAAGGCGTGAATTCAGCGACAACAACCATGGTTTCACACATTCAACGCCTTTTTTAGGGTGAAGGACTCAGCCGTTCAACCGGCTGAGCAACCCTACGAAGAACGCATTCAGTCGCTTCAGCACTCCAATGATGAGAGCTGCTCAACCCCAAACAAGGGAATAGACACAAATGTCATAAATAAACTCCAGCTTTTAAAGGTGAGAGAATATAAAGAGTTTATCCCCTCCATTGTGGAATATTTCAGCTTTAAGACAAAACTGTTTCAAGCTGGTCAGATATCTAGTCATATAAGTGAATGTAGGACTTTGACCTCTGACAAAGAAATTTTAGAAACTGTATCTGGACAGTGCATTGACCACAGTACAAGTTTTCCTTCCTTCTCAACCGAACTGGTCTAAAACTGAAGGGGATTTCATTGACAACGAAATTCTATAATTACACAAAGGGGTGATAAAGCATTCTGTGCATTAAGAAGGCAAGTTTATTTCTTCTCTATTTCTACACCCAAAAAAGGATGGATCATACCACATGATTTGAAATTTTAAATCCCCGAATCAATATGTAACTTATCATTTTAAAATGGATTCTATATGGACTGCTGCATGTATGATGACATCAGGATGTTATATGGCATCCATTGATTTAAAGGATGCCTATTATTCTGTCCATATTGATGAACAGCAACAGAAATACTGAAATTCTCTTGGAAAAAAATAAAAAAATACAGAGACTTATATAGCGCACATATCACACGTGTCTCATGGCGCTTTACATACACTTATGAGAATGAGATCGGACATCAGCTTATGAAGGCGCCGCAGGCAGCCGCTATCGGTCCATTGTTGATCTCATCTTACCCACCCCACCCATGAACAAGTGACACTGAGGGTGGTCACAGCCAGGGTTTGTTACGTCCTCAGTCGTTCTTTTACGCCCCCATGGGAGACGGGACCGCCATTTCTACGTGGTCATCCGAGCCACGTGAAGGTCTAACCATTTGCCGATGTCATAGCAAAGGCAGCAGCTTCATCCTCAGTAATGTTAAGACCCTGAGTGTTGGTCCGGCCGGGGTTCGAACCCGAGACCTCCCGCTCTGCAGACTGGTGCTCTATCAACTGAGCTAACCAGACGGCGGTTGGAACGGTAACCTATACCAATTTACATGTAACCTATACCAATTTACATGTTTTCCCAATGGCAGGGCTTGAAATTGCGCCTGTATCGGGCACATTTGCGACTAAAATTTGTCTATTAGTTGCCATTTTGCGACTGTTTTACGGCCTAGCTTATAAAGGAATTATATTCAACAGTCTTGTCTCTTACTTGTTACTGGCAGTTGTAATTTTATCTGAAAAATCCTGCGAAATTCATGTTGAATGTTGCACGACTTATTGTCGATTGCAACATTAATGCGGTTTCTAAGAATTTTATCACGAGCACACTTTTTCAGACTTTCTCAGAAATTTCTCATGTCTCATTTCCGGTTAGGGTAGTAGTAGTATTTTTTTTTGTGACCAAAATTTTCGAACTTGCGACTAAATTTTAGTAAATGCTCACAAATTGCGATTGAGAATTTTTTTAATTTCGATCCCTGAATGGGCTGGCTTTTTGCCCACGGAAATTTACCAAACTGCTTAAACCTGTGTATTCTACATTAAGGAGGAAAGGTCACTTGTCTGTAGGTTACATTGACGACTCTTATTTACGAGCTTCTGATTTTATACCTTGTGTCATAATGTTATTGACACGTTAACCTTATTTAACAATTTTGGGTTTGTTTTCCACCCTGAGAAACAGTTCTGTTTACTCAGAAGCTTGTTTTCTTGGATTCGTGTTAAACTCAGTATCCATGAGAATTCCCTCACACCGGAGAAAGCTACTAATGTAAGGACAGCCTGTCAGCAGCTTTTGATGTCTCCTTGCCCTTCCATCAGGGAGGTTGCCCGGGTCTTGGGAATCATAACGTCAAGCTTCCTGGTGTAATGTGTGGGCCCCTACATTATAGACGGGTTGAAATTGATAAAAAAGGCATCTTAGAGATAATAAAGGAGCTTTTGACAAACCCATGAAGCTGTCCCCTGAAGCCATTAAAGAGCTAATCTGGTGGATTGACACTGTTGACCAAGCCAATAACCCAGTTAGTCATGGGACATCACAACTAACCATGACAACTGATGCATCAAAGACCGGGTGGGGATGCATGGTTGATGACATTCCTGCAGGGGGTTGTTGGACCCCTGAAGAAGCCAGTAACCACATCAATTACCTTGAATCTAAAGCAGTGTTCTTGAGCCTTAAATCATTCCTTCATAAAGTACAGCAAAAACATATTAAGGTTCTGATAGATAATACTACTGCAGTTTCCTGTATCAACCAAATGGGAACATGTCACTCCCAGAACATAAACAGCCTAGTTGTTGAAATTTGGGAATGGTGCATACAGCATAACATATGGGTGACTGCTGCCCACATCCCTGGAAAGGATAACACTATTGCTGATAAGGAGTCCCGCAAAATCCGAAGGGAAACTGAGTGGGCCTTCAATCCAATCATTTTTCATGATGCTATTGCTAAACTTGGTATAACCCCAGACATAGACCTGTTTGCATCAAGGCTGAAATATAAATGCAAACCCTACATCTCCTACCACCCAGATCCAGAAGCATATGCAGTGAATGCTTTCCATATTTCATGGGAGAACTATTGTTTTTATGCCTTTCCCCCATTTAGCATTATTCAGAGAGTCTTGCAGAAAGTGCAGGAGGATAATGCTACAGGGCTCATTGTAGTACCCTGCTGGCCAACTCAGACATGGTGGCCATACCTTGCCAATATGTTTATTGCATCTCCTCTTATTTTGCCTAGAAAACAAGTCACCCTGCAGTTATCATCCAACCCAAATCAAGTACACCTCTTAAGCCAAACCTAGCAACTGTTGTAGATGGAATAAATTTTCTAACTCATCTCTATCAGAAGGAACTATCATATAGTGCAATTAACACTACTCGATCAGCTTTGTCTACAGTCATCCATGTAACTGAAGGTACATTTGGTAACCACCCACTGGTGTCTCGTTTCCTTAAGGGAGTCTTTACAGAAAGACCATCATTACCACGTTATCACAATACCTGGGATGTGGTTCTCAAATATCTCAAAACGTTGCATCCACCCAAAATGCTATCCCTGATGGACCTAACCCTAAAGACTGCCATGTTGATTGCTTTACTCTCTGGACAGCAGTGCCAGACTATTCACGCCTTGGATGTTACCAATATGACTTTGTCAGTTGACAATTGTGTATTCTACTTTCATGAACTGCTTAAGACTTCTAAACCAGGCAGGCATTATGGCTGTTTGGAACTAAGAGCTTATAACGAAGATCCACAACTGTGTGTTGTAACCTTTATTCAAGAGTATGTTAAACGCACTAATGTTTTAAGGAAAGGTAATACTCAACAGTTACTGAGCTATTTCAAGCCTCGTCAACCTGTATCTACAGAAACCATTGGCCACTGGCTGAAAACGGTTCTCAAGGACGCTGGTATAGACACTAAACAGTTCGGTGCACACAGCACCAGATCTGCCTCTGTGTCTGCTGTTAAGGCTTTGAATGTGCCTATTAAAACTATTTTAGACACAGCTGGTTGGTCTAATGCCCAAATACGAAACCTAATAAAGCAAGGCTGACTGTACAACTGGGATTATAATATTCTAATGCCCAAACATTTGGCAAGTTTTATGACAAACCAATTTGTGCTGACACTCCTCAAAACTTTGGCAATTGTCTCTTAAAAGCTGTCAATGCTTAGTAACTGTTAATAAAAACTTTGATGTTGGCCCCAGATATCTGTTTATTTACTTGATATAAGCTCATGGCCATTGGCTTTAAAGTCTCACGTGACTTCGTAGCGACTTCGACCAATGACGAAGTAGAATTAAAACATTAAACGAGGCTTACCTGTAAGGTGAAGTTTGATGATGATTCTACGAGTTATTGGTCAGGAGCGAAGAAGTCACGTGCCCGCCCTTTTACTATTCTACAACTTCAAGTCTAACAGACCCTACCCATATAGTGGATTTTTATGGCCATTCGCATTATTTAAAGACTGAGCTCGATTTCCGCGCGCTATCTCACGTGACTTCTTCGCTCCTGACCAATAACTCGTAGAATCATCATCAAACTTCACCTTACAGGTAAGCCTCGTTTAATGTTTTAATTCTCTTTGAGGTCCTTCTTGCGAATACAATGGCTTTAACACTGAAACAAGGTAATTTGCGTCGACAATGTTCACATTTGTATCATTCACAAAGAGCTTCTTACACTGGTCAACATTCCCCTTAATTGCACTCGCTAAACCAAACAGTTCAAGACCTTTTGCAAATTCCTGGAGATACAAGGACCTTCTACTGACAAGACTCACCATCACTGTACCAGTTATGTTATTTACCTGCTCCAAATCAACGATGCCTGTGTATCCATGCTCCAAAATGGTCTCCTGGTTACTGATGGGATCTTCTCTGATCCTGTCTAGTAACGATTTCTCGCTACGGGTCAGGAAGTCTTCCTGCAATTCGTTTATATTAACCTCAGGATTGACCAGCATCTGAAAAGCACTCTCATCTAGAAAGCGAGGAGGAAGTCCTCCTTGGACAAGGGATCGTCGACCATCGCAGAAATCTGGGATGCGTCGGAAAAATAATAGAAGCGCTCCCGGTTTCGTGTTTTCACAAGTCGGCAAAATCTGTGACGGTCGGGAAATAGCGAAATCCCCGAACGTCTGGAATTTTACCGACAGATGAAAACCAGGCTTAATACTATACAATGCAATGTAATGCAATACAATTTAAAACCTCGACATTGACCATCTCTCACTGCAATTAGGTAATGAACGGAAAGGAAACGAATAGTATACCAAAGTGCATTAAAACGTTAAGTCATATTAAAAGTACTCAGGTTAAGTTTTTTTCTGTGAAGGTGGAGCCTGATGGGATAAAAAGACCAGGACGAGAGGCGTGGTATTCCCTCTTAAATCCACGTTTTATTTTCATTATTCAAACCCAGCTACAAGGAAGAAAGTAAAAAAAAAAAATATGAAGTAAAGGTTTCTTATACACCACTTTACTCCATTTTCAGTCCACACCATGTTGGTACATCACTAATCTGCGAATAAAAAAATCAAATGATACATTTTCGGTTATCTGTCCGTTAGATCGCGTGTTCTAAACCCACGAAATCATAGATTTGCTCTTTTCCACGACGGGTAGCATTTCACTGATTGTTCAACCCCTTGCATATTGAGAACATCGCCATAAGCTTTTCAAGCAAACAGTTTCTATATTGCTCCCATCATGACTACTGTCCCAGATATATCGGGCAACATATGTGCAACCTCAGGAACTTTAAATTTGAGAAAATGTCCTTCTATGTTCACTCACAAACTTTTCACTTTTTTGCTATAGGTAAAGCAATATATTAATGCGCACTCTGTCTCATTGGCAAATAAATACGCAGTTTCAATAACAGTTTCGTTGCAAAGTATGGAAAACTTTACATTTGAGAAATATTCCTCCTACGTTAATGACCGTTTATTAAACACAATTTCAGTTGTAGGCTGAATTAACGAGTTAAAGTACAAAGCTTACAGTATTTTACATTGCCTATAAGAACAGAAATTTATTAATGCGCAATCTTTGACTCCTTAGCAACACAAGACAGTGCGAAGAACCGTTTCGTTAAAGAGATGGAAAACTTTACATGCGAGAATTTTTCCTTCTATGTTAATAATATTAATGACCTTTTTTCGAACTCAATTTCAGCTGTAGATAACGAGTTAAAATACAAACCTCTCAGTATTTCACGTTTGGTGTATGAACAGCAATTCAGTCCGCACTCTTTGTCTCCTTGGCAACTAGAGACGCAGTGGGAATCACAGTTTATTGTATCCCCGTTGTACAGCTTTCCTTGGTCATTCGTCGCGGTTTTTCCTACATTAGCACAAAATATGTGTCAGTAATATGATTTAGTGGCACCGTTGAAAAAGTGGTCTGTACGTAAAAGAAAATCAGCAGCAAGATAGATTCTAAAGTGCAATGTAAAAAAGGCTTTTACATTTAAGGTGGCTGCTAATAGTTTAAACATTCCCATCATGATACATCTATGATATTCAATCACAGCTACACCAGTAAAGTTAAGAGAAAACGTTTGGTACAGGTTTGTAAACACTTAAGGTAGCTCTGAACTCTATGTACAGAATTTTTAAAAAAATTGTTAAAATGTTTCTCTTGCGGATTAAACAAAAATATATCGAAAACAAAAACTTTCACCGTGTAGTTTATAAGTTATTAACCTCAAACGGTCCAAAATAGCGTATTTTTGACCTGTTTTAGCGTTGCCATGGCAACGAATGATGGCACCATTTGGATACCACTTTGTTGACTGACAAAAGATTTACTGGTTTCAAGTAAAATATTTTTAGCCACACAATCGGGCTAGCTGTAATGGAATGCAAAAGACGAGAGGGCTGAACAATATGGAGCCACCTTAATTGCTACAAAAATCATTTCTGGGAGAAACAATTGAACTTCACTCCCCGTGTTTAAAAGAAATGCCATGTATTACTTATTTAAAAATATTAGGTCAGGCCTGTTAGCAAGGGACAAAACCCCATCCCGTCCGATTTTTGATTTCTAAAAAAAATGCATCGACTTCCTAAAATGGGGCACTTTAAATTGAGAAAATGTCCTTTTGCGTTCACTCTCAAACCTCTCAGTATTTCACATTGGCTATAAGTACAGCAATTTATTAATATGCACTCTGTCGCCTTGGCAACTGGAGACGCAGTGCGAATAACAGTTTCTTTGAAAAAGATGGCATACTTTACATTTGAGAAATTTTCCTCTTACCTTAATAATTTTAGTGACTTTTTATTAAACTCAATGGCCGTTTTAACACTAGAGACGGACAAATCGTCTGGACGGACAAGTCGTCTCAGACGGACAAGTCGTCTTAGTGAGAAAACGGGACGAACAAAATTTTGGACGTAAAAGTCGTCCGATTTTGTCCGTCGATTTGGCCGTCTATTAAGACGATTTTTCGAGGACGATTTGTTCGTCTAGACGGATAAGTCGTCCGAAGTCCGACTTAAATTCACACCAGACGAACAAATGGTTGTATCTCGCTCCCAGTACTCGCTAAGGGGAATGGAACTAGTAAAAGGAGTGATGGTTTATGGGAAAATCAAAATGGCGGATGGAAAGCAAGGCAACCAAGCCTATTAGTGCCAGGCCCCTTGCTTTCAAAATCGTCTGTTTGTTCGTTCAGATATGAATTTACGATGACCAACACAGGGTGAGTTGTCCGTCTAGAATTCACATTACACGAACAAATCGTCGGACGACTTGTCCGTCCAGACGATTTGTCCGTCTTCTAGTGTGAACTGGGCCAATTGCATCTGTACACGCATAGATACCCACATACAAAAACTTTATTTAAACTCGAATTAAGATTAAAAAGGCAGTAGGCTGAATTAACGAGTTAAAATACAAACCTTTCAGTATTTCACGTTTGCTGTATGAACAGCAATTAAGTCCGCACTCTTTGTCTCCTTGGCAACTAGAGACGCAGTGGGAATCACAGTTTGTTGTATCCCCGTTGTACAGCTTTCCTTGGTCATTCGTCGCGGTTTTTCCTTCATTAGCACAAAATATGTGTTAGTTATATGATTTAGTGGCACCGTTGAAAAAGTGGACTGCATGGAAAAGAAAATCAGCAGCAAGATAGATTCTAAAGTGCAATGTAACGCTTGACGCATTATATCACGAAAAAGTAGAGGGAATTACCATTCCCTCCAGAGCAAGATGTGACGAGCATGGTGAGAAAAATAGCAAATACTTTTTAAATCTAGAAAAGAGTAATAATATCAAGAAACATATACGGAAACTATTTGTTAGTGGTTCTATTTCATCTGATCCTTTCGAAATACTGAATGGTGAAAAGCTTTTTTATGGCAAGCTTTAAAGTAAGCAGAGAGTAAACCTCAACAGCGAAGAAGCCAACTCTTCCTTTCAAAATCCAAATATTATAAGACTCTCTGAGGAACTAAGTTCAGGTTGTGAGGTAGAAATAACTCTTCAGGAATGTGAGACTATATTAGATTCTTTTCATACGGGTAAAACGCCCGGAAACGATGGAATCCCAGTAGAATTTTATAAAACATTTTGGCCTTTATTAGGCGAATTTATGATTGATTCATTTAACGAGGCTTTTAACAAAAAAGAAATGTCTCACTCACAAAAACAAGCTATTATCACACTTATTGACAGCATTGATTGGGACTTCATGTTAAAATGCTTAGATGTGTTTGGTTTCGGACCTGGTTTTAAAGGATGGGTAGAAACATTCTATAGAAATATACATGTATCTAGCTGCGTGATAAACAATGGAATGTGCACATCTTACTTTGAGATACAGAGAGAAGCCAGACAAGGTGACCCGCTGTGGCCATATCTTTTTATCATTGTAGCAGAAATTCTAGCAATTGCAATTCGAAGTAGAACAGATATTCAAGGACTTAAAATAGGGCCAGAGGAGTTTAAAATTGAACAATATGCTAATGATCTCACCGTGTTTGTGCCTATTAATCTCGAATGCGCACAACGTATCTTTCATCTGCTAGATCAATGTGAAACTTGTTCTGGATTAAAGGTCAACTACACCGAAACTGAAGCTATGTGGATTGGCTCCTACCGGAATAATATAGCGGCACCTTTGGGACTTAAATGGGTTACTACTGTAAAAGTACTTGGAACAGTATTTACATATAATGAAACTGAACAATTGCAGAAAAATATTTTATGAGAAATCATAGTTAATAGAACAAACTGGTTATGAAGCTCAACAAATTTTAAAAAGAGTGTACAAAGCTGCTTTGTTTTATGTTGAACGAACCGTGACCGTGCACATTGTTTTGTTTAACGTCTGAGCCCAAATGTTTCTACTGGTCAGTTGCTCATATGCATTTCAATAGCTTTTGTGTTTTGTGCAGGGTCAAGGCAAACGAACAAAAGAAATGGAAAACAAAAACATATAACAAAGGACTGACTGAGTTTCATAACCAGTTTATTCTATTAACTATGGATAAATTAAAAGATATTTGGTTACAGAAGCGGCTGTGGCGTTGCAGGTCTCTCGCTCTTTGGTAAAGTTACAATTTATTATTAAATCCTTTTTGCTTTCAAAGATGATATACAGCTATTTCAGTTTATGTTGTCGGATGAAAGCTTAAAGCCAAGACCGCAAGGTAGTATGGGTTTGAGTTAATAGCCATTGCATAAACATCCCATGCTGCCTTGCGGTCTTGGCTTTTCGCCTTTTTCATCCGACAACGTTAATTGAAATAGCTGTATGTGTTCTCAGTTCATCCAACTCCGCAAGATTTCATAAAGCAACTTAACACTATTATATATAACTTCTTATGGAATGGACCTGATAAAATAGCGCGAGCAGCAACAATTCAGTATATCCAATTTGGAGGGCTAAGGCTGATAGATTTAGAAACATCAATGAAATCGTTAAGATTAACCTGGCTTGTAGGATTTTTTCTCAGGGCTCTGCACCATGAAAAGCCTTTATTAATTGCCTGATAGAGAATTACGGCGGAACATTCATTCTACTTTTTACGGCGAATTTCTCCAATGGTGGGCTGACTTTAGAAATGTCTTTTCTACCAAGCCTCTTATATCTAAAAGTATAATATGGAACAATAAGCTAATTCATACGGACCAGATGCAATTTAATAAGGATAACGTGGAATCATACAGTCTTTTGATTAAACGTTGTCATTGAAATCGGTCTCATCTCTACGCGACCAGACCGAAAAGGATTATGGAGAGAAATCAATTCACATTCAATAGCTGCAAATTATCAAAATACGGAACGTCCTTGACGGAATATGTATCGAAGCGACTCTTGTTTTTGCGTAGCACGCGAAGACAAACGTGAGTTTTGTTCTCCATTGTAAACGCGATAGAGAATAATTAATCGTGCATTTTAATTCACCCATACTCCCTTTCGGTCTGGTCGCGTAGGGGTAAGACCGATTAGTGACAACGTTTAATCAAAGGACTGTATAATATTGCAAAAACTAAAGGATTAAGACACACAAACTTTTTAACGTGGTCAGGGATTCGATGTGCTATTCCTGCCCACTTGAAAGCTTTGGATGTAAATGAACATGAAATAAATTCATTAAAATTTCATTATGAAGAACATGGCAACAAATTGGGTGACATTTGCCAATATAGCATTTTCACTCGTCACCAGGCTCCCAATTTGACTCTTAAATCATAGCAAAAAGGTCATTTTTTGAAAGGAAAATCAAAATTTCGCGCATTTCTGAGTTTCGTTTCTGAAATCCACACTCGGATTCCAGTACGATGGTTATTATTCTATCTAGAAACGTTAAAATATTTTAAAAACTTAAAAAAAGTACCGTCATTTTGACCTTGAAGTGAGCAATTTCGTATAAAGGCTTGTATGAAGTTCGACCGCGCGGTCATCTCTTTAAGCGTTCTAACTCATTTTAACAGGCGCAATGTCAACATCCACACTCGGTATTGGAAAGAATGGAATCTAGCAAACATTTTGGTGGGAAATTTGCTTTGGTTCGAGCGAAAAAACCTCCGTCATTTTGCACTTTTCAGCCGCACGATACTTCGACTGAGTGCATTTTGGCTTCCTTTGGTCGGCATCGTGTTTACGTTCGCTTGCTCGTCTGTCAGTGCATGGCCTAGCGGTGAGAACGAGGGAAATCAGAAGAAAAGCGGAAATCACGGCTATCAAGGAAACCCCGCGCTTCAAGGCTGCATAAACAAGTACATTTTTGTAAGATAGTATTGATACCGGACAGATTTCCGTATAACCAAATACATTAGTTATGCAAACAAAAGCCAAAACAATAGAAATTCAAAAGCAAAACAATAGCGCGCACGCCCGGAGCATATGTCTCGTCTGAGGGGTCAATATTTTTGGTATGAATATTTTATCCGGTAATTTGTAAAAGTAAACAATTTTGCGAATTGCTAATTTCAAAAAGGGCAATGGTATCGAAGGGCTTTATTAAACTGAAAGAGGATTTTGGATTAGATAATATAACCGTGTCGAATTTTTTCTTAATTCGACTTCCTAAGATGGAGCACTTTAAATTGAGAAAATGTCCTTTCACGTTCACTCACAAACCTCTCAGTATTTCACATTGGCTATAAGTACAGCAATTTATTAATATGCACTCTGTCGCCTTGGCAACTAGAGACGCAGTGCGAATAACAGTTTCGTTGAAAAAGATGGCATTACATTTGAGAAATTTCCTCTTACGTTAATAATTTTACTGACTTTTTATTAAACTCGACTGCATCTGTACATACAGACATACATACATACATACATACACTTTATTTAAACTCGAATTAAGATTTAAAGGGCTTTAGGCTGACTTAACGAGTTAAAATACAAACCTTTCAGTATTTCACGTTTGGTGTATGAACAGCAATTTAGTCCGCACTCTTTGTCTCCTTGGCAACTAGAAACGCAGTGGGAATCACAGTTTATTGTATTCCCGTTGTACAGCTTTCCTTGGTCATTCGGCGCGGTTTTTCCTACATTAGCACAAAATATGTGTCAGTTATATGATTTAGTGGCACCGTTGAAAAAGTGGACTGTACTCAAGCATGTTAACGCATCGTTCGTCTCTTGGTGTAGACCCCCCGCGAAGTAAATTCTTTTTCCCTTTGGAAGTAATGTTTTTTTGAACTAACAATCACAAAAAGTACACATCAAACTGGATTTAGCGTCCTTAAATTCTTTAACGTTTGATTATTGCGGTCACGTGTCTGATGACGTCATAATTGGACAAAAAGGAAACTTCAAATGGGGTAAGGATGGTTAACTTTGGCTAAGAGAAAATCATACGCAATTTTTTGCTTTTATGCATAATGATTATCCCTGGACAATTTTCATATTTTATTAACAAGATATTAAGAGACAAAATATGTCACGTGACCTCTTTTACGAAATAACCCTTTAACTGTAAATCATAGTCAACTATTCCGGCCAGATTCATATAGGGGAGAACCATACAAATACATTAACAGTTCAATTTATATCCATCATATGTCATCTCGGCACCCCATTTTCAATTTTCTTTTTGTGTAATAAAACAATGATAACAAGTCACGTGATGCAAATATTCGACATTTAAAGTAAACAGTGGTTTAAGGTTATCAAGTTTTATCCTTCTGCTAAGTTTGAGCTTGTTTTGGTAAATCACCTCAAAGTTAGGATCGTTTTCAGATTTTTTGCAAATTAGGCTCTGAACCATGCCTTAACATGCTTGAGTATGGAAAAGAAAATCAGCAGCACGACGACTATGGTGCAATGTAATAAACGTTTTACATTTGCTAAAAAATTACTTCTGGGAGAAACAATTGTACTTTACTCCACGCCCCGTCCGCCTCCCCCCCCCCCCCTCCCCCCCCCCCTCCCCCCCCCCTCCCCCCGCCCACTTAACGAACTGATATATTATATGGCAGAAAAAAAAACACACAAAAATACTTTTTACTCTCACTTTTTGAAATCCTTTTTATTCGCATTGCGTCCAATGAGACAATTAGAGCAGAGAGGATCAAAATGCAAGCAATCTTCATGATAAATGCCAGCAGAGACGCTTCAAATTAATCGGTGTCGTCTGTGAAATATAAAAAAAAAATAAGTAAATATGACAGTGTTTTGTTTTCCGTTGCTTCTTCGGTATCAACGTAGAAAACCCGACTCGGAGTATCTTAACTAAGATGCATCGTGGCCTAAGTTCGTGTATACAGACACTACCCTCAATAATTTGTGAAATTCGGAAAAATAAGAAATAAATTGGAATTTTAATTTAGTAATAGTAGATGGTAGACACTTTATAGCGGAGCACTTGCCAGGCCGAAGGCCTGGCTGCGCAGCTCCATACTCATAGAACCTATGCCGTGATTTTTCATGGTCATGGCTAGCGGAATGTTTCGCGGGCGCGTCCGTCCGTGTGCACGTCCGTCCATCCACCCGTTACTTCATCATCGATGATGACGTATTGAAGAGAGAGGAACTGGGAACGAGGCTTTGTTTTTCGCGCGCTTCCCGCGGCTACCAACAGGGCAGTTCGCAAAAGCTTGCCTCCGCGCCAAAACAACCCGTCCTCGTCACTGGAAAAATCACGGAGAAAGACAAACAAGATACGCCAATTCCTGAAGCAAAGAAACTAAAAGAAACGAACGTTCTGAATATGACGGCGAACAACCTTTGCCGAAGAGGAAAAACACTGGGTATCGGACAAACAAACATGAACAGAAAAGCAAGTAAGTTTAACTGTCTAAATGTGATTTGCAAAAATTGCTTGGTTAAGCTTATGTCATTTTACCAGAAGAATTTTCTCCAAGTTTTTACATTCAGAGCTAAATTTTAATACATCTTTGAATATCCGTCGTTTTGGCAATGAAGCCAAACAACGCTCTGTTTTTGATTTTGCGAAAAATTCCCGTTCTGATTTTATTTGTTAACAAGAAACTTTAGCGACAAGTCAAAATGCGATAAATTCTCTGACAGCTAAATGGCGCGGTAACGTGCGGTAAAGTTTCTGGTCGCCCGCTCTTGGTAAACAAGGCGTCGTTGCCGTTCTTGTAGCTGAAAATACTGATTTCAAATGTTTACAATAGAAAAAAAAGATTCTGATCTTTTGGTAGAATTATTAGTGTTTAACTGAACTCATCGACACGAAAATTAATTTGGTTAATACTTATACACCCACGAATCAAAGTGAACGTAAGTACTTTTAAGCTTATAATACAATTCATGAATATTTTTTCAGAACTCTTTTAAAATTATTGCTGGCGAGTTTAACTGCATTGAAAAAGTTTCTGATAAGTTTGGAGGAAATCTTACAATTTCCACGGATTTGAAAGATCTGCACAAGTGTTCATAATGGCGCAAAAAAAAAATAAATAATAAACACGGCCGACTAAAAAATACAATGCACATGGTTTAATGCGGATAAAACTATTGGTACACGTTTGGATACTTTTTTTATTGCTCAGGACTTGTATGATTCCCTTCTAAAATGCGAAATTTTGCCTTGTGTTTTTTCCGATCATGATTCTGTTGATTTAGCCGCAATTTGCATAATGCATTTTCCCGTGAACCAGGACTTTGGAGGATAAATTTAGAACTTAATATTTACGATATGATCTCAGAAATTATTAAGAAACATGTATTGCACCGGAAAGCATTTAATTCCATTCAAGCTTGGTGGGATTTTCTTAATAATAAAGAATTTATAACATTAGATGCTATAGATCTTAGTCGAAGTAAACAACGCATATTAATCGCGATAAGGCCACGCAACTATAATTTCTTTGATCGAAGCAAAACGGGCTCTTATTGAAGGAGATAACTCAGCGAAAATCACCATAGAAACGCTTGAAAGAGAAATTCGAGCCGTAAATTTATCCCAAACGAGAGTAAACCGAATTCGTAGCAGAGTCGAATGGCTTGAAGAAGGTGAAAAACCTACCAAATTATTTTTTTTACGCTCGAAGCAACACGGCTCAGAAAAATACTGTTTATTCTATTTTTAACTCCGCCGGTGTTGAAGTCTTTTCACAAGACTCCGGTCATTTAGATTTTTACCGTAATTTGTACTCGCAAGAACCTGTTAATTTAACAGTCCAAACCGAATTTTTGAACAAACTTGAAAACAGATTAAGTGAGAGCGAAATTTTATCCTGCGAAGAATCAGTTTTATCTTTGGCTAAAATTACCCACGCAATACGTGGACTTTCTTCAGGGAAACCCCCCGGTTCAGACGGATTACCTCAAGAATTTTACGCTAAATTCTGGGATTATTGGGCCCTATTTAGTTTGGAAAATAATTCTTTCAGTGATTCAATGCACTTGATGTTGATTACAAAATTTGTTCAAAAGCTCTTACAAACAGATTTTCAAAAGTGTTACCCTCGATTATTCAAAAAGATCAAACTTGTTCCGTCCCAGGTAGGACGATTTTTGAGAATTTATTTATTTCTCTTGCGTGGCACCCTAGATTATATAAATATTACCAATGAAACTGGTATCTTGCTGAATATTGATCAAGAGAAAGCCTTCGACAAGGTAGAGAAGCATTGGTAAACTTTTTACCAATGTTAAATGCCATGAGGTTAGGAGCTTGGTGCTCACATCCGGACAATCCTTATGGCCTGACGTGGGTGTCAAGAATGCGAATCTCGGGTGTCTGGTCTAGCAATGGTAATGCAAATGTGAAACTGGATAACTGGTTACCACGCCTTTCCAAGCTAGATTAAAATTTGAACCTGTGGAAAGGTGTGGGGTGTTTTTACTCCCACCCGATCGGCACTACTCAATACTAGGTTTTTAGTTCATTAATGTTAAGACTATTTTCTTTTACCTATGGACTTCTGCTTACGACGAGAATGACATGCGAGTGCACTTTTTCATTAAGACCATACTTATGGTATATGGGATTTTCGAAATAAAGCAACTTTTCACAATGGCACCGAGAACTCTCGGGCCACTGTAAGGAACATAAGGAATGACATCACAACACAGTTGCAAACTGATTTTTCCCGAATGACCGAACAGAAATTTCTGCTTTGTGGTGTCATCCGAATATTTGTGAAGCTTGTGACTCTCATAATTGAGCTACTGGCAACTCATCATTTCCAAATCAGTTTCTCGGGTAATTTTCCAAACGCAACAGATGTATTTTATTCGGAAATTAGTCATACTAGTTATTCTAGACCGAGAAAATGTTTTTTTTTTGTTATTTTATTATTAAACATTTCTTTTTATTTTTTTATTATTTTTTATTATTTTTATTCATTTATTTTTTTTTTGCCTGTAGCCTCTCTATCAAAGCGTGGCTAGGTGCGAAACCCTTCATATGAATAGACCGAGAAAATGTTGTTTTGTGAGCTATTGTGGCCAGAATTTGTGCAGTCTAAATGTACTGTGCAGACGGTCGCGTTATACGCTTACTGTTTTTGAGAATTGCTAAAATTGAAAAATAGTCTGGTTGTCAATCTTAATTTTAATTTTTCTTGTGCTTCCGACCCTTCACCTAAGTTAAGCCTATCATTATCGTTTCTGTTCAGAGAGCTCCGCTGTTAGGCTAAGCCTATCTATATATATTAAGCAATCTTTGTTTTCCATTATTGTCTCATTAGCATATGCGCCTCATTCTCTAAAAGGTAGCTACAAAAAATAAACTCTGAAAGGGCATAGCAGAATTAATTAGCTTTCTCTGGAAGTTTGAGTCCGATTTACTAGATGCTGTTTTAAAAACTCAAAATATTACAAAGAATGTGTGGCTCATAAGCGCTTTTGCCACCTAACAATTTTGTGGTTTTTGATAGCATGAAAAAAAAAAAAAACGAAACATTGCATAGATTACTAAGTTTAACAAGCTTTTTCAGCTTTGAAGTCAATTCGTATTTAGCACGGTGCCTTCTCTTCGTAAATTCGTATGCTAATGAGGCAAAATGAAAACAATGACGTCGCAAATATTTGCCTGTTGCTGATTTAAAAGACGGTAAGAAGAACAGAGCTACTTTGAACCTTTTTATTCGAAAGTGAACGTATGTTATGTAGTAGTAGATGCCTTTATTTAAATGGGGTAGCTCATTCGTTATATATGTTGTGGTGCAATTTTGTCCTTGGTGCAAATTTTATTTTCACTTGTTCAAAACTCATTATCACACATTATCATACATTTCCATACCCAAAAACAAAGGAAAATAAAATTTGCACCAAGGACAAAATTGCACCACAACATATACAAAGTGAAAACTATTATTGATAGAGGCTCTATATATAACAATATAGGAACTAACTGTTTTAAGGCTAATGAATCAATATAAAAATGTGTAAATACTAAATAAAATAAAATAAAAAATCCAATAAATATTGAAATTGATTATATGCAAGCCAAAATATGTACAAGTGTAAAATAATGCTAGATATGACAAGGTAAAAATACAATATTACAATTTGCGATTATAAACAGCATAGCCATTACATTGCTACATTCCAATTTAGCCAAGGGGACATGTAGATTGTAACTGTCTGGTGAAATCTTTCAAAACACAAGAGCCAGGTCGTTTTACCGTTCAGAAAGCAATATAATCTGAGAATTAAAGGAAGTAATGGTCAAAGTGTGCGTTATTGTGAACTGTCTACAAGCTACTTAAATTTTAGAATAGCAAACATTCACTAGTGAAAATAATTCGGGACTTTGGAAAGTGGCGGCTTAATGGAGGGTGGCCGCTTAATAGGTGGCCGCTTAATAGAGGTCCGACTGTATTTGAATGCGTTTTACTTACCAACGTTGAAACAAGTTGATGGACAATATAAAATGTGGAACGAAGTGAAGTTTTGGTTCACACAAATGACATTCTACAATATTTGTATTCCATTGATTATAAGACAAGCGAATGATGTGGAGTAAAATCTAGGTCCTACAATATTTGATGTCATTGGCCCAACAACAACAGTATGTGCTAACTCCAGTCAAGGAAATGAATCGCTCTTTGCAGAAAATGCTGGTAAGCAATTTGTAGCAATGTCACTTACTGCTATTATTTACCATCATCGCGTTCGTAGAACGCAATCCTAATTTCGTGTTGGTTGTCCTGTGGTTTATGTGCAGTAAAATTTGAGATTTTTTGGTAGACGGTCTTCCAAATGGCCGCCCCTATTCGTTTTCTTTTCAGGGGCTCATTTCCGCGGGAAATTCCATCGAACGCGTCTCCATAAGCTGTGATTATTGCTAGTCTAGAAGATGTTAATTTGTGGACTTCTTCCACTTTGAATAATATTTTGGTTATTGGAAATAACCTGTGCATTTCTAAAAGAAATTCTGTGCGAACAAATGATTATTTGCTCTTAACTGATATGCCAGGCATTGTTTGAATTTTTGACAAAGTGCATACATTACAATACAGTGATTCATTAACAGGAAGTGTGTTTATGACATCTAATAATGGCCCATTTATTTTATGTCTCTTCAAAATTCACTTCAAGAGGTTTTTTCTCAGCTAAACTACAATTGTTGTTTGCTAACTATTGGCATTAATACAGTTGCAGTTTATAGAAATTCACAACAAAGTTTTAAAATTTTTGACTCTCATTCAAGGGATTTGCATGGGATGCCCCATTCATTTGAGACTTGTACTTTGCTCAGCAGTGAAGGACTTGAAAACCTCGTGTCATATTTGCAGTTGTCTTGCTTACAAATAGGGATGGTTCCTTGTGAAATCAAAGGTGTCTTAGTCAGTGACAGTCAACTAATGTGGAACACGTTCATGGCAATCACATAACAAACTGTTTGTCATTGAGTAATCATAGTAACCCAGAAAAACCTGTTAACTTAACAATGATATTATGATCAATGATTGTAATAGAAGCCCCCACACGTTCGCATTGCGGACCTATTTTTTGCTAAAGTTATAGGTTAATTTCATCGGAGAGTTTTTGTAACCTGGCATGTTAACCCATTTAGCTCCAAACGTTTCATCTGAATAATGTTTAATGTAGAAAACAACTTTTGTAAGCGTATGCTAGGCCGATGCTGGGACTCTCAAATTTAGCGGCCGTACTGAAAAATACGGCCCGCTATATAGACCAATCACAGCGCGCTTACTAACAAAGAGATATAATAAATATATGTTATTTACCGGCCGTGAGGTCCGTATGGGAAAAAACTGTGCCCGAGGTCTTTAGTAGTCTCAAGACCTCGGGCACAGTTTTTACCTATACGGACCGACCAAGGCTGGTAAATAACTTATTTATTTTTGCCTACTTCAATTCTGCGATTTGCCGAGAAAATCGTGATATAATTGTACAGCTTTCCAAGAAATCATGTCTTTACGCGCCGCGTCAAGCAAAACTGACACAACGCGTGCAAAACCTAAATTGACAACTTTTTCATTCATAAACAAAAGAACTAACTTTGCAAAGTGCACTCATTTCTATCAGTTTATGTCTCTCGGTAGAATAAACGGCTGTTGTGTTTGCTTCCGGTGAGGATAGAGAAATGTTCTTCCCCACAGCGAAGCCGTGGAAAGCTGAAGATTAACTTTTAAAACTTTTTAATTTTTTGTATAAAAGAAAAGTCGGGCGTAACTCATTCATAGCAGTGCGAAAGCTTAAACTGAGCTATTCTAATTTAAAAATCATATTTTCTTGAATGAAAAGTTACAGAATTTAGATAAAAGAAGGTAACGACAGCGAAATAAAAGCATTCAAACCGAGCAATGTAGTGAAAGTCCAAATTATCTGGTAAAATCCGATCGCGAAATCGCGTGTATTAATCTATATTGAAAACAAGATAGTACAAAACTAGAGTCAAATGACAAATTTAAGCAAGACTTTTTAATGAAAATTCACAGAATCTCGATTAGAAGAAAAAAACCGGAAAAATAAGAACACTTAAATAAAATGGAGTCAAAAACGTTGTAAACAAGCGCAAGATTGTCTAATTACAGTATTTTTTTAAGCCAAAAGCCGCATTGTAAAAAAACAGCAACAAACGCCGAACAAACTATGAAATCAACAAATCATAAAATCCAAACTTGTACTCGCCTTTTTGAGGAATAACATTGACCTTTAATTTTACGGTTGATTTCTCCTTCCACTTAGTTTAATCTCTCTTTTTTCATTGAGTCTTTTTGATACCTCGTCTTTAGCGTGTTTTCGGATCTTTGTATGTCAGCCGACCGGTCACCCATGCATGGTCAAACTTTGCTGGTTTTCTTCACTGTTTTCTTCATTTGTGTCGTTAAGTATTTTATCTGGCCAATAAAATTCACTTTCGCTTTGGTAGCTTTCGTCTGGGTCCATAATTAACGAGAAAATTCAAGAATACCAGGGCTCACAGGCTTAAAACAACGGAGTCACATCGTGCTACGACGCAACCCGGGCGGAATCGTAAATCGTAAATTTCCGCCCGTTCCCGGAGCCAATCAAATTGCAGGATTCGCAGAATTCCGCCCGCTCGCGCCGTTTTGAGAAATAAATAAATAGATTTACCCAGCTGTTTACCGTTTTCTTTTTTTCGTGAAGAAAAGTGAAAGTCGTCGAAATGAATATCTTTAAAATCAACGTCAATATGTGAAAAAACCTACTAGTTTCTAGAGTATATGAAAATTAAAATCCACCAAATACTGGTTTTAACGGCTATAAAACTTATTGTTGAATGCGCTGAACTACTTGGTCTGTTATTCGGTGGACTACAACCGACTCTGACCCTGATCTGGTTTACAATTCCAATAACTAGCTATTCGAACTTTTTAAAGTAACTTGTGCATCAAAATATTTTCTGTAAATGGATCTCAAATTTAATTGTAAGTTTGCAAACACAATGATGGCTGAAGACATCGCCCGCACTTTATAACTATAGGACTTGTATAATACCGTGCTTAATCACTATTTTGCATAACTTTCATAAGGTGGACGTACCTTCAGTTAAAACTTTGCGAAGTTGATCGGAATGGCGAGAATGGAGAACTTGCAATCACCCGGCGCTTTTCACAAATGTGACTGCAGTTTGGATAAACACTCATTTCATTGAAGTCGAAAACTAATTGATTTTTAAAACAATTGCGCGGTGCTTTCACAATACAATAGGGGCATTAACAAAGAGAGATATCCTTTCAATGCCGAATGGTACAGAAATGAAAGGAGTTGAATATTTATACACAGTTCAAATGACTCAACTGACGCAGATATTTCATAGGCACTTTTATGGCGCTATTTCTTTAAGTTCAGTGAGGCTTCACAGTCTGCAAAATATGTAAATTAAAATGCTAAAAGCTATCTGAAAAGCACAGTCGTGGGAAAGATTTATCGATCTCTGCGTCGCTTTACGAAATATCCGAAGTTATTTTTCAGTTGGCTTGGTTTTCCTTGTTTTTTTTTTTTAGGGTGCAGGCCCCGACATTGGAAAAGCTGGTGGCGGCCTTGATTGCAACAGGGGTGTGCGAATGTAATCTGAATAGTAAATAGATTTACCGTGCTGTTTACCGGTTCTTTTTTCGTGGAGAAAGGTGAAAGTCGTCTAAATGAATATCTTTAAAATATACTCCAATGTTAATATGTGAAAAAACCTACAAATTGGAAATTTAGCTTCTAGAGTATATGAAAATCAAAATCCACCAAATACGAGTTTTAAGGTTACAGTGTACCTTCAGATCGAAAATTTATTGAAACTTTTTTTTGGCGTTAAAATTAAGTTTACAGAATGAACTTTCATCCAAAAAAAAAATTATCGAAAATAGTGAAAATTGACGAAGAAATGACGGTATAACTTTTGTGGGCCGAGTTTGTTTATTAAGCGATGTGTTTTTTTAAGCGCCGTTTTCTCAAAGTTAATTTTTCGCTTGTTGGGGACACTTTAAAGAGCTACAACTCAAAGGGAATTTGTTCGATTTTCCTTAAATTTGGACAGAAACTAGGCTAACATATAATCAACAAAAACGTGTCGGCGAATTTCTTAATTCCGAAAACTTTTTCGTCAAGAGCCATTTCCGTGCGATCATTCCAATTTTTTTTCTCCCCTTTTCGAAAATATTCTGTAACTTTTCACTGCAATTGAATATGGGCGCTTCGTGTCCGGAAACCCGAGAACAAATCAAATTAGCAAAATATAATAATCGCTTTGAGTTATAGCGTTTTAAAGCTGATTCGGACGTTCGAATTTAGACGTCGTAAAAAATTCGACAATTCATTTTATTAGCAAATGGTTTCCATATTTAGATAGCCAGCTCTATAAGCTTTAATTTGATATCTGGGTTTAGGTATATTAAGTGTAATCTTAAGACGCTAGAGCTGTTATACTGGAGACACCCCCGAAGGTACACTGTAACCTTAACGGCTATAAAACTTGTTGTTTTATGCGCTGAACTACTTGGTCTGTTATTCGGTGGACTACAACCGACTCTGACCCTGATGTGGTTTACAATTCCAATAACTAGCTGTTCGAACTTTTTAAAGTAACTTGTGCATCAAAATATTTTCTGTAAATGGATCTCAAATTCAATTGTAAGTTTGCAAACACAATGATGGCTGAAGACATCGCTCACACATAATGACTATAGGACTTGTATATAACACCGTGCTTAATCACTTTTTTGCATAACTTTCATAAGGTGGACGTACCTTCAGTTAAAACTTTGGGAAGTTGATCGGAATGGCGAGAGTGGAGAACTTGCAATCACCCGGCGCTTTTCACAAATGTGACTGCAGTTTCGATAAACTCTCATTTTATTAAAGTCGAAAACTAATTGATTTTAAAACAATTGCGCGGGGCTATCACAATACAATAGGGGCATTAACGAAGAGAGATATCCTTTCAATGCTGAATGGTACAGAAATGAAAGGAGTTGAATGCCTATACACAGTTTAAGTGACTCAACTGACGCCGATATATGGCGCTATTTCTTTAAGTTCAGTAACGCTTCACAGTCTGCAAAATATGTAAATTAAACTCTGAAAGCTATCTGAAAAACACAGTCCTGGGAAAGATTTATCGATCTCTGTGCCGCTTCGCGAAATAGCCGAAGTTATTTTTCAGTTGGCTAGGATTTCTTTGTTTTTTTCTTTGGGTGCAGGCCCTGACATTGGAAAAACTGGTGGCGGCATTGATTGCAACAAAGGGTGTGCGCTCATGCTGGAATCAAAAAGGTTCTTAAAAATTTGCCGAACTTTAGTTCAATTGTTAGTTATAAATCCACTGATATTGTGTTAGCGCGTCTATTGTAGAAGAAAGTTCATTGGGATTAACTCTCTCCGGTTATCGACATCTGTCATGATGGACACTGAAAGCGCGTTAAGATTTTTAAACGCGTGATAAAAACTTTTTAAACTTCTGTTGTCGAAACCCAGGTTTCTTTCTAAAAGTTCACTAACGTCCTCAAGTTTTCTAGTAAACAAAATAAGAAGAGTAATATAATCAAAGGGCTCTTAAAGCCATCTCGTTAATGCGAGAGTAATACAAAAAAAAAACAACAAGAAGAATTGGAAAAGTTGGGTGCCTTTGATAGGTAAATATAGTCAAGATGTGATAGGTAATATGTGAAAAGTTGCTAAATGGTCTATTGAAGTTGATGTTTTTTTAGCAGGTAAAGTAGCATCACTTCTGAATGGACACGAATGGGTTTGATCTGTATGTCTTCGCGCGTGTTTTGTGTCTGACAGTTGCGTCATATATATAATATAACTTGTTTACGAATTGTCTGTTTCGTATTTATACGAGGTATAGCATACAGATGTAGTATACAATGGCTTTGTGGCTACATCGGGTGGGGTAAGACGAGGCGTCTTGCTGCCTGTGTTTATTCAGTATAGCAGAAGGACAAAATGCGAGTCGCACCAGTCAACTGGATATGGGTATTGGCAGGATAGAGAACATTGAGAAAAAGATTGAAAATACCTGTAGGTCTAATCATGGAGTTAGACATTGCAGTCATAGAGGACTTAAGGGCTCTTTTAGAAGCCACCAAATCAATAAAAGTCATGAACAATGACTTGTATGGCATTACAATAGCAATTTTCTTAACAATCGAAATTTGGGAAAGATGTACGAAGGTTAAAAAAATTTACCATTTTTATTTATTGATATTTAAACAGAACTAAAACATATTGCAACGATTTTCGTTTAGGATTAAAATTGATTTACTGGCAATGTTTTTACATTGTATATGTGGATGTATGAGACAAAGCAAGAACTTTGTGCATGTGAATAAGTTCACTAAAAAGAGGGTGGCGAAGGGTCTATGCATGACGCGTGATCAGGGAAAAAATCAGTGCGTGAAACGTGAAAGTCAGTAACTTTTTAAACTTCTGTTGTCGAAACCCAGGTTTCTTTCTAAAAGTTCACTAACGTCCTCAAGTTTTCTAGTGAACAAAATAAGAAGAGTAAACTACATGGAACATTCTTATCGATCAAAACTAAATACTTTCAACAAGGTCAACATTTCTAAAATACTTAGAGGTTTTATGCAACAGTAAACGGTTGCTGTCGTTTTGGCCTTCTTGTTGGCCAAAACACGAAAGGTTGGGCCAAGCACACTCCATAAATGAACTTAGAGAAGTTGTTTACGAATCCAAGACCCAGAACGTGTTCAAAAGGAGTGTCTATGTCAAAAGGAGTGTCTATGAATGTAGACAAACAAAAGATGTTTACTACAGCCGAACGCTAGATAATCCTTCAAATCTGAACTCTTCTAGTAAAAACAAAAGCTGTTTTTCACAGCGAACTAGATAAAAGATTCCATCGAACATGGCGTCAGCGTCAGTTGAGTCATTTTGACTTGTATTACATTAAAGAAGATCGAATAGCAAGTTATTGGAATTGTACGCCATGCCCACGTCAGGGTTAGAGTCGGTTGTAGTCCACCGAATAGACCAAGTAATTCAGCGCATTTAGCCGCAAGTTTTATAGCCGTTTAAACTCGTATTTGGTGGATTTTAATCGTGTCTATACTCTGGAAGCTAAACCGACTTCAATTTGTAGGTTTTTCACATTTTGGACGTTTTCACCTGACGTCACGCTGAAGGTAAAAAACAAAAGATTTACCATTAGCTTCTATTACTTTCTTTGTTCCGTTCACCAGCATGGCCGCTGCGCTGTTGTCTTTTAAATTCTCAGGGAATGGTTGCAAACCACCTATTAAAAATACAGTATATTCATTTCGACGACTTTCACTTTACTCCACGAAACAAGAGCTGGTACACAGCATGTTAAATCTCTTACAAATTGTACCATGTAGTCTGTTGTATGAGTAGTTGAAGGCGATCAACCCTTTACCGGACCAATCAGGAGCGAGTACATCTCATTAGCATCTCATTAGCATCTCATTTGCATCAAATTTGCATCAAATTAAAATCTGTACACGTGCAATGACATCATGGGTTTTTCATAGAAACGGAAGTGACCTTGGGTGGCGTTTGCCTGAGGGTGGGAGACCACTGACCGGAAGTGACCTTAAAGGTGACTTAAAGGTTCTTAAAGGTCGTAATGATGGTGCAATGGGTTGTCTCTCAAACAACCCGGATGTGCCGAGGGTCCCAGATCCCGCTCGGGAATGGTTCGGGGATGGTTTGAGTGACGGGTCGCTCTGGTTCCGCACGCGGGGTGGGTCCCAGATCCCGCTCGGCCATAGAGACAGAAAAACAAACAGAAATTAATACAAAAAAAATGCCTTTTTAATAGTCACACAACGAAAACAAAACAAAACCTAGTTTTACAAGCGGGGACATGGGTTCATCCCCGACTGGGAGAACGCCCTTTTGTTAGTAGTCACATAACGAAAACAACAACAAAAACTAGTTAACAAGCGGGGACATGGGTTCCATCCCCGACTGGGAGAATGCCCCTTTGATAGTTCGTCGCTTTTAATCGACGAGATCGTCGTCGGGTCGAAGCCAACTGTAACCGCAGGGATGATGAGGCAAATCCTTGTTGTTGAATCCCTTGTCGCACAAGTGGCAATAGTAATCGCGTCCGAGAATGGCGGGAATGGAAGTCAACCCGTAATAATGATCCTCGTGTTTCAAGAGAAACAGGTAACGTTGGTCGGCGCGTTTCTCGCCTCGTCCAAAGATCACTTGGTACCCCACATCGGCGCTGAGGACTTTGATGTAATAGTCCGGCAACACGATTTGGAATTGACCGATGGCTCCCATCCCGCAAGGCCCTTCGGGAACGCGAGCCAACGCGTGCAAGGCTTTGGCCAATCGGGTTTGACCTTTTCCTCCTCCTCTCAAGGTATTGAAGCCAAGCTCCGGCGTCCGTCGACGCGGGGGAAGTTCGTCGGCCCACGCTTGCATGGTGACGAGAGCCCGAGCGCAGCACAACTCGTCCCGATTTTTGATTTTGACGACGCACCTTTTCTTTTGGAGAAAGGTCGTGATGGGCACATTGTTCTGTACGCGTGGACGGTGTGCGGTTTTCGGGCAGCCGTTGTTTAAGTGACTGTAAAATGTTCTCTTTGACACTTTTTTCTTGCAATCAGGACAAGTCATCTTTGGGCGGGGTTGTGTACTCAGCTTTTTGCAAGCGTATTTTTGATGTTCAACAAGCGAGTGTTCCTGTGTGAAGTTTTTACCGCAGTATTTACAAGGATTATAACTCAAAGACCTTTTATATTTCGCAAAGAAATCACCATCATTTACCAAAGAGCTTTGCATCGTAGATTGATTCTGTGGTGTAAGGACAAACTGATTCTTTTGGAGAAAGGTCGTGATGGGCACATCGATCCGATCCCGGGGTGAGTTGGTACTCGAAGAGATGTCCCTGTTGTTTTCTTCCGTCGTTTCCATGGCCGCCAACAAGACGTCATCATCCAACTCCTCGGGATGCTTCTCCAGGTCGGCCATTGAAGAGGTGGACGCAACTATTTGGTGGGACGCCATCTTTGTTAGGTGTGACTCGTAAGAACTGAGTGAGGCGTGAAAAGGTGATGCTAGCAGTCTTTTTATACTCTTTGGGAGAATGACGTTGTAGGCTGGGAAGGAACGGGGTACCCATGGGGGGGTATGGGTCTTGATTTTTCACTCGCCCCAGATCCCGGCCGGGAATTGCGCGGAGATCTATATAAAGGCCGAAGTCACACCAAAACACCAAAGTCAACATGATGTCACTCGATACTCGTGTAGATATTTTTTCGGTGGAAATGGAGGAAGGAGGAGCGGAAAGAGCTGAGGGAAAGAAGAAGAAGGAGAAGGAAGAAGATCGAAAGTGTGTCATTTGTTTAGAGGAACGGAAGCTGACAGTGCGAGAGTTTAGGAAGCGAGACGGCACGCTGGGTAGACAATTTGTCCGTACAAGGGTGAACAAACTGTTGTGCTGTAGAGGGTGGTGCCACGACAGTTGCTTGATGAAGTGGGTGCGAGAAAACGGGCGGCTTCTTCTCTTATTCAAGTGCCCGCACTGCAGATCCCTGGGGTGTGACCTCAACGAGATGGAGGCTTTCCAAGAGGGAGAACTTTAAAAAAGAACATTATTTATTTTGAAGAGACAATCAAAGAAACATTTATTTAAAAAAGGAACATTTATTTTCAAGAAAACATTTTATTTTACAAAGAACATTTTAATTGTTTTGTGAATCAAAACACAATAAAACAGTTGTGGTTCAAAGTCGCATTTGCAGTGTTCTCATTGTCTCACGGGTGGGCGTTAAAAATAATAATCAAAGTTCTGGTTCAAAGTGTCAATGCAGTGATTGTAGACAGCCCACGGTGCGCTCGAATAATCCGGCGAGGGCCTCTTTCCATCGGGGGTAATTGTCCACATAGCGGGAACCCACAATGGCACTCTGGGTGTGTAAGAGTGGGAAATTTCCGTTCCCCATCGCGTGAAACGTGCCGGTGCCATAGTTGTACTTGTACCATCGCGATTTCTCCAGGTCGTAGGCAAAGATCTGCCGATGCAATTGTTTGGCATATTCCACGGTCCACCCCGTCCCTCCTTTCATCTGTTTATGGTTGAAGGTAAAGAACCCAAACGCGTAGACGCTGCCGGCCCGTGCCGCAATGTGAAAGTTGCGTTTCAAATATTCGGCCGTGATGGCGTTGGAAACCCCTTTTCCCAATCGAGTCTGCGCCGTGATAAAGTAACTGTCGGCTCGGTTCAATTCTTCTTCCGTCAAGGGGGTGATGGTTTGACGGCGAGGGTGATGGGGACCAATCACCACGTCCAAACGAGTCCCGAAATGGAGGGCTTGACGTTCCGCCTCGGCGTCCACGCCCGGTGCTCCACCCGTGATGATGGTGTAGTCGTTCAAAACGGGAATATCCATGGCCATCGACATGAGGAGGAGCGCTCGTGAAAGAAATCAACGCAAAAATGAGTCCGAGCCGGGGCAAGCGGGGTCTTTTTATTTAGACCGTCGTCGACTTTGTCCACACGGGACGGTTGGCGGACCAATGGAATCTGTACGTGGGTTGATACGTCATCCCGCATTGTCGTCGCATCCAATCCACGAAATGATGGCATTCGACTTGCGGGCAATGATGACGTAGGGGGTCGGCGTGAAAACCGCAACCTTCCACGCGATCCAAACGTTTCATTTTACGAAACGGGGGACACCCGTAAGTTTCGAGATCGAGGTGGGGAATGCCGAGTCGATCCAAGAGATCTTGTTCCACGTGCCCCCCTTTGAAGGCCACCGTATCTCGTTCGTCGGTGCGGAATCGTTTGTACAGAGCTCGGATTTGCACGTCCAAGAGCCGGTGGGGGTAAGGCGCGGCGGCGGGGGGTGGTTGAAAGTGGAGTCCGTGAATGTTGCGCATGACCCAACGGGCGGTGATCTTTTCCTTGTCCGACAACTGAGCATACTCGACGGGGAGATGGTAATGCACGACGCCCGAATGCTGTCGCGTCCAATCGCAGTACCCCATTTCGCGACAGAGAAAACATCCCTGGATTTGGAACCCTTCCAGGTCGATGCAAACGCAAACCTTTTCCATGTTGCTTGTTTTTGTTTTTGTTTGAATACGTGCGAGGGAAGGGGGTGTGGTTTTTATAGAGACTGGCAGGTGGGGTGGTGGTGGGATTATGTTTTAGCCAATCAAACGAGGCCACGTCACGAGGAGGCCGGCCAATCGGATACGACCACGTCACGCTACAGGGGGTCGTGGACTTGGCATTTAAGGCGTGACGCATTCTCTCTCGCCCTCTCTTCGTTCCAGTTGCAGTGACCAGAAGGAAAGGAAGAAAAAAGATGAGTATGAGTCGAGTACCCACACAACCGACTCCTGTCGCTGCACCTAAAAAACGCAAAAACCCCACCGACTCCAATGCCAACCCAAAGAGGAAGAAAGTTAACAAGGAGAAACGTTTGAGCAAGAAAGAAATGGCGGCCTTGAATCTTCCCGTGGAGGTCTTACCACCACCGTTTCCCTCTGAAAACCAAGAAGACGAAACTGTCGCCATAACGGTACCACAATCCAAAGAGCTCGAGTCAGCCATGGAAGCCATCTTTGGGATTCAACCTACGAATGGTGACACTTCCACCGGAGAAATGGTCCTCAAGAGTATCGCCAAAATAAAGGCACTGGAGGATAGACTGAATGGGGGCCCCGAAAAGCAACCTCTCCAAGATCCCCCTGTTTCCGATTCGCCTCCCTTGTTGACCGAGGAAGAAGAGAACGAGGCGGATGCGTTTCTGGCGAGCCTTTGTAAAGACCCGGCTCTTTCCACCCTGGTGGACGCGGCCACGCAGACGGACCCTCCACCCCAGTCCCCCGTCGTCGTCACCGACTTGTCGTGCCCCATTCACGAGTGGGAACCCTTGTGCCCGGGCAGTTGCGGGGAGTTTTCTTACGAACGTTGCGGTCACGAGGGATGTCTGGTGTTCATTCCCACCCATCACTTGGACACGATGTTGAAAGAATTGAAAGACCATCTTCACCCCGCCCTGAAAGCCCAGTGGTCTTCCTTGCGTTGCGACTGCGGGTTGAGACCGAGGATGAAACTGAGTCTGTCCCCCAACAATTACCAAAAGGTGTTCCTGACCTGCGGCGTCAACCAGAAAGGCGTGGAACAGTTTGGTAAAGAACGCTGCGGGTATTTCCAGTGGATCCATTGGAAACCCCGCGTCAGGAAAGAGGAGTACCACCCCGTGCCGTGGACCTCTTGGGAACCGCCCCTGGTCGACAAAGAAAGCAAGCCAGAAAGAGAGCCAGAAAGAGAGCCAGAGATTCCCCGGTGGAACAAGTTTTGGCGAGGAGGCTTCGTGGTGGCGGGAACGAAGAACACCATTGCCTATCCCGAAGAATTCAGAAATTTGAGTTCTCGCCCTTACCTGAAGGAGGCGTACGAGATGATGAAACAGTTTCCCCCCAAAATGAAAAAGATCATTTACGTGCAGGCCTTGTGGCGGTACCTGAAAGAAGAAGACCCTTCGTGGGAGATGTTGAAGGATGTGCAGTGGTTAAAAGACAAGTACGTACCCGACGAGCCGACCCCCACCTTTGACTATTGGATGCGTCGAGCTGCCGAGAGGTTGGCCAGAGCCGCGGAAGAGTCACCCCGTGGCAAGTACAAATACGTGTCAGACGGGATTGGATCGTTTTGAACATTGCTTTTTCTTCATGTAAAAAAAATATTATCTTGTTTGGTTGATTAAAAAAAAAACATGTTGTTGTCACGAACATTCACGGTGTGGTTGTTGTTTGTTAACGATAAAAGTCCCCTTCCCTCTCCCTTTTGTTACGAGTGCCTCGGAGCCCCTTACCGGTGAACGACATGGCCCCGCGTGCCAAATCCCAAACAAAGCGAGCCTCGGTCAGTTGGGGAGAGGTTTACGAATCCCCCGAGAAAAAAGGCAGTTTGGGGGGCGTGCAACGATTTGCCCAGCAGACGGGGTTGCCTCTGGCGCGGGCCAAACGCGTCTTGGAAGGGCTCTTGAGTTATACCCTGCACAAACCGCGTCGGAAACGGTTTCCCACCACCCCCGTGATCGTGTTTGCCCGCGACGAACAATGGGTGGCCGATTTGGTGGACATGTCGGCCTTGAAGAAATGGAATAAGGGGTACCACTTCATTTTGACCGTCATCGACGTCTTGTCCAAGTACGCGTGGGCGGTGCCTTTGAAGAACAAGACCGGTAAAGCCGTGACGGAAGCCTTTGCCTCGATTCTGCGAGGGAGTAAAGGACGACAACCCTTGCGGTTGCAAACGGACCAAGGGACAGAATTTTACAACCGGCCCTTCCAAACGTTTCTGAAAGAGCGAGGAATTGCGCTCTTTTCCACGCGCGGGGATAGCAAAGCCGCCGTGGTGGAACGATGGAATCGCACGTTGAAGGAACGCATGTACCGCATGTTCACCGCCCTGAATACGCTCCGGTATGAGGATCGGTTGCCGCTGTTGGTTCGAGGGTACAACGCCACCCCGCATCGAAGTATTGGCCTGCCCCCGAACCAAGTGACCCGCGCCAACGAACGCACCGTGTGGGATCGCTTGTACGAGAAACGGCTTCGACGATGGAAACGTCCGACATTGAAGGTGGGGGATCGCGTTCGACTCAACAAGAAACATCGTCCTTTCCAAAAGGGGTATTTGCCCGGATGGACGGAAGAAGTGTTCATCGTGCAACGCGCCCGAGGAGGCCCCGTGCCCACTTACAAGATCCAAGAGTGGGACGGGACGCCCGTGGAAGGGACTTTTTACAAAGAAGACGTGCAAAAAGTCGAGGTGCCGGACGATGCCGTGTTTCGGGTGGAAAAAGTGCTTCGACGACGAGGACGGAACGTCTTGGTGCGTTGGAAGGGGTGGCCCAGCAAATACGATAGTTGGATCCCCAAACGCCATATGACCTCGCTATAAAGAGGGGGATCGCACACCCAGACTGGCCACGAAGTCGTCGTCGTCGACGTCATGAATCGCGTGGTGCTCCTGAGCGATGTCTCCCCGGAATTTCCCAACAACACCCCGGATGCGTTCAAGGTACGATTGGCGGAACCGCTGGCGTTGGAAGGGGATTGGGAAGTGGGGTTGCTGTCCCTCTCCACCCCCGATAGCGGACGAACGTTGACGCACGTCGCGGGGCTCGAGAGGGCTCTCTTGTTTGTGCTGTCTTACACCCTGGTGGATACCCTCGATCAACCGACCTTCAAACACTACATGATCAGCGGCACGCAATTGCAAGAAGACCAATTCATCAAGAATGGGGTGGACATGATGGCCTCCATGATTCGACTCTTCGAGCGGGAAGCCTTTGCCCAAACGCAAGCGCTGGGACTTCGTTTGGAGAAGGCCCGTCGACCGACCTTTCGTTGGGAAGGCACGTCCTTGGTCGTGGAACACAAACTGTTGGAGAAGATTCAACCCGATCCTTCCATGAACGACCCTGCCGTGCGGTTGATGGTGAATAAAAAGTTGGCGGTGGGCATGGGGTGGTTGAACGCCGAGGGGACGGCACTGGGGGAAAATCTTCACTACACCCTGCCGTTTCAAGAATCCGACCAGACCTTTTATTTTATCAAGGACACGGAACTGGGTGCCAAAGAGTCCGACGACGAAACGGAGAAGAGAAAGCTCTGGAAGACGGACGAGGGGTACCTGTATCTCTCGCTGACCGTGAATTGGCACTTTGTGAATCTCAACAATGCCTTTGGCGAGTACGTGGGGAGTACGGGACGACGCTTCTTCGTGTACACGGATCTGGTGGAAAGCAATCGGATGGGCGGTCAACTCCACCCCTTGATTCGAGAAGCGCATTTTCCCAAAAGCGGAGAAGGGGTGCAGTTCTTTGAACCCTTGCACATCCAGTGGGTCCCCTTACGACGCCCCTGGATCGATATCGTCGAAGTGCAACTGGCCGACCCGACCGGGACCTTGGCAAAGATGAAAAAAGGCCAAACGGTCGCCACCTTCTCGTTCCGCAAGGTGACGGTATAAAAAAGCCAGCCCTCCCTCCCTCCCTCGTCGATCCTCGAGTGTCGTCATGTTGGGAGGTAGTTTAACGCGTTATCATCCCCCCTCGACGAGAACGGGGACGGGGCAAGGCGGAGGTGCCTTCATGCAAGATTTGATCAAATTGGCCACCCCGTTGCTCGCGTCGTCGTTGCGCGAAGGAAAAGCGTCGCTGGAACGAGGTCAATCGTGGAAACAGGCGGGAAAAGCGGTGTTTGGCGCCTTGGGACGAGGGGTGAAACGAAAAGCCCTGACGAGCAAGCAAGGGATCTATAAAAAAGCGGCGAAACGAGCCCGAGACATTTTCGGCGAGTGAAGACAGAAACATTAAAGAAAAAAACACTAGCAGCACCACCAACACCATGGTCCACCCCCTGGTCGTGCAATCGCGACCCCGGCATCTGACGGGAAGGGGACGGTATAAAAGTCCCGTCCAACGCGGGGGTTGGATCTCGTCGGACGTCGCACCTCCCCCGGGCTATTGGTTCACTCGACAACGTCAACGCGGAGGTTGGATCTCGTCGGACATCGCACCTTCACCGGGGTATCGGCTCGCCAGATACATAAAAAGGGTCCACGCGCGTCCACGGCAACGCAAACGTCCACGTCCCTGAACGCAACCATGTCATTGGAATTGTTTACGATTCCCACGGCCGACATTGCTCGGCAGGGGTATCGGATGGTCAAGTACAGTCCGTCCACCACGGGCATCCGACCCATTACCTTCACGGTGCAAGCGTTGGACGATTTTTGCGATTTGGATCGAAGTTATTTGGAACTGGAACTGCGTTTGCATTCGGCCTCCACCAACGGCCTGGCGGCGGACGCGAATGCCGCCTCGGACGCCGACGATACCCGGTTCGTGTACGCGGTCAACAACATTGCGCATTCCATCTTCAAACAAATGAACCTGCACTTCAACGGAGCTCTCATGAGTGAACAGACGGACACGTACGCGTACAAGGCATTCCTAGAAACCATCTTGAATTTTAATAGAGAGGAAGGAGAGACCTTGCTGGCCGCGCAAGGGTGGGTGAATCAATTGGATGTCGTTCCTCGGATCCAAGCCGGCGGCGCCCACGACGACATCCCCACCACGGACGGATGGTTGCACAATTCGGTGCAAGCCCTGAAAACGGCCTCCGTGCGATTTCGCGGCAACCAGACCGTGACGTTCCTGATCAAGCCACACCTGGAAGCCTTTCACACGGGACGTCTTCTCACCCCGGGCGTAGAAATGGTCTTGGAACTGTTTTGCCATGCCCCCGATTTTTTCACGTTTGGCACCAAGACGAGTGGCACGGGGGTGAAACGGATGGTGACGTTGAACCACGAGGATCTGAAAGTGACCCTGCATCTGTGCCGCGTGAGTTTGAATCCCACGGTGTACACCGCGTTGCAAACCGATCGAAAAAGCAAGCGACAGACGGCCAAGTACCCGGTGGTGAGAAGCGAGATCCGGTCCTTTTCGTTCGACGGACGGACCACCAAATTCACGGAAGATAACGTGTTTGTGGGAAAAGTGCCCGATCGGATGATCGTGGCGTTGGTGGACAGTCGAGCGTTTAACGGCGATGTGGAATGGTATCCGTTTGCTTTTCAAAAATTTGGGGTGACCCGCATCAAGCAAGTGGTGGATGGCGAAGAATACCCGTACCCCACCCTGGAATTGAATGGAAACGATAATTTGAAAGATTTGAAGGGTTACCGTCGGTTCCTGGAAGCCTGTGGACGGTTGCAGCACCACGGTTCCTCCATGGTGAGACCGGAGGATTGGGGGCAAGATGGACGATGCACGTTGTTCGCGTTCAACAATGTCCCCTCGGGCGTGGCGGACGACCCCGAGTACCGAAACCCGAAACAAGCTGGCAATCTGCGCGTGGAAATTGATTTCCAGACTGCTCTGAATACCAATATCACCGTGTTGGTCTGGGGCGAGTTTGAAAATCTATTTGAAGTGGATGGCAACGGCGCTGTCTTGTATAACCTGCACCGTTAGCTGAAGAAAACAAGAAAAGAAAGAAGCATGGAATTTGTAGCGCTGAGCGATACCGTGTTACGCTACTTGGCCAGGGACGACGACGCCTTGAAACGCGTGTTTTGGGACGTGGTCCCGTCGGACGGATTGCCGCAACCTCCCACCGTGACGACCCGGGCAGGCTACATCGTGAACACGGACCCGACGGGGGAACCGGGTAAACATTGGCTGGCCGTGTGGACCGAACCGGGACGAGGTTGCGAAGTCTTTGACAGTTACGGGCTGCCCTTGACCACGTACCCGGCCCCGGGCATGCACGAATGGTTGGCGCAATGGCCCACGGTATTTCGAAGCGGCGTCACCCTTCAAGCCCTCCGGAGTCAAACCTGCGGACATTACGCCTTGTTGTTTCTCAAAACGCGAGTACGAGGGGTCTCGTTTGAAGAGTTTTTGGCCGACTTTTCGCCGCACGACCTGGTGTCCAACGACGCCAAAGTGGCGCAACGAGTCAAAGCTTTGATCCAGGAAGAATTGAGCGAAGTGGACAATGCCGTTCCCAATCGTCAATGCAGCGTGAGCTTTCAAGAGAACAAGGAACATTTCCACGTGTAAAACAGAGGAAAGAAGAAAGAAAAAACAGTTGTTGTTGTTATGGTTGTTGTTGTTGTTAAAAAAGAAAATAAAACAAGTGGTTGAAAAAAGTGTTTCCGGTGCAATTTTTAATTTAAATAGATAAAAAAGAGATCCATTGGACAGCGAATGCTTTGATGGTCTAGTGGTAAAGACGCTGCGTTGTGGCCGCAGAGACCCAGGTTCGAATCCTGGTCATTGCATCTCTCTTTTTTTTCATCATAAAAACGGCCACCCCTTGCTGGGGAGGGAAAATCATTCGGGACGACATGCCGCAAGGGAATCGAACCAAACGACAAAGACGACGACGACGACGCACCACCCGAGGGTTCACGGGCAAATCGGGACCCAATCCCTCCTTTTTGACGGTGTTGGGAAAACGAGAGCAGATGGGCGAGACCTTGCGACGCAAACGAGAGCAGACGGGCGGGATCTTAACCGTGCTAGCCTCGGCGGCCAAACTGGGGTACCAACTGGGAAAAATGAAATCTTACAAAAGGATGGGCGTGACGGGTGCCGCGGGTCATTATCGCGGTCGACGCAAACCGTGGGAAGTGTGAAAAAAAACAACCATGATCACCAGACAAGATGCGCAACACGTGATTCAAAGCTTGAGAGAATTGGAATGGGGAGAAATTCTACGCCATCCCGAGGATGTCTTGTGGAATCGATGGGATTATCGTCAGTATCGTCGATTGCGCGCCTTGGCCGAACGAGGTGACTGGGATGCCCTGGTGACCGCGCTTCAAACTTGCGGGGAAACCCGCGTCAGGGAAAGCGTGGCAACCTCGATAAAACAACGCACCCCTCGATGGTACGATCACTACCTAGCACCATGATTCGTATGCCGAGTAGCGTCATGGTCGGCGGCCCCTCGGGATGCGGCAAAACCCAATTGTTAGACGACCTGTTGACGGAACAACGCGCGTTTCAACGGACCCCGGCTCGGATCGTGTACTGTTACGGAGTGTGGCAACCCCGCTTTGCTGGCATGAAGAAGAAAGGCGTTCGATTTCATCAAGGTATCCCGACCCCCTCTCACTTGGGACAATGGTTCGAGGGTCGAGGGGGCGATATTCTGGTGTTGGACGATCTCATGGAAGAAGGGGGCAACGACAAGCGCGTGTTGGATTTATTCACCAAAGATTCCCATCATCGCAACATCACGGTGTTTTATTTGACGCAAGATTTGTTTCCGCCCGGTAAATTTGCCAAGACCATCAACCGAAATGCGCATTATGTCATCGCCTTCAAGAATCCGCGCGATCGCACGGGCATGCGAAATTTGGCGTTGCAAGCGTTCCCGGACCAATGGCAGGGGGTGATGGACGTGTTCAACCTATGCACGCAGAATCCCTTTGGCTATTTAATGTTGGATCTCCACCCGGCGTCCGACGATCGGTTTCGGTTGTGGACGAATCTGCGCGAACGAGAAGCGCCTCCGGTGGTCTTTGAAGAAACGGCATGAGTCGTGAAAGTTCACCCTCCCCGCAACTCATTCGCGATGCGCGGGAGAGCGACGACGCCCTGCTGGATCCGGCATACCTGGAACAGATGGAGCGAGTTTTGGCCACGCTGTCGCCGGCCGGAGTAGGCACGAGCCCCCAACCCGCTGCCACGGCGCGTCCGGCGGGAGTGGGGGTGTCGACCTCCTTTTCGTCCCCTCGAGACCTGAACCCGAGCGACTTGTTGCAAGAATTGGGGTTGGCGGTGTCCCCCCCACGTCGTGCCGCCTCCTCCTCCTCTTCCTCGTTTCGGTCTCCGTCGCCGTCCCCGCCGCCCACTCCGTCTGGGACCGTCTCTGGCACGAGAAGGAATTTGGTCATGCATCGGATCCTCAACGCTCCCATGACGAAAGAGGAAGAAACGCGATTGCGGCAACAATACCGTATCACGGATGAGGATTTGGAGAGGTACATGGCCACCCTCCCCCCGTACGAGGACGCAGGCTCCCCCGCGTCACCTGCCACCGCCCCGCCCACGACCGTCTCGGCCACCAGGACGGCAGCAGGCGCCCCCGGCGGACCGGGAGGGTCCCCTTCCTCCTCCTCCTCGTCGTCATCGCCCTCTCCGCCTCGTTCCCCTTGCGGACGTGGCAGACGACCCAGAGGACGTCGGGGTCCCGGCCCGACCAATCGACGTAATCAAGAGGACATGCGTCGACAAATGGATTTGTTGGCGGAAGATGCCAGACAGCAAGCCCGCAACCGTCGCATACGCAACATCACGCATACCAATACCGTGACCACGGTGTATGAAGACAACGGCGAAGCACCCACCGTACGACGGACCTCCTCCCGCATCACCAATCCATAAAAAACCGAGGGAGAGTGAGAAAAAATAAAACAAAGACACACACCCACACTTTGGTGCAGACAGTGATCGCCATGGTTCGAGGCAACGGGGTGCGTCGACACACGACTCCCCGCATCCGACGACGACGGCGTGGAAGGTCCCACCACCAACAAAGCGGAGGAAATCTCCTTCCCGTGTTATTTCGCGACTTGCAACGGACCTTTGGGAAAAAAACCGTGGGCACTTTGGCCAAAAGCGCCTCCAAAGATGTGCAAGCCTTGGCGTTGGCCAAAGGCAGTGTCGCCGTGGGCAAACAGATGAAACGAGCCTTTCAACAAGCAAAACAACCCATTCCGCCGGAACTACGTCGACACCTGATCTTCCTATAAAAAACGGAAAGGGGAACTTGCCCACGTCATTGTGGAGCGACAGGATGCCAAAACGACGGGCCGTGAAAAGACGTCGACGGCGGCAGACCAGGGGGCTTCAACGCGGGGGTGGTTTGGAACAACTGATTCCCCCCATCCTGCGCGCGGTGAAATCGCTCATGGGAGGTCAATCCGTGGGAGCCTTGGCGAAAAAAGCCGCGAAAGAATTGGCCAAAGAAACCGTCAAGAGTGGGGCGCGAGGGGTGGCCCGTAAAATGTCCAGTACCGTGCGAGGCATCAAACGGAAAGCCACGCGGGCCGCGCAACGCGTCAAACGACGTCTGCCGGGACTATAAAAAACGACCGAGAGGGTTTGCCGTAGACACTTGGGACCTGGATCATGCCGAAAGGAAAACGACGACAACGTGCCCTGCGTCGATACGGAGTGAAAACGCGACGACCCCGTAGTCGTCAACAAGGAGGCGTGTTTCCTTTACTGGCCTTGGCCGTGCCCGCCTTGATCGCCGCGGGCAAAGCGGCCGCCTTGGGTGCGGCGGGAGGCGCGGCGGGGTTCGGGGCCAAAAAAGCCTTGGAAGCCGCGACGCGTAAACGGAGGTGAAAACACAGAGAAAAGAGAGTGAGAAAACCCGTGGAGTATAAAGCGAGCACGATGTCTACGGACGGCGGTCGAACCGAGTGTGCGTCATGCGTCGCATCCATCGTCAATTGCCCTTCTTGAAGAGTGTCTTGAAAGAAGCCGATCAGCATCGACGACAAGAACGATTGCAATTAGCCAATGCGGATCAAATCAATGCCATCAGCGAATTGGCGATGAACACGTTACGGGGCACGGTCCCCCTCTCCCGCGCCAATTATCGCGTGCTACTTCCCCACCGCCAGGCCTTGCGCGAGATGGCGAAAAAAAAGAATTCGATAAAAAGACGTCGAGAGACCATGCAATCACAAACGGGGGCGGGTCTCTGGCGCGGGTTGAATTGCGTCTGCGAAAGAGCCCTCAAGTCGCGATGAATCGCGTGTCGCACCTTATAAGAAGAACGGAACGACGGGAACAAGAACGTCAGGCCACCTTACAACGCGTGGTGGAGACCTTGCAAAGTCGAAATCGAGACGTGGAGAGGCTCGAAAAAGAACTCGACACGCTTCGCGAGCGATTGAGGCAAAAAGAGGACCACGTGGAGGTATTGTGTCAACATTTGCTGAATCTACGCGATCATCAACTCTGCCGCTACTGTCGAGTCTACGCCGACGTGTTGGGAGACGGAAGCGGCAAAGAATTAGCATGAGCGCGTTCCAGGCCCAAGCCGTCACCGACCCTCGACGGTTTCTTCAATTGCAAGAACAGTACAAGCAACGGTTGATGGAAGACAGTCGATTGAATAAGGCGGCGACCTTGGCGGCCGAAGAAGACGTGTTGCTCAACTCCGACCTGGATCCGGGGCTCAAAGTCGCGTTGGCCAAACCCTTGGCGCGTCAAGTGCGCGTGTGGACCAAACGCGTCCGACAACCGGGTATGACGGCCCCGGGCACGGGGGTGGGGGCACCAGCGGCGGCGGAGGAGGAGGATCTGGCCGAGGCGCCCATCTCCACCTTCCTCAAACACATGATAAAAGGACGCACCCCGTCGACACCCGCGCCAGGTCCAAAACCGGCCAAACCGACGGGAACCCCGAAAAAGGTCAGCGTCAAGAAACTCACGACCCCGTCGGGCATTCCGAGACCCATCCGTCCGAGGCAACTTCCCTTTGACACGCCGGCGTCGGCACCCGGTCCGTCGACGTCCTCCTCGTCTCTCAGCGGGACGTTGAAGAAACGAGCCAAACAGACGATAGGGAGTGTCGCGAAAAAAACCCAACAAGCGATCCGAGACAAAGCCAAAGCGGCTCTCGAAAAAAGAGCGAGAAGGGAATTGGAGAAACTCAAGACGAGTTGGTTGGATTGGAAGTGATGGGACGCGGTCAAACACCCAAACGGAAAAGGCAACGGGCTCCCCGCCGGCAAAGAGCCATTCGCGGAGGAAGTTTCGACCTTCAAAAGTTACTGGCCAAAACGGGGATCGAATTTCATTGGCGGGGGTATCAATACATGGGCCCCGGAACGCATCTCGCCAAACGCCTGAAACGAGGGGATCCCGGAAAAAATCGATTGGATCGATTGGCCAAGCAACACGACATCGATTACGGTCGTGCCAAGACGTTGCAGGACAAGTGGAAAGCGGACGAAAAAATGATCCGAGGGATTGCCAACCTGCCGGGAAAACACACCCTGACGGAGAAGATTGTGAAAAAAATCATGCAAGTCAAGAAACGATTAAAATTGTAAAAAGACACTTTATTGTAAAACCAACGTTGGGTTCCAGTTGACAGACAAAAAATAAATAAAATCAACCACTTGTAAAGAAATATCAAAGTTTGTTTTTGAGAGTCAATTTGCGTCTCCTTCGTCGTACGTAAAATCAAAGTCTTGACTCCATCGATAGATCGAGTCAAAGAGTTCGTCGTCGATAAGAATTTCCTCGATGGGGGACGAAAACTCGCGTTCCAATTGCGCCGCAAAACGCGGAAGGTGATTGTGAGGATCGATGGCATTTGTCGTCGTCATTTCCGACACGATGGCATCGATTCTCTGTTCTTCCCGCAATCGAGCCGTGACCCTGGCCTGACCTTCTTGCCGGACCCTTTTTCGTCGTTCCATCCATGCCTCGACCCAGTGATCCTCATCCTCGTCCTCATCCTCATCAAAGTCCTCTTCCCGCAAACAGAGGGGGCGGCAGCGTCGAGGGGGAAGAACGCGACGAGGAGGAAGAGGAGGAGGAGGAGGAGCAATCAACCGTTGGAATGCCTCTTCTTCTTCTTCCTCGTCGCAGAGGCATGGAAGGCGAGGAATCCACGGGTAGCGGCACCCCAACACGCCCAACCCCGGAGGCATGGTGTGATCGACGAACCAATGGGACGGACCGAGGGGGGTGAGATGTTGTGATTCACGTTGTCGCAGTCGTTGTGGTTCACGTGGTTGCTGTGGTTGTTGTTGTTGTTGCTGTTCACGTTGTCGCCTTTGTTCACGTTGTTGATTACGTCGTGGTTCACGTTGTTGTTGCCTTTGTTCGCGCTGTTGTTGTTTTCGTTGTTGCCTTTGTTCGCGTTGTTGTTGTTGCCGTTGTTCGCGTTGTTGTTGCTTTCGCCGTCGTGCTTCTTCCTCCCGACGTTCGATTTCCTTCCTCACCGTCGGCGACACCCTCCGATCGGATTGACGATGCAGACGTTGTAATTGTGCTCGACATCGTTCAAAGGGGCGGGATTGAAACTGTGCCATGCGTTGAAGGGGCACCAACACCACGCGCAACGAGTGCGGTTTGAGATAATCTGCGCGTCTTAGGGCCGAGCGACGTCTCCTTTGACGTTGTTTTCTCGCCAAGTAAGCCCGATAGGTGCGCAGGGCGGTTTCGTTTGTCTTGGATCGTTCCTGTCTCCGCCAATCGTGGTATCCCGGATGTCTCGCGCGATACCTTCGATGTTGTTCTCGCACTTTCTCGGGATTTCTCTGTTTCCACAGTTTCACCTTCTCGGCTTTGGTTAACGGCATGGTGAACGAGGGTCGTCAAGCACAGAATGAACCGTTTGGTCGTATCGGCAAATCATAAACCTCAGAGAAATGTCACGCAACGCCTAGGGTGACAGAAACAAAATACCCATACCCCCCCATGGGTACCCCGTTCCTCCCCAGCATGCAACGTCCTTCTCCTCGAGGGTATAAAAGAGTGCAGAGTGAAACCTAACCAACTCGTTTTTTTGTGCCGTGGCTGTAAAAACGCTGTGCAACCTCGAAAAAACTCAAAAAGGCACTTTCTTTGTCAATGAACACTTTGTCTAGTATTTGGCCGACCGCGAAGACGATCCCGAGGAATTGGACGATGACGTCTTGTTGGAGGCCATGGAAGACGCCGAAGAGAACAACCGGGGTCACCTCTTCGAGTTTCGACTCACCCCGGGCACGGATCGACGTGTAAAAAAGTTTGGGTTACGTCGTCGCGTGTTCGATGCCACCCTCCACGCTCGCACGGAACTCTTGCATCCCCCACAATACGATGTGGGCTACGAACTCGAACAGGCGTTGCGTCGAGCCATCGATCAAGAATTGGAGGACGACCCCCTAGACGACGATCACGTGTTGTTTACCGTGCAACATCCCAGCCTTCTGCAGGCCTTTCAATCGTTTCACGTGCCGGTGAAGGAATGGCGCGAGCAGAGTGAACGGGTCACTCTTCTCTTGCAAAAAATGGCGGAGAAATTAAACTCCAGCGAACACTTCAAAGCGGACGATCGTTTGAAAGTGCAAATCACCACCATCAAGGATCCCGGACGGGGTAGCGGTCGTCGGAAGGAAGCCGTCCCGGGCAACGTGCCCCTCCTGACCTTTCTCCAAAAGAAACAATCAGCCGTCAAAATCCACAATCGGGACGAGTTGTGCTGCGCTCGGGCTATCGTTACCATGCAAGCGTGGGCCGACGAAGAACACCCGCGTCGACGGACACCCGAGATTGGCTACGTATCCTTGAAAAAAGGTGGTCCGGGTCAAACCCGATTGGCCAAAGCCTTGCACGCGTTGGCTCGCGTTCCCGAAGGGCCTTGCGGGTTGGGGGCCCTCCGTCAATTCCAAATCGTGTTGCCGGACTATCACATCAAAGTCCTCAGCGCCGATCAGAGTTACCAAGTGATCTTTGGACAGGGCGAGAAACGCGCCGACCAACGTTACCTGTTTCTCTTGAAACACGAGGATCATTATTACGGGTTGAAATCCATTCCCGCCATTCTCGGACGCGGTTACTATTGCCACTTGTGCGAGAAGGGCTACGATCACGAGGATTTTGCACATCATCCCTGCGTGAAACGACGTTGCGTGGCTTGCAAACAGAAAGACTGCCGCGATTACCTGGCGCTCCTCCCGGGCGATAGCAAACCCCTGCGACCGACGCAACGTCCCTGCCCGGACTGCCGACGCTGTTTCTACGGAGACCGTTGCTACGAGAATCACCGGGTGTTTTCTCCCAACGGACAAGGGGCTGACACCCCGGATCACTCCGTCTGCGCCAATCTCCAAACGTGCGAGAATTGCCACAAATTCCTCGATTGGTGGAAAAATCGACGCAAACGTCAACGTCCCCACAAGTGCGAAGAGTATTTTTGCAAGACCTGCAAGGATTATGCGGACGTCACCACTCACCGTTGTTACATTCAGCCGGTGCACGATCCAGACCCGGAGGAGGTGGAAGCAGCAGCAGCGGGACCGCCTCCCGCCAAACGCGCCAGACCTGCCCCGCGTCACGCTGCCCACGCCGTCCGATTCTTGGCCGCCAACGAGCCCGAGTCGGAGGAAGACGAAGACGAGGAGGAGGAGAATCGGCCCCGATTACCGCCCTATTTCGTGTATGCGGATTACGAATGCACGCAGGACGACCAATTGCACGTGCCCATCCTCATCTGCGCCAAAGGGGAAGACCATCTCGACACCGTGCCCGCCCTGGCGTTCTACGGTCGCGATTGCACCGGGCAATTTTACGATTGGCTGCTTTCCAAAACGGAGGTGCTGGGCGAACCGCGGGAAGTCATCGTGATCTTTCACAATTTCAAAGGTTACGACGGGATGTTCGTCCTCCAGTACCTCTACGACAATCGCATCGACGTCAAAGATCAAATTTGCGTGGGATCGAAAATCTTGAGCCTGAGAGCCGGACGCTTGACGTTCAAGGACAGTCTGTGTTTCCTCCCCTTTCCCCTCTCCGCCTTTGCCGCCACATTCAATCTGACGGAGAGCAAGAAAGGCTTCTTTCCGCATTTCTTCAACACCGAGGCCCATCAAGAGTACGTGGGGCCTTGGCCCGAGGCGCACCATTACGACCCCGAGGGCATGAAACCGGACGTGCGAAAAGAGTTTGACAAATGGTACACGACCGTGCAACATCTCGAATTCAATTTGCACGAGGAAATGCTAGCCTATTGTCGATCGGACGTGCAAGTGCTCAAAGCCGGCTGCGAGATCTTTCAACGGGAATTTGCCGCCAAAGCCGATTTCAACCCCATGGAGAAATGCGTCACCATCGCCTCGGCCTGCATGCGGTATTACCGCAAAAAACATTTACCTCCCCAGACCCTGGCCTTGGAACCCCCCTGCGGATGGAATGGAAAAAGGGGGCACCAATCCCTGAAAGCCTACCAATGGTTGGAGTGGCAGAATTCCCAACAAACTCAAGGGGTCATTGCGCACGCGTTCAACGGGGGCGAATGCACTCTCCAAGTCGGTGGCCGTCGCTATCAAGTGGACGGGTTCAACGAGACGATCCGCACCGTGTACGAATTTCACGGGTGTTTGTGGCACGGATGTCCCGTCTGTTTCAAGGGGAGCATGGACAAGACCACCCGTCTCCACCCCGATCGCACCAAACGGGAAATGTACGAAGCCACGATGCAAAAACAGCGGCAATTGGAAGCCGCTGGCTACCGCGTGGTCGTCGTCTGGGAATGCGGTTGGACGAGATTGTGTGAACGACCCGACGTCGCCGCCTTTCTCGAGTCGCACCAGTTCTCCGTCCCATCGCTGAACCCGCGCGATGCGTTCTTCGGGGGCCGCACCAATGCCGTGCGACTATGGGACGAGATCGACGAAACGCAAGGGGAAGAAATTCGGTACGTGGATGTGACGTCACTGTATCCCACCGTCAACAAGTACGACCCATACCCCATCGGGCACCCTGTCATCGTCACCCAGCCGGTGCAAGACATCTCCCATTACTTTGGCATCGCGGACTGCACCGTGTTACCGCCCGAGGGGTTGTTTCATCCCGTACTGCCGTACCGTTGCAAAAAGAAAATCACCTTTCCTCTGTGTCGAGCCTGCGTGGAAGAAGAGATCCCCAAACGCATGACCGAGCGAACCTGGGTGTGCGAACACACGGCGAGTCAACGCAGCATCCGAGGGACGTGGTGCACCCCCGAACTCGTCAAAGCCGTGGAAAAGGGGTACCGCATTCTCCAAATTCACGAAGTGTATCACTTTCCCCCCGCGCAACGACGTACCGGGCTGTTCGAGGATTACGTCAACACGTGGCTGAAAGGAAAAACGGAAGCCTCCGGGTGGCCGCCGAACGCCGACGGGAGTCTCAAAACACCCGAGCAGCAAACGCTCTTTCGGGCCGTATATGCTGCGCGAGAAGGCATCTACCTCGACGCGAACAACATGAAATCCAACAAGGGGAAAAAAGCCACCAGCAAGCTGGCCCTCAATTCCTTCTGGGGAAAATTCGGCGAGCGGGAAAACAAACGGAAGATCGAGCAAATCACCGTGCCTGCCAAGCTGCAAGAATTCATGACAGACAGGACGATCGTCATCCACGATCTCCGCATCATGAACGAGGAGTGCCTCGAGATCGCCTACGACAAAATCGACGACGACGTCCCCGGCGGTCAAACCACCAATGTCTTCGTGGCCGCTTTCACCACCTGTTGGGCCCGGCTACGCCTCTACCATCACCTGGATCGCGTAGGAGACAATGCCCTGTATTTCGACACGGATTCGGTGGTCTACAAATGGAAACCCGGCGAACCCGAGATCCCCCTGGGCAATTTCCTCGGCGAAATGACGGACGAATTGGACGACAAGAAAGGCAATCGTGACGTCATCGTCGAATTCGTATCATGCGGTCCGAAAAACTATGCCTACAAGACGCGTTTGGGAAAGACGGAAGAGAAAATTCGCGGGTTCACCTTGAACGTGCGCGGACAACAACGCCTACATTTTCAAGCCATGAAAGACACCCTGCTCCTCGAACTAAGATCGCCTCTCCCCAAACCCCGCGCAGTCAACGTACCCAACCCGCATTTCATCCAGAGAGACAAGCGCACCAAGACGTTGACCACCGTACGCAGGGACAAACGATGGGGGGTGGTCTACGACAAACGCGTCATCGGCGACGAATTCACTTTCAAGACTCTCCCTTACGGCTTCAGTTGGCTTCGACCCGACGACGATCTCGTCGATTAAAAAACCCGGACACGAACCCAGGGGTAACGTGACTTTTGAGCCGACGAACTATCAAAGGGGCGTTCTCCCAGTCGGGGATGGAACCCATGTCCCCGCTTGTTAACTAGTTTTTGTTGTTGTTTTCGTTATGTGACTACTAACAAAGGGGCGTTCTCCCAGTCGGGGATGAACCCATGTCCCCGCTTGTAAAACTAGGTTTTGTTTTGTTTTCGTTGTGTGACTATTAAAAAGGCATTTTTTTTTTGTGTTAATTTCTGTTTGTTTTTCTGTCTCTATGGCCGAGCGGGATCTGGGACCCACCCCGCGTGCGGAACCAGAGCGACCCGTCACTCAAACCATCCCCGAACCATTCCCGAGCGGGATCTGGGACCCTCGGCACATCCGGGTTGTTTGAGAGACAACCCATTGCACCATCATTACGACCTTTAAGAACCTTTAAGTCACCTTTAAGGTCACTTCCGGTCAGTGGTCTCCCACCCTCAGGCAAACGCCACCCAAGGTCACTTCCGTTTCTATGAAAAACCCATGATGTCATTGCACGTGTACAGATTTTAATTTGATGCAAATTTGATGCAAATGAGATGCTAATGAGATGCTAATGAGATGTACTCGCTCCTGATTGGTCCGGTAAAGGGTTGATCGCCTTCAACTACTTGTATGCCACTCCTCTAAAGTCTTGTACCCAACCTTATGCTCGTTATTTTGTCTCAATCAAAATATCTTAAAAGTTTGGGGCTTTAAATCACTGTTTAAATGAACCAAGGTTTCGCAAGATGTCGCGGTTCAACTGACGTGGTTACATTCCTTAGACTTGCCCACAAGTCGCGAAACTTTGCCAAGACATACATTCCCAGCGCGCGCGAAAGTACAACGAAACACAGATTTTCTTTTGAAACGAGTAGCCATATCACCAAAACATATAAGCGATGTTTTCCGGACTTAATGGTATTTCAGAGTACCAAACTGATTTCACAACTTTGCATGAGAAACTGTAGTTCCACTTCCGTGGATTTTCCGTTAAATCGAAAAGCCCTAATAACATTTCCACTGGTCCACAGTAGAATCATCCTGCCGCGGTCTTTTATCATAGCAAGCGGAGCGAAAAGTCAAGTTTTCTGTTTAGTTTAGTTCAAAGTCCCATCTTTTGATAAAGATTGCTGTATGACTGTGATAAAGCTACCCAGATTACATGAAAGATGCATCAGTGAACTTTGCGTAAACACACTTCAGTGAAAAGATCTCACGAGGGGGTCCACTCTCTAAACATCTCCCCATGACAAGAGAGTGCACGGATCACAATCAAACGAGAAACGCAAAGAACTATTCAATACATAAATGCAGGACTGAAAGACTGCGTCGCCGTTTCTTTCCAAGTACAATCTTCACCTTAAATAATCATTAGTTTATAAACCATAGTCATACATTTTTACTTAGAATTGTGTATATATAAATCTATTTGTATTTTTAGATCATCATAGAATTGCCTGTAAATTGATATTTTTAGATTCTTGTAACCCAGTCCCTATTCGAACTTTTTTACGTTACTTTTGCATCAAAATATTCAATAGTCAAGATCTCAAATTAAATTGTAAGTTTGCAAATGCAATGATGGCTGAAGACATCTCTCACACATTATAACTATAGGACTTGTATATAATACCGTGATTAATCACTTTATTTTTTTGCATAACTTTCATAAGGTGGACGTACCTTCAGATAAACCTTTGCGAAGTTGATCGGAATGGCGAGAGTGGAGAACTTGCAATCACTCGAAAACTAATTGATTTTTAAAACAATTGCGCGGAGTTATCACAATACAATAGGGGCATTAACGAAGAGAGATATCCTTTCAATGCTGAATGGTATAGAAATGAAAGGAGTTGAATGCCTATACACAGTTTAAATGACTGTACTGTCGCCGATATTTCATAGGCACTTTATGGCGCTTTGTCTTTAAGTTCAGTGACGCTTCACAGTCTGTAAAATATGTAAATTAAAATACTAAAAGCTATCTGAAAAACACAGTCGTGGGAAAGGTTTATCGATCTCTGCACCGCTTCATGAAATATCCGAAGTTATTTTTCAGTTGGCTAGGATTTCTTTATTTTCTTTTTTCGGGTTCAGGCCCTGACATTAAAAAAGTGGTGGCGACCTTGATTGCAACAGGGGTGAGCGATCATGTTGGAATCAAAAAAGTTCTTAAAAATTTGCCGAACTTTAGTTATAGTCCAATTTCGAGTTAACCAATACCGCTGAATAAACAGGCTGAAGACACATCTGCACAGGGTTAGTCTCTATTTGAAGTAAAATCAGTTCATATATACCAGCAAGAAGATGAAATATTCACAACTCTGACTATTGTTTCATTTTAACACTCAGCACTTACGAGACTGACCCATGCTGGTATGTATGAATTATTTTACTTCAGATAGCGACAAACCCTGTGCAAACATGTCTTCAGTCTTTTTATTCAGCGGTATTGGTTAACTTGAAACTGGACTATTGTTATAAATCTACTGATACGTTTTAATAGCGCGTCTATTGTAGAAGAAAGTTCATTGGGATTAGCTCTCTCCGGTTATCGACATCTGTCATGATGGATACTGAAAGCGCGTTAAGATTTTTAAACGTGCGATAAAAAACTTTTTAAACTTCTGTTGTCGAAACCGAGGTTTCTTTCTAAAAGTTCACTAACGTCCTCAAGTTTTCTGGTGAACAAAACAAGAAAAGTAATATAAAAACTAAATGGAACATTCTTATCGATAAAAACTAAATACTTTCAACAAGGTCAATATTTCTAATATTCTTAGAAGTTTTATGCAACAGTAAACGGTTGTTGTCGTTTTGGCCTTCTTGTTGGCCAAAACACCAAAGGTTTGGCCAAGCATACTCCCTCCTGTATTTATATCACTCCTCTATTGTGGTGTTAATCTTGTACAAAAATATTTTCGCCATTTGTCTGAAAATTGAACTGATTTGTTTAATTGAAAACGCCGTGGGTTTTTTCTTGCTTACATTTGTCTTTCTGCTACTTTTCTTTCAAGAATTTTTTTCAATTTGTTTTCAAACAGTTCTTTTCAGTTTAGCACAAACTTTTGAAACGTGATGTGTCAGTTTAGTCTTGGCTTGTGCATGGTTGGCTGAGTGAGGGTTAATTATGAAGAATTAAACTAGAGTAGCATTTGGAGCAAATTCCCTTTTTCGTAGCACCATATAGGAACATTACCCGTAGGCGAAATCCCAGAAAAAGTCGTTTTAAACATAAGAGAGTGATATTCCTTCGTAAAACCAGTGATTCGCAATTAATACACCGTTGTGAAGAACTACTGTCATTAACACGGCGCTTCTTAAACACTAACTGGATATGGCTCAGTGGTAAACAACTTAATAACATTTCGACAATCTGAAGTAGAATCATCCTCCTGCGGTCTTTTATGCTTAGCAAGTGAAGCGAAAAGTCAAGTTTTCTGTTTAGGTTTGGACCACCCTTTATCACGAAAAAAATTTGGCAATCAACATTTCGAAAGTCGTGTTTACAAAACCCTAATTTAATTGCCCAAGTTACCCTGTCACTGAAAGAAAACCAAAACATTAAATAATTAAGGTAAAATCTTGCACAGTATTTGCCATTCTTCAGAATTTCGGGTCGTGTACAGAGCGAAAAGTCAAGTTAACTGTTTAATTTATTACGAAATAACCTTGAAAATCAACATTTCGAAAGTCATGTTCATGTTCTTTTCTTACTCTTCTTATTAAGAGCTGCCTGGATGAAGCTTTACATGTTAAGTAGAGTATTGCATCAGGATCATCGTATAAGCACGCATAAAAATAGCTTCATCTGCTAGAAAATGATGGCTCCTTGGAGTTTTAAGAAAAAGCACCTACACTAACATCATGAGTTACAAAATAGAGCCTAATTTTCTTGTCCTACAATTTTGGTTCACGAGATTTGCAGGTAACGATGCCAACATATTTTTGCTTAATTATCAGTTGTCACTTTTTTGGTAGAGGCCGTTGCTATGGTAACAGAGCATCTGAAGAATGGCAAATATTGTGCAAGAATTGACCTTTATTCTTTAATATGTCGAGATTCCTTCGGTGAATATTTTTTAAACTTATGACTCTTTTTGACGATTACAGTTGTTAGCTCTACCGGCCTCAATTGTCATGGAGAAGTGGCGTCATAGTGTGCTGCGTTGGTGTCATGCATAGTAAATTCCACAAATTAGAGTTAACATTGACGTCATTCCTAGCAATGAGTTCATTGGAACCATTGACTGACAAGATCGAGACGAATAGCTTGTTCAGTTTAGGCGTAAAGCGAGACAAATTTGGTGTCTTGCTTTGTCTTGTTCAATGCACGCGGCCAGAATCAGGCCGGATTCTCGCTATGCCAGGCTATAAGTTTTCCTGAGTAATTTCCTGTTTCTAGGTCGGTATTTACATAAAAGCCTCGTATGAGGAAAACTGAAATAAATCTTGACTCCGGAGGATAATTGAGCCTCTTCGGAGGTCACCAAGATTCATTATTATCAGGGGCGTAGCCAGACCTTTTTTCCGTTTAAGCCCGAGATATTTTCTTTGGGGTAAAAGTCGGAGCGCCGAAGGCGCGAGCCTCTGGGGAGGTCTGGGGGCACGTTCCCCCAGGAAATTTTGAAATCTAGGGGCTCGGAAATGCTATTTTCAGCATTCTCCTGGATATATTTCGTCCAAAAATCGATCTTGATTCAGTGAAAAATGGGTAATAGGTCCATGATAACCGTCCCATCACCAAATGAAGAAACCATAACGAGGGAAAATGTTTCTTAGACCTAACGAGGGAAAACCTAACGAATGAAAAGCTGTTTTAAAATACGTTTTCTCACGTTAGGTTTTCCCTCGTTAGGTCTAAGAAACATTTTCCCTCGTTATGGTTTCTTCATTTGGTGACGTGACGGTTATCATGGACCTATTACCGAAAAATGACAGGTATTTTTGGTGCTTATGCAATATGTCCGAGGTTTTGTTAACTTGATATATATCCTGGCCTTAGTACACTAAACAACGTTTTACAAAACCTCGACGTGTGCAGAGAGGAATATCGGCGCAAGGACGAAATCTGGTAAGGAATTGATCATTGATTGCAATATTTGAACACTTTTCATAAACATGTTTCCAAAACTTAAGAGAACTCAAAGGAAAAGTCAATCAAAACTTGATATCAACATAAATTCCCATCGAAAAATGTGATTTATTTTACCTTTAAAGCACTGGACTGCTTGGAAATTCGTTAAAACTCCGCTTCTTCGGTTCTCAAATCCGTAAAACAAGGCATCTCCCCGCATTGCTCCTGCATTGATAATATGAAGTTCCTCGAAGCAAGATTTTATCCCTGAAAGCTCTTCTTTTTCCACTAAAGCGGCTTCTGAGTATCCCTCAACTAGTATCCCTGTCTTGAGTAGCAAACCGCGAAAAACTGCAGGGAAATAACGACCTTAATTTTCCGCTAAACACAACAATCCAACTAAAGTGTTTACGGAGCTGACGGCTGTGTAGCCGCGCGAAAAACAAAGCTTCAAAGATCCCGGATGTTGATGACGTCGTACGCGCATGTTTTGCGAAGTTATACGCGCCAGCGAGCTAGCCCACGGCGTACGGCGGCGGGCACACACGCGCCCGCGAAACATTCCGCTTGCCATGACCATGAAAAATGACGGGCAAGGTTCTATGAGTATGGGGCTGCGCAGCCAGGCCTTCGGCCTGGCAAGTGCTTTTGTTAGTGGACTTAAAACATTAATTTGGTTTTCGATCAGGGTATACCCCTCCCTAACGACCCACAGTTATCAAAACCTAGACAGTTCAGACAGGTATGAAATCAACAAGCCGACTAGTATTACGTAAACAAAACTACTTTAATCAATGTTTTAGACCACCGTCTTTGCTTTCTTTAGAGCACAACATTTGGGCATTTACATTTTTAATACATGTTTCGAAGGTCATGATTTTATTTTCCAAAGAAATAGTAGCAGAAATTTAGGCCTTTCGGCTACTGAACAAAAAAGATCACGGAAATTCCTGTTAAGCCCAGGCTTAATGGCTTAAAGGCTGGCTACGCGCCTGATTATTATAAACATTTGCTTCGATTCTTATCCACAGAATCGCATATATAGGACAATTCTACATTTCGCATTTTTCACCTTATATATCTCAGTTGGTGAGCGTACTTCGAACTGTAATTGCACGTTTTGGGACTTGCATAAGAGGGATATTGCCCCACACATCATTTATACGTCGTCTGTACTCTTTTCGGGAGCAGTACTCAATGTTCTCGTACCATCATCCCACAACTCTACTCAAGTTATGCGACGCTTTATTTTAACTATACAAACAAGTTTCCACCTTCGCTACTTTCGACTACTCTTTCAACTACCCTGGCCTTCATGACGTGAATGTGATTAATCACCCAGCATTTTTAAACGTCTACCAGATTGAAGCAAGATCGTGTTGCAAATCAATCTAATAACATTTTATTTCAAATACACGAAACTTCTAAACTCACTGTAAAATAAGTAATAGAGAAATAAACTTCAGATCGATGACCTTATTTGCTCTCAGTGTGCCGTTGCGTTTGATATCAACATGTCACGCATCGATCGAGGCATCAGTGAAGCATTGAGTGAGGTTCAGTTGTTGTCTGCTTCACTATGTTTTGATATTAAATTTAATATATATACATAGCCCAAGCCTAACAGCGTCGCACTTTGAACAAGCTTAACTAAGGTGAAACTTAACTAAGGTGAAAGGTTGGAAGCACAAGAATTAAGATTGACGAACGGGCTATTTTCAATTTAAGCAATTCTCAAAAACAGTATTACGCGACCGTCTGCACAGTACATTTTTATAGACCGTACAAAAGTTCACAAAAACAACTTTTCTCTGTCTAGAATAACTAGTACCACTAGTTTCCGAATAAAATACAGTTTATGTTTGTCAAAAATTGCCCGAGAAACTGATTTGAAAATCAAAAATGCAAAAATACACAAACATAAGCTTATTTGCATAAGGCAATGCGAGTGAAGATAGAACTGTACTATAAAATCAAAGTCTTGTTTTGTTTACATAAAATCGCTTTTCAATCTATCTAATGAATAAACAAACACATAAAAATGGACAACACAATCTTCTTTCGAAAAAATTTATTCAAATCTCCATTAGTTTACGTTTAAAAGCAAAACGCGTACCATTTAAGCTTAATTATAGCTCATCGAGTTCAAGCTTTCTTCGATGAAATTCAAGAGATCGATACAACTGAATTTAAGCACGTTTTAAAATCAATTCTCCAAAACTAACAATGACACTAATAAAAAGTCACTCACAGATTGATATCAACATAAATTCTCATCGAAAACTGTAATATGTTTTACCTTTAAGTCCCTCGCTTGCTTGGAAATTCAAATCTCCGCTTCTGGTTCTGAAATGCGTAGAAAATACATGAAGTTCCTCGAAGCAAGATTTTATCCCTGAAAGCTCGTCTTTTTCCACTAAAGCGACTTCTGAGTATACCTTAATTAGTATCCCTGTCTTGAGTAGCAAACCGCGAAAAAATGAGGAAAATAACGACTTTAATTCTCCGCTAGACACAACAAAACAAGTAAAGTGTTTACCGAGCTCACGGCTGTGTGGCCGCGCGAAAAACAAAGCCTTGCTTTCAAGATCCCGGATGTTGTTCAAACACGGCGGGCGGGTGGGCGGGCAAACACGCGCCCGCGAAACATTCCGCGAGCCATGACCCAAAATCACGGCATAGGTTCTATGAGTATGGAGCTGCGCAGCCAGGCCTTCGGCCTGGCAAGTGCTCCGCTATTACTGTCGGGATTACACTGAAAACAGATCGGCAGTATTTCTTTAGTTTTTTTCCAGCTAGGTTTTCACCATTTATCGCAATGTTCTTGCAGTTGTCATCAAAGGACATTGTGTACTGAAGCTACAACCTAAGACAAAATTAGTTGGGAAGGCTTGTAAAACGCTAAAAAATGACGCTACCTTTGGGTTTCAGCTGAATTAAAGCCTCGCGCAACGCTTTTTATAGCCCTCCTCTCCCCCAAATCCAATGTTGAAGACGTCTATTCAAAAGACAGTGTAAGGTAAGTATTTGCGTTAACAGCAACTTTGGAAGAGGGGGGATGAGGGGGGAGTGGGGAGGAAAACAAGGAACCTTCCCAACACTTCTGTCTTTGTTTGTAGCTGATGGGCTGTTTCTTTAAAAGAATGTAGTTCATTAACCAACAAAGGAAATCACGTAGCAGCAAACAAGCAATAGACGCTGGGACACTTAAAGGCCTGCTTTGTAAAAAAAAAGAAAGGGGAAAAACGGCTCCATCGGCCGGAAATTAAAAGCAGATGTATACATGTTCTCTGGGCGAACTGCGACCCGAATAAGGCGAGAATCGTTTATTCATAACTCTCGATCACGTGGGTCACCGATGACAGATATAAAGCATCACCGTAACAGAACCCGGTAAAACGCGAGATATGTCTAAACCAAAATATAGAGTTCAGAACTTTCTAGACAGTGAATGCAAACCGATCTGTTCACGTCTGCAACATATTGCATAACAACTTAATATGCTATGAGAAAAATATAAACAAGCCAAGAACCCTTAATCAATTGAAATATCGTTTCATGATTCCATCAAATTACTATAAACAGCAAATTACCATTTACATAAACAACCTTTCAACCAATTTATTAGCCTACGCAGCAAGAATCAACGACAACTACGCCACCTATTAAGTTATCTACTCTCAAATTTCCAAAACACTTGAAAATCCCAGAGGAGGACTTCCATATAAATATGACGGCAGTGCTCGTCGAGATTCAAGTACCTTTCAGGGTGTTTTTCGAAAATTACCGACGAGCACCCCAATCATTTTTATGTGAGTTCACCAACCGCACTCCAGAAAAAAAAATAAGCAGCGTTAACATCGTCTTGTGACAAACGTCCCGCAAAGGTAGTAAACGATGCCATAACGAACATTCCATAATGAAAAGGCCCGTTTTTTCCCACCTCTCGACCAATAACAAAGTTATTCTTGTATGGAACGACTGTGGTGGCAGGCACTGGTGTCCCTGTGGTATTGTGAACTCGTAGCTGTGCGTTATAGTACATTTTCATTCCCTCCTGTTTATTCCAAGTCACCATAATGTACACCCATTTATTCAGAGTAACGGGGCTTTCAACCTGGTGTTAAGAAATAAGAGTTATGAGGGCAGAATAAAATCCCAGTTCTATAGCAGCTGACCCTTTAACTCCAGGAGTCAATGAATTATGGAGACATGCATGTAGTATAGTTTTAACTTTTGAGTCTGTTAATGAAATCCTATGGTGTGACATTTCAAATGAAACCTCTTCAGCAGTACTTTTGCATGGTACCATTTGTTCTAACTTTTGAGTCTGTTGATGAAATCTTATGGTGTGACCATTGAAATGAAACCTCTTCAGCAGTACTTTTGCATGGTACCATTTCTTTTGCAATATTTTTACAAAACAAAATTTGAAATCTTCCTTGAATTTTGATTTTTTGTCACTCTTGGGAGTTCAAGAGTGAAAGGGAAAATATTCTGGGAAATGCAGGTCAAGGAGACTAAATAATAAATAACCAATAATATAGAGCTCTAATCGGTTTCTTTTGTAGTTTTAAAAGTAGGCACTCTTGAAAATAAAATACCAGTTATGAAACTCTGGAAATTAAGTGATGCAGATCACCTTCATAACAGTCTAATTAGGAAAGGCTTGACAACTCCCGCTAAAATTCTTTACATCTACTCCCGTCAATAATAACAGGATTTCCACCAATACTTTAACTGTTATATGTAAAAGCAGTATCCATTACAGCGGAGTGACACTAATATCGAGGTTTTCCAAAGTACATTTTACAGTTGCTTAAAACTTACCGTCCATTGCCTATCGGCAGTCCTCACCACAGCAACCAGATTATTTTCCTGCGTGTGCAACGAGAATCCGCGCATGCCTCGATCGTGAGCACCGGTGTCCACAATGTATCGCGGCTCCGCGTCTCCCGCGAGTTTATCAAACCTGAGTTTCGTGCCAAAAGACAGCCCGTCCACGCATTTCTCGGTGTTAATAACACAGTCACCAGGGGCGATTTGAGCCACGGCGTAAGATTCCTGACCGTCGAAGGCCAGACCCTCCGCCATTAAAGTCATATTCCCGTGAGTCGTCAGGTCCGAATTGCCAGGGATGATGTTACCAGTTAATGAAAGCATGAACCACGAATGGACTGGTTTTGGTACTGCGGAGATTACAAGTATAGTACAGACTTTTTTTAGTAGATAGTCATAGTGGTCTTTTGCGAATACACAAATCTTACTGGCTGATGCTGTGTACATGTTGTGGTGCAATTTTGTCCATGGTGCAAATTGTATTTTCCTTTGCTTTTGGGTATGGAAATGTATGATAATGTATGATAATGAGTTTTAAACAAAGGAAGATAAAATTTGCACCAAGGACAAAATTGCACCACAACATACACACTAGGGCGAAACATGTTTAGTCTAATCTCCGTTAAAACATGTTTCACTATGAAAAGGTGTTCACATCAAGCGTCGCATTGCGCGAATCATGATGAAAACATGTTTATTCTGATCATGATTGAAACTGCCTCTGAAGGTAGTTTCGAACTTAGTCAGATCACTGCCCTGGCCAGATGAAACACGTACGCGCCAAAGTCGTCTCCTTACTGAACATTAAAATACCCTTCGTCATAGAACAGCAAGTTGGAGCTCTACTTTGTTTTCGGTTCATATATAATTATAAGGATTTTGTGCGAGCTTATGGCTGTTCCATAAACAGCAAAAGTTAGAGGGATTTTCGTATGACCTTGAAATGGTATGCGCGAACAGAGTCACAACAACAAAGCAATTTAATTGGTTTAGCGAACGAACTTCAAAGGCGCGTGGCTTTTGGTTGGTTGGGAATGGGAATGTATGCGAACGCATATGCCGGCTAAAAAGTACCTTTTTTAATTAGGCTCAGCAACAACTTCCGTGTTGGAGATTAAATTACATATAAGGAATTTACAAATTTGGATGGCCTACCCCTTGCAAAAAGGTATCAAGTTTTGGCAGATTATGCAAGGAGCGGGAGTATTGTCGTCAGTAATGCAGCTTTTAATAAACAACCAAACTTGCCAGTCGCCCACACGAATAACCTTCCAGCAACGAAACCAAGCTCTACATCTCTTCGGTTTGAATTCACCTACGATCTAATCAGTTAGTGTGGAACCTATCACAACTCCTTTCACTGTTTTTTTTTTTCAGAATGTTTTGAAAAGAACTGACCATCTTCCCCAAGATACAAATCGCAAACCCTCGTAGAACGATCTGTTGTCCAAGGGTTTTCCAGAAATCGATTGTCTTAGCGTCACTCAGGTTCCAGTATTATAATAGGTTAATCGAACAAGCCTCTTTCCATATTAGGGATATTTTAATCGGGAAAACGATCATAGCTTGATCCTTTCAACTACTGGCGGATAAAACAAATCGCAAACACTCCGAACCGTTTTACAAGGTCATATGAAAATCGCTTTACAGAACCAAAGCATGAAACGTGTTTTGAAATTAACTCGCGAGGGGTACGCGCGTAATCCTCCCTCACAGCACTCGTCGTACTCACCAGGCGCAGTAATAGTCATGTTGATCACTTCATCCGGGGAATCTCCAGGCGTGATTGACACCTTGATGTTGCCATTAATTTCCAAGCCATTCTCGGTCTCAACATCAATGGCTTTAAATGTAACCGGTTTGGGCACGTCAGCAGTTTTGGGGAATACCATGGACACTTTAAAAAAGGCGTATTGCTTTACTACATAACCACTTTTGCGGCCTCTAGATGGTGTAACTCTGATCTCGCGGCCCACCTTGTTGTGAAGAAGCAATGTGATGTAGCACTCCTCTGGTTCTGAAGGCTCATCTAATAGAAAGAGTGGAACGAATGTTATTAGGCTGCGAAGGGCATTTCTTGACTTTGCGGAAGCTAATTTTGGTTTCCCACCCCGCCCCCCAAGCATTTTTTTTAACTCATGCACCCAGTTTTGACGAACACGCGAAAATAGGGGACTGTGAATAGTCTTTCACAAATTTATTAAAGTGTACCTAACCCCTAATTCATTTTTCCTTCTAATCAACTCAATGTACACGTGCGTTGAAAAGTCGAATAGTGAAATATTTCTTGTTTTTAACGTCGCGTTAGTGAGTTATAATAATAATAATAATAATAATAATAATAATAACAGCATTTATTTAAACACGATAAAAATGCAGCAAAAGCTGATGTGGTCGTGTACAAACAATAAAACTAAAATTTCCTAACTAATTACAATTAATAAGACAATATAAGAATTCTACGTATTTATAACAATAAAATTTCAAAGCACATCATTATAATATATGTGGCTTAAAGATTTGAATTTACAAAATGCTAATTAGATGACGTCAAATCAATACTTTATCATTACTTCTACTTCAATTTACAATACGCAGTGCACAGCTTAAGGATAATCAATTGAAGAAATACTAAATAAAAACTGTTAAAAGTCAATTGATTTGTAAACAAAATATTACTTGGAGGTGGAAACAAGTAGTTGTATAGTAAACGAGTCTTGATTTGGCGTCATCTTATTAACATTTTGTAAATTCAAACCTTAATAATTAACTAACGCAACGTTAAAAACAAGAAATATTTAACCATTAAATTTTTCAACGGACATAGAGTTGATTAAGCGAAAAAACAATTTTAGGTTTTTGTGCACTTTAATAATTCATCAAATTTGAACAAAGAATGTTACAAATGTGACGGTGGTTTGGAAACACGAACTTTTCAGTATTTCATGTTTTCTGGAGCAGTTTTCAGTTGAGTATCGAAAGTAATTACACAATTGCTTTGGGGTTTCCATTGCTACGCTTTGTGATTGGCTAAAAAATCTCGCGCCACTTTCTCGACCAATCAGAACTAAAACCAAAACCAATCGTGACTTGCTCGCACGCGTTTTCCCGCGCTTGGCGCCGCCGACATGTAATTTCTTCGAGCTTTGATTGGTTCATTGGATTATTTACGACTGCTGTGATATGTCAGAGTAAGGTTATAGTGTACCTTCAGATCGAAACTTTATTGGGGGCTTCAAAATAAAGTTTACAGAATGAACTTTCATCCAAAAAAAAAATTATCGAAAAATAGTGAAAATTGACGGAGAAATGACGGTATAACTTTTGTGGGCGGAGTTTGTTTATGAAGCGATATGTTTTTTAAGCGCTGTTTTCTCAAAGTTAATTTTTCGCTTGTTGGGGACACTTTAAAGAGCTACAACTCAAATTTGGACAGAAGCTAGGCTAACATATAATCAACAAAAAGGTTTCGGCGAATTTCTTATTTCCGAAAACTTTTTCGTCAAGAGCCATTTCCGTGCGATCACTCCATTTTTTTCTCCCTTTTTCGAAAATATTCTGTAACTTTTCACTGCAATTGAATATGGGAAATCGCCGACACGTTTTTTTTTAGCGCTTCGTATCCGGAAACCCGAGAACAAATCAAATTAGCAAAATACAATAATCGCTTTGAGTTATAGCGTTTTAAAGCTGATTCGGATGGTTTCCATATTTAGATAGCCAGCTCTATAAGCTTTAATTTGACGTCTGGGTTTAGATATATTAAGCGTAATCTTAAGACGCTAGAGCTGTTATACTGGAGACACCCCCGAAGGTACACTGTAACCTTAATAGACAATATTCGTATTCTCGGTATTGAACTGGAACTAGCTTGCAGTCGAGGCTCATGCGGGGGAATCTTTTCACATGCAAATATTTTTGATGATATTCCCTCGCATTAGCCTCGACGGCAAGCTAGTTCCAGTTCAATACCGAGAAAACGAATATTTTCTATAACTTTGGTTTTGGTTTTACGACACTCAATTGAAAACTGCTATATAGGTAATGCCATAGTTAGTAGAGTAACTATGGTAATGCGCAGTCTTTGTCTCCTTGGAAACTGGAGACGCAGTTGTTGAAAAAGATGGCAAACTTTACATTTGAGAAATTTTCCTCTTTCGTAAAAAAATCAATTTAAGCTGTAGGCTGAATTAACGGGTTAAAATACAAACCTCTCAGTATTTCAAGTTTGTGGTACGTACAGCAATTTAGTGCGTACTCTTTGCCTCTATGGCAACTAGAGACGCAGTGCGGATCACAGTTTATTGTATCCCCGTTATGCAGCTTTCCATGGTCATCCGTCGCGGTTTTTCTTTCATTAGTGCAAAATGTGTCAGTAGCACGGTTTAGTGGCACCGTTGAAAAAGTGCACTGGACGGAAAATAAAATCAGCAGCAAGATAGATTCTAAAGTGCAACTGAATAAACGTTTTACGTTTGCTAAAAATCAGTTCTGGGAGAAACCATTGAACTTCTCAAACCCCCCAATCCCCCAAACACCCTCTCACCCCGCCCACCCCCACTTCACGAATTGACAAATTATATGACAGAAAAAACACTAAAATACTTTGTATTTCTCTCCCCCCTCTCTGGTGCAGTTATAATATTTGACACGCACTTTTTGGAATCCTATTTATTCGCATTGCGCCCAATGAGACAATCACAGCAGAAAGGATCAGAATGCAAGCAACCTTCATGATAAATGCCGGCAGAGACGCTTCAAATTAATCGGTGTCGTCTGAAAAAGACAAAAAAATAAGTAAACACGACAGTGTTTTGTTTTCCGTTGCCTCTGCGGTATCAACCTAGAAAACCCGAGTATTCTCACTACGACGCATCGTAGTGCATGTAGACAGACACTTCCTACCTCAATCATCTTGCGCTACTTGATCGGTTTTATGGATTTATTTCATTGACGTTTCAAGAAATCCACAAATACTTTGACTTATCCTGTAGATTAGTAGTTACTTACTCTAATTCTCAGAGATTGCTTTCTCGGGTAAAACGACCTGGCTCTTGTGTTTTGGAATATTAATGCACAAGTTAAAATAGTATTGTCCATTATGCTTCACGCGCCTCTGTTATTGTTTTAGTTTGTACGGGACGGCAAACATTCTATCGCGTGGAAAGGAATTATATCTGTTCTGTCCAAACGTTTTTTCATTAAATTACGTTCTTAAGTGTTACCTGATAAATAAGGTACTCGAATAAACGTTTAACGACCGACATGGCCGATGCAAACGGATTACAAAGAGCTAGACGACCTACCGGATTTTTCAACATCAAGAAAATGGCCGCCGATGCTCGCAGCACGCAATGCATAATGGACAATACTGAGTCTTTAAGTATGAGTTCCTATTATATAACAAAAAGATTGCAATGTACACAATAAACTCAAAGCCACATTTCAATCATCCCTTCTGCCACTTGCGTTTTAATAGCAACAAAATTGAAAAGGATAATACATTTACAATAGACCTCTTTGGCTTGTATGTTTTGTTTTCTCAATGTACATCATGCGATGTTACTCCTAAAGAACTGTTTCTTTTAAATTTTGTTTTCTTCACGTGCATATGTATGCATAATTTATGAAAAGACAAAGGACAAATTCCCAGGAGAACATCACATGACCTCCATTGGGAAAACAAAACATACAAGCTAAAGAGATAAACACCGCGAACTATGTGTGTGTCAGTTGAAAGCCTTATTGCATATTTCAGACGAGTAAATTATATCATACTATTTGTTTTTAACATTGCAGAATTTGATTTGATACCCCGATTAAAATATATTGAAGTCCTGTGAGATAATGCAATATTCATTTGTTATCGCGTGCGTCTCGCGAGAAATTCTATTTACTGTTTATATCAGAAAGTAGGTCGACACAGGCAAAGTTCAGAAACTTCAGAAAAGTTTAGAAAGTTCAAAGTCCAGAAAAGTATTGCACCAGTATGGTATGCGTTCGCATCCATTTGAAACGTTGGATATATCTTTTTATAATTAAGGTGGTCAGACACGAGGGGTCATGTAGCAGGGACATGTCGCAGCGACATGTAGCAGCGACAAAAATTTGTGTAGTACACACTGAGGGACATGTAGCAGGGAGTGTAGCGGGGACATGTAGCAGGGAATAAATCATAGCGCTTGCACACCTCATGAAAATGTCGAGGGGACATGTCTCAGGGACATGTTGCAGCGACACGTTACCTCGTGTGAACTGATACTATCATAATAGTGCAACACCAATTTTGGGGACATTTTGTCCCCGCGACGTGTCCCATGAAGTTCAACAAGTTGAACTCCGTGAGACATGTCGCGGGGACAAAATGTTCCCACGATTAGTGTTGCACAATTATGATAGTATCAGTTCACACGAGGGAACGTGTCGCTGCAACATGTCCCTGAGACATGTCCCCTCGACATTTTCGTGTGGTGTGCAAGCGCTATGATTTGTTCCCCGCTACATGTCCCCGCTACACTACCTGCTACATGTCCTTCAGTGTGTACTACACAATTTTTTGTCGCTGCGACATGTCCCTGCTACATGACATGTCCCTACTACATGACCCCTCGTGTCTGACCACCTTTAGTCTTTAACATTTGCCAAGTTGTTTGTTTATTACTGTAAATAATCTACCTTTTGGTACTGATTCAAGGGCCTAGAAATTGGAGACCCAAACCAGGATTTCTGTTCAGGTAAATTTTTTTTCTGAAATTGAAGTTTATAGCCGAAAAAGGAAAACTTTCTAAACGGACGGTACGATAAAACTCTCATAATGTAACCTACTTAGACGCTGCTTTACCGAGAAATGAATAAGGAGAAAATGCGTCCGAACGATGTGTAACAAAGCAATGGATTTTGTTTCATTTGAGGAATAAATGTAGAATTGACTATTTGAACTTACCTTGCGAGAGATGTCGCCGATACAAGCTCCAGCAAGCAGAATGATTGACTTTGTGTAATTACTTCATTAACATAGACTGCAGCTGGATATTACTGATTAGAACTCATGCTCTGGTTCTTTAAAACAATAATTCTTTGTTATACAGAGAAAGCAAAATTAAGAAATTTCGGTGGTATTTGAACAATTTTTGTCGATACTTCGACTTTGGGTAATTTATAAGCATCGTTGTTAAACCAGACTGCAGCTACTTTGTTAAGTGTATTTTCCCATTAGAATTAATGTTTTGGTTCAACAACAACAACAACAACAACAACAACAACAACAACAACAATTTATTTCGGTATTCCCATATTATGGTTCTTTAAACCAACAATTAATCTTTCGTAATGACGCATTTTAACCAACTTGCTTTAATACTTCGACGGTATAGAAGCATCATTGTACAAGTCTCGAAAAGAAATTGATATTTATAGCACTCATCTATTATGCTGTTCATCTCATACACAGAAATTTTTGCCAATGGACTTAAAATTGAACTGATTTGTTTTGCTGATTGAAAACGACGTGGGTTGTTTCGTGCTTGCATTTTACTTTAATACGAAATGCGCTTCTTAAAGACTAATTGGATATGGCTCAGTGGTAAACAACTTAATACCACTACCTACAGTAGAATCATCCTGCCGCGGTCTTTTATGCTTAGCAAGCGGAGCGAAAAGTCAAGTTTTCTGTTTAGGTTTGGACCACCCTTTATCACGAAATATTATTTCGAAATATTATTTCGAAATATTACTTCGAAATATTATTTCGAAAGTAGTGTTTACAATGAAACTCTCATTTAATTGCCCAAGTTACCCTGTCACTGAAGGGTCTGAAGGAAACGCAAAATATTAAAGAATTAAGGTCAAATCTTGCGCAGTATTTGTCATTCTTTAGATGCTCTGTTTCTCAATGAAGAGCTCTTCTTAAAGACTAATTGGATATGGCTCAGTGGAAAACAACTTTTAATTATAACATTTCTACTATCTATCAGTAGAATCATCATGCTGCGGTCTTTTATTCTTAGCAAGCAGAACCGTGTCAGGTTTTCTGTTTATTACGAAATAACCAACATGTCGAAAGTCATGTTCATGTTCTTTTTTACTGTTATTATAAAGAGCGCCTGGATAAAGCTTCATGTTTAACATGTAAAGCTGTAATGTAATGTCACATAATGGAATACTTTACGTAAAAGTAGAGGGTTGTATCAGGATCGTACATGTTTGCATTTAATTGAAGTGTTGGATTTAATCTGTATGAATTATATTTTCCAATTGTGGTAGTGGCCGTTGCTATGGCAACAGAGCGTCTAAAGAATCGCAAATATTGTGCAAGAATCGGACCCTATTTCTTTTTAAATTTCGAGTTCCTTTGGTAACTATTTTTTAAACTTTGCTATATCGTGGAAACGATTAAGACCAACTTTTTGAAAGGACAAGAACATGGGGTCGTTTCGACAGTTTCCCCAATATCATTTTGAGAGGTGTTTTTCTAAAAAGGTATGTGAAGGTTACTAGCATTGGTATCTCAAAATTTCATCGAAAGGAAATGCGAGAAAATCTGCGGTTAATTTTGCTTATTTTTACTTTGTGACGCCATAAAAACCCTGAAAAACAACCTTCATTTTCGTTTAAGCATGTGCAAAAGTACTAAAGCTTGCGGCTATAAAACTATAGGGAGTCACATCAAAACCCCTTAAAAGGATCGATGAAGCGAAAAGCACTACGGTTAAAATCAAACGTTGGCGAGCTACGATTTATTTGCAGTTAGCGGGTTAACCGAGTCCACACAGATTCATTCTCCAAAAAGTAAATCGAATGACTTTTTTGACTGTTAGAGTTGTTAGCTCAACCGGGGGGTATCATGCATAGAAAATTCCACAAGTTAGAGTAATTGCCAGCAATTGGTTAATTGTCACCATTGTCAGCTTGCCCCACAAGCCCCATCCTTCCTTGGGTGTTACATACCTGTAAAGAGGGTCCTGAAATGACTCAAATTTAAGGTACAGTGTCACAAGGATTTGGTGTCGTTTCAAAAAAACAAAAAAAAATTGTTTTTCTATTTACATAAATCTAAAAATCATGGCCCAGTTTTGTGATATTTTACAACCCTAGTGAACCAAAATTGTGTCTCTAGTCATAGAGAGGACTAGGTGTGAATGAAATGTAACAATAAAAAAGTTAGCCCAACATTTCTCAAACATACAACTGTAAAAACTAACGATAAAATGCAACGACGTTCTGGCATGTTCATGACGCCATTAGCGAGCTTAAGATCCAGGACGCGACGGCTTTTAGAACGCCGTGGCCGGGAAAAAGCCTGGAACGAGAACGCCGTTGTAAGCGCGGGAAAAATAAAGTTAAGTTTTACGACCCGGCTCAATACAACGCGGTGAGTTCAAATTTTAGGTTTTCGACGTTTTGACAAAAGAAAACGATGGTATCGTTTAAAGAAGTTCAAGAAATTTTACTTTTGTGCTTGGAGGAAGAAATAATCGATGAGGAAGAATTTCTACTGCTGTACGAGGAATACACCCCGCAGAATCCTCCAATTCTTCATACAGCGTACGAGCAATTTTCTCTTGTAAACAAAGATCCAGCCGAGTGTAAAGTAGATTTCCGAGTGGAGAAGGGTGATATTCCTTTACTTGTCGATGCCTTACGAGTTCCTCCAATCTTTAAATGTTACAATGGAACAATTTGCGATGGAACTGAAGGCTTGTGCATTGCACTGAAGAGATTTGCATATCCGTGCCGTTATTCGGACATGATTCCTATGTTTGGACGATCGGTTGCAGAACTCAGCATGATCAGTAACGAAGTCGTGGACTGGATTTACAACACTCATGGACACAGAGTTACTCAGTGGAATCACGCAATTATGAGCCCTGCTTCCCTGAGTACGTACGCAGATGTAATCCACAACAGAGGAGCAGCCCTTGACAACTGCTTTGGTTTCATAGATGGAACTGTTCGCCCCATCTCTCGACCGATTGTAAACCAGCGAACTGTCTACAATGGACACAAACGGGTCCATTCCCTTAAGTTTCAGTCTGTTACGCTTCCAAATGGACTGATTGGTCAACTCTATGGCCCCGTAGGTGAGAATATGCATGTATTGATCATTCCATACTTATTTAAGTCGTTTTGTCAGACACTTGCTGTTATCTTTTATTTATTCTTATAGAAGGAAGGATGCACGATGCGAGAATGTTGGCAGTGTCCCATTTGTATGATGACCTGGAGAACTTTGCTTTCAATCCTGCTGGAAGAGAGATGTGCTTATATGGGGACCCAGCATACCCACTTAGGGTTCACCTTCAGGCACCATTCCGAGTTGGAATTTTAACAAGGCAAATGCAGATGTTCAATGAATCTATGAGCGCAGTTCGTGTTTCTGTGGAATGGCTATTCGGAGACATTATTAATTATTTTAAATTTTTGGATTTTAAGAAGAACTTGAAGATAGGTTTAAGCCAAGTTGGAAAAATGTACGTAGTTTGTGCTATTTTAAGAAATGCTTTAACCTGTCTTTATTCCAACTCAACAGCTGCTTACTTTGGACTTGACCCACCAACATTGAATGACTATTTTAATTAACAGTGGCCTCAGTATACTTGGCAAGGAAACAAACATGAATTGAACTTGCCTAATCTTCGTAAGCTCTATTGTGGTATTTTATAGCCTCTTTATTCAACAACAAGGACTTTCAAAGAAATCTAGTAGTCAGTGTGGCTAGTAGTGACAGACATGTACTAGTAACATGTACAAGAACATCTACTCTTTTGACCGACTATGGAAAAGCAGGATTATCTTTGTAAAAAATTGCCCCCCCCCCCCCCCCCAAATCCCGTGCTCCCACTGTTTGGAAAGAGGGGAAAATTTTTTACTTTAACCTTATGAAACAACAATTAATTACAGTTTCACATGCTTGTGGGAAGGGGGATCCAAAACGTTCAGATTGTTCCTCACCTAAGGGGAGGGGCACAAAAATTTTTAAACCCAATTTACATGTACCATCCACCTACTCCCCCACCTCCCCCCCCCCCACCCCCATAAATAATGAATACCCCCAAGAATGAAAAAAAAAAGTCTCTTGTTCAAAGGCTAATCACAAGCTTCAGTTTTATAAACATCAATTTTCAATAAATATTAAGGCTATTTTATTTCACCTTTGGTTACTGATGTTTCTTGTATCCTCACCTCTATGAAGTCTGATTCCCATTGTGCACCAAGCACAAGCATAAAATTGCATGGGAACCAGAGCGAGATAAGCACATGCATGAGCTCAAGAATTCAGCAGTACGACATGTGCATTTATTGCATTGTGTGAAGGTCTTGTGCTTATTGCAACCACGCTTAAAGAGTTGGGCCACAAAAAATCTGCATAGGAAGGTGATAAACATTCTTTTGTTATTGGTATAGAGTGTTTGCACATGATGTCATAAAATCTCAAAAATATTAAGTATACATCCTACAAAGCTGTTTCTAATATGGTATGTGGATACCACACAAAAGTTTCAGGGTTTAAAGATGTTTAGCTTTCAATTTATAAAAGTTTCAAATGTGTCATGCAATTCATCACGTTATTTTAGATAAGCTATGAAAATAAACAAAATTGAACCAGTTGAAAGTTATTTTTGAATTATAGATGCTTATAAGCCGATTTAATGGCACCTATAGTGAATACAATATTTTGTGATGATATTTTTGGTGTTATTGAGACTTTGGATTTTTGGCCGCCATGTTGGTGTCCCTAAGTGGGGCACCAAAATGGCCGCTCCCAAGGCTGTGCTCTTAGAAGAATCACAGGGAGCCCAAAGGCTCCCAATTATGAAATCTGGGGTGCCTGGCACTTAAACTTTATGCAAACTCGTGAACGAATTACTCTTGCGCTTAAAAATTTGGCCCAGATGTGTAGTTTTAAACTCTTTACAATTCCATAACCATTTTGGAATCAAAAACTGTTGTTTAATGCTTCTGAATTTTGATATGACGTAAGTGAAAACACTCTATTGTGGTACTGAAATAATGTTTAGACAACACAAGGGTCAATTTTTTTTCAATGAGAATGCAGCCCTACAAACAAAACATTTTGACCTTTTAATTAATGAAATTCAAGATCCTTTGTGGGGATCGAGTAACATAATCTGGTTTGAAAATTTAAACTATCAAAGCATTATTTCTGACAACATGCCTTGTGGCAACAATCATTACGGTATTTAAGATACTGCACTTGGTGCCCAGACAAAGTACCCAACAGGTACCAATGCGAACAGGCTCTAACTTACAGCCATAAAATGTTTCCTTCCTGCCTAAAATGCTTTTTTTTAAGGATCCCAGCTTTGACAACAGTTCAAAATTTAAAACAGTGGGAAAATACTAACAAGAATAAAACAAAATAATTATTATAATCCACACTATCTCTGCAAAGGAACACAACAGTTTCTGTACATCATGGATCCACAAGCTGAAAAGAGCTATTATTTATCCATGATACGCTCCAAAATGCCCATTAATGCCTTTGTTTGTTGTTGCTGTTGTTGCATCATCAGCAAAGTTTGTTGGCTCTGTTGTTGCTGTTGCTGCACCACCACTTTAAGCAGCTGACTCTGCTGCTCTTGGAACACCTTTTGTGCATTTGAGGCAACTTCCATTTGCTTTTTCTCAAACTCCTGTTGATTTTTTTTCAGCTTCAATTCTTCCTGTTTAAGTCCATAGTTTAACTCGGCTCTTTCTGACAAATAAGACATGGCATCACCGCCACTCCGGCGTGGTCGCTTACTTTGATTGTCTTCCTCACCTGATTGCCTTTTTTGTGTGTCAGACAACTTTTCCATTGCTTTCAACCTGACATCTTCAGCTTTTGCTTTATCACTCTCCAGTTTTTGGTTCTTCTCCCGATCCATTTCTTGCTGCTCTGCCTCTGCACTTTCTTCCAGTGCGATTAGTTGCTCTAATAGGTTGTCCAATTCTGTGGGCTCATCAGGTGTTATGCCAGTTGCCTTTTCTTCAGCTCTTAATTTCTTTTTTCTCCTGTTTATCAATATTCCAATGTGATCTCGCACTGACCGCTTGTCAACAATGAATACAGGATGGGAACAATTATTCAATGCTGTAGCCACTTTTTCCCAAATTGTACTTCGTTGTGTTGACCCTTTTTTCGTAGTGTAGGGATTACAGTTAACAACTTCACGGCATAAGATCACATCATGATCTTTGGTCCAAAACATTACTGAACTACAATAAAAAATAAAAATTACAAATCAAATTTGTGAATACTGTATATTGCTACATATATTTAGGTTCCTCCTGTGGTTCAACCTCCCCCATGGAAAGTCATTGGAAATTCCAAGGGGGGGGGGGGGGGGGGGGGGGGGGGGGGGGTTGGGGGTCTCAAAACCAAAAGTTTTAATTTTGAAGAAAAGTATAAAGTTAAACTGGAATTTACAAGGGGTGGGAGTTCAAACCAAATAAAATCCTTTTATACAACACATTAAGCCCTCCCTCCCCCATCCCCCTTTTTGTGGACCTAAAATTAAAAAGCCCTTTTGGAGGCTAATAGAACACACTGAAGTAATATACAGACTGATTTGTGTGTTCCCTGTCTATTGTCTATATGGTTATTCTAGCTTCCACTGAAGTATAAAGTTACAAATAAGGCATCAATATACTTAACATAAATCATTTCTTGAAGCTCAACAAGACTTCAACGAGAATTTCCGTAAAAATATATTTCTGAAGCATTCAAACATTGTATTCACAAGAATCCATCCGGTAAATGATTTTGGCGATACAGTTTCACTAGGATGCTATATATTTAATTTACAATCGACTTTTGACTTCTCCATAAGTTAAGCTTGAGCTAACATAAAGATTTTTTAGCTTTATATAAGCTTAATGTTCTGCAACATTTTCCCGCGGAATATATTTTTACAAATGAAAGCTTAAAGTTAAGCTGAAGTCTTATTTACGCAATTTCACAACAAGGCAGAAAACAAAAACGCTAAAAATGATATAGAGTACTCTGAAAAGAGCTGATTTCATTGAAAAGTGAGGCATTTAGGAACGTCTTTAACTTACCTAGGTGGTTTGGTTGAACTTGAACAAGAAGGCTCCGCCATTTCTAGTTTCACGTGAGTTTAGAGTGCATTCGTTTACCTGAATAAAAAGTAAATTATGTTAAGACAGGCATCATTTCCGACACTTATCTTTTCTTCACAAACACATACATAGTTCTAGTTGCCATACTTAAGTGTTTAACGGTTAAAAAGTAAATTTCTTTCAAAAAACATAAAGCTCACTACTCACGTTTTCTCCACAACGCCGAAAGCTCGAGTTTGAAGTCCTCGACGCGACGGCGACGCTGCGAGCCAGCAGTTTTTGGCTAGCGGACTGCTGCTTTTCTGTAACAAATAACTTCCGGTGGAGTCTTAGAACCGTCGCGTCCTGGATCTTAAGCTCGCTATTATCAAGTGAAATAAATGGTTGGAATTATCCTGACGTATACAGAGGATATTACACGGTGGCGAGAATATATGAATTCTATGTTCGAGTGGCAAGAACAATATCTCACGCGTTCGCTGCGCTCATGCGTGAGAGACAGTTGACAAGGTTTGGGAGGTGTTAGCAGTGTTTGACAACACAGCAGAAATCTGTTGTTGTTTCTTATCGGATAAAGTTGAGTAGTTGTTTAACGAGTTGACGTTGCTTTACCCAGTTACTTGAATGATTTCGTTTGGCGGTACTTCATTGTTCACCATTTTCTAACCAGATGCTTTCTTGTGTTGTTTTCAAGAGGTGTTTGTCTTTTTCCAGTCCTGAGTCTTTTATCTTGTTCTTTGGCATGCTTCTAAGAGAATTGACTACAAGAGGAGAGCATTTACCACTTTTGACCTGGTTACGGGCTTTCGATGTTAATAGAGACTTTTAAGATCGAGGTTTTTCGGCGTTTCCCGCAAACTTTAAACGTCAAGAAGTCACGTGGCCAGTGCCTTGCCGTCATTTTTGCGCGGTTTGAGGTTCACGCTTGTACGGCTAGGCCACGCTCTAGAGGTAAGTGATTTACCGCGAGGTTTTTTGCACCCTAAAACATCACAATCCAGAGTTTAAGAGGAAAAACCACTTTTTAGAACTCTTTCGCTTATTAATTATCGCATTCTTTTTCATAGAAACGTAATTTCGGGGACGATTTCTCAGCTAAAATAGAAGTGAACGAATAAATGAAAACAAACATGGCAGCCGGCTATTCGTTGTCGGAACTGTTTTGCCAGTTGGATTACTTTGTGGTTAAGCTACGATAAATGAAATAAAAAAAGCCAGTTTCTGATAATATGTGAATGCTGAATGTATATGCATGAATGTATACTTTGTTTCGACATGGCTCCGATAATACAGGCACAGGTAAAATGTAACCCTCAATCTTAAGCCCAGATTATGTTCACACGGTGAACTCCGAACTGTAAACTGCTGGCCGAAGTTTGTGGTTTGCGGTTTAAGGGGAAATCCTCAATCTTAAGGTCTCTAATAGCACGATAGAAAGGAAATTCATCGGTCATCATGTCTGCGGAGCGGCGATCTTTGTTGGCCAAGTAGATATTGACAGAACAGCCATCTGGGTTAATCTTGTTCTCGTACTCATTTAAGACTTCCAGGGTTTTTACAGTTGCGCGTTTTGTGTGTCTTTACTTGATACACTCAACAAAGCTGTTTCCCTCCAAATTACTCTTCATGCAAGTCGCCGTAACGAAGAACTTGCTGTTCCTTTCCCGGCCTCATCCCGAAGGATGTCCAGTTGTTAAACCAATGAGCGTTCACCAGAGCTCTGGGAGAGTGAATTCATAGGACTCCACGGCTCTAAAACGTTGCGATGTCTTTATTTGAGAGCGGATCTGCCGCGTTTCGTTGGTTTCCTTTGCCGACAAATTTTAACTGCTTTTGTTAATTTTTTTAAAGGCCCAGTATCACCAAAAATGCATTGCGCGCCCAATGCTTCGACGATTGAATTTTACGCAGTCGAAAATTCCCGAAACAGCCAATAACGAGCGAGCTCGTCATTTGAAAACAAAAACAAACGACCGCAAAGCTGAATGGGTGATACTGGGCCTTTAAATGTCTTGACTGTACTTCGCGGAATTCCTTGTCGTTAAGAACAGATAACCCATAGTTATTTTTTCGGAGATCGCGGTCGATACTTTGAACAAAAGCTCTGATAGATGAGGCTCATACTCGTCGACGTTTTTCTTTCTCACAGTAAGCACGAACTTTTTTTAGCGGAGCACTAGCGGGCCGAAGACCCGGCTGCGAAGCCCCATACTCATAGAACCTATGCCCGTCATTTTTCATGGTCATGGCTAGCGGAATGTTTCGCGGGCGCGTGTCTGTAACATGTGTGTCGCGCAAGGCTAGCTCGCAGGTGCGTATGACGTCGCAAAACATGCACGTATGACGCCACGCAACATCCGGGATCTTTGAGGCTTTGTTTTGCGCGCGGCTACACAGCCGTCAGCTCGGTAAACACTTTAGTTGCAGGATCTTTTAAGGGACGGACCATTTAATTTTTGTGGGGGGGGGGGGGTGGGCAATTACGAAAAAAAAATTCCTGCAGAAGAAATTGAAGAGAAAAAAATCGTACACAAGAAAGTACGTGAAAAAAAATCAACCATTAAGGTAAAAAAAATTATTGCAAATAGTGATGCACTAAAAAAAGTTCATGCTCAGAAGAAATTGCCCACCCCCCCCCCCCCCCCCAAAAAAAAAAAAAAAAATTAAATGGTCCGTCCCCAAGGGGAGAATTGAAGTCGTTATTATGCAACATTTTTTTTTTTTGCGGTTTGCTACTCAAGACAGGGATACCAAGAAGCCGCTTTAGTGGAAAAAGAAGAGTTTTCAGGGATAAAATCTTGCTTCAAAGAACCTCATACGTTTATAGCAATGCGGGGAGACGAGAAGCGGAGATTTAAAGAGTTTCCAAGTACAGTATGTAGTCGCCGGAGCGACTTAAAGGTAAAACAAATTACATTTTTCGATGGGAATTTATCTTGATATCAATCTGTGATTGACTTTTTGTTTGTGTTCTCGTTAGTTTTGGAGAATTGTTTATAAAACTTGTAGCTTAAATTCGGTTGTATTAATTTCTTGAATTTCATCGAAGACACGGATCCGCGGCGCTATAAATGGTACGCGTATTGCTTTTAAACATAAACTAATGGAGATTTGAATAAAACTTTTCGAAAGAAGATTGTGTTGTCCATTTTTATGTGTTTGTTCATTCATTACATAAAGTGAAAAGCGATTTTATGTAAACAAAGATTTTATAGTTCTATTTTCACTCGCGTCGCCTTATGCAAATATGTTTGTGTATTTTTGATATTTTGATCTCCAAATCAGTTCTCTGGCAATTTTTGACAAACAACAACTGTATTTTATTGTGCTAGTTATTCTAGACAGAAAAGTTGTTTTTGTGAACTTTGGTACGGTCTTAAGGTGGCTCGACTGGGTTTTTGAGCGACGATACCGTTTAGCTTTGAGAAACTTGTGTACTACCACAAACGATCCAACGGAAAATCGATTGCCAGAGCTGTACTACAGAAAGATTAAAGTTTCAGATGAGATTAGTTTTATGGAAATCGGAGTTGCCAAAGCAACGTTATGACTTCACTTCCTGTTTTACATAGTACCGAATTACTTGTCATCAAGAGATAATTTTCGAAAACGCTCTCTGGATCTTCGACCTGACGTACTTGTCCTTAGGTCTACAAAATTTTACAAATTTCTATGGAAGCGTTTTCGAGAAAATTTCGAGTGAAGTTTTAAGGTGTTAAAATACAACAAAAACAAAACAATTTTGAAATGTTATTAAAACTTATGTCTACAAGGCTTGATGAAATAATGTTTTGGTCTGACATGAATTTTATACCATCCAAATACCTTAGGTGAAAATCTCAAGGAAATCGCTCTGTTTGGATTTTAGAAATATTACCTTGAATATGAACTGGCCTGGAGTGTTATTTCGCTCTTTTACATCAAAAATTGACCCTACTCTTATTAAAATTGTCATGAATTAAAAAGCGAATGATGAATTTTTTTAAAACTTAGTCCTCATAAAGATTAATTAATATTCAATACAACTGCCAAGTTTCAAATTCATTGAAACGTTCTAAGGCTGTCAATTAACAGCCTCAACGTAGGAAAATATTGGGCTGATTTTCATGAAAGTCATTTGTTGATCCATTATGCGTCTCCATTGTCTCGAATCGCCATGCAATTGTACATTTCAGTACATAATGAATTCATAAACACTTCATTGCTTTGTTTTAAGTGTTACATGAATTCATGATGTACTGAAAGCTACAATTCCATGGCGATTTGATACAATGGAAATGTATAATGAAACAACAAGCCACAAGCGCGAAAATCAGTTCAATATTTCCTGAGTTGGCGCTAAAAATTGACAGCCTTAGAATGTTTCAATGAATTTGAAACTTGAAGATTGTATTAAACATTAATTAATCTTCATGAGGACTCAGTTTTAAAAAAATTCATCATTCGCTTTTTAATTCATGACAATTTTAATAAGTGTAGGGTCAACTTTTGATGTAAAAGCGAAATAACACTCCAGGCCAGTTCATATTCAAGGTAATATTTCTGAAATCCAAACGCAGCGATTTCCTTGAGATTTTTACCTAAGGTATTTGGATGGTATAAAATTCATGTCAGACCAAAACATTATTTCATCAAGCCTTGTAGACATAAGTTTTAAAAACATTTCAAAATTGTTTTGTTTTTGTTGTATTTTAACACCTTAAAACTTCACTCGAAATTTTCTTGAAAACGCTTCCATAGAAATTTGTAAAATTTTGTAAACCTAAGGACAAGTACGTCAGGTCGAAGATCCAGAGAGCGTTTTCGAAAATTATCTCTTGATGACAGGTAATTCGGTATTATGTAAAACAGGAAGTGACGTCATAACGTTGCTTTGGCAACTCCGATTTCCATAAAACTAATCTCATCTGAAACTTTAATCTTTCTGTAGTACAGCTGTGGCAATCGATTTTCCGTTGGATCGTTTGTGGTGGTACACAAGTTTCTCAAAGCTAAACGGTATCGTCGCTCAAAAACCCAGTCGAGCCACCTTAATGTACTGTGCAGACGGTCGGGTAATACTGTTTTTGAGAATTGCTAAAATTGAAAAATAGCCCGTTCGTCAATCTTAATTTTTGTGCTTCCGTCCTTCCACCTTAGTTAAGCTTGTTCAAAGTGCGACGCTGTTAGGCAAAGCCTATCTATATATATTATGATTGCTTGAAGTTCCACGGTATGGGAGTAATGTTCTCTTTATGTTTTTTACTCGTCGCAACTTTCGAGAAATTCCCTGAAAACCCTTAGATCATGCAGCGGCGGCCATTATTCCGAACAACAAACAAACCAAGTTCATTCGGCAAAGGTTATAGAAAAAGCGGGAATCGTGACGTTGTTGCTCGATACGACTACTCGTGTTACTAACGAAATATACGCCTTCCGGATGTAATGGTCGAATCGATTCTACGAGTGTTTTAGTGCCCGGTAAAACACTCCCGTCCATATAATAAATATGCAAATGTTCATTACTAATAGCGTAATAATTGACTAAGAAAACAGCTCAGCGCGGATTGAGTCTGATTGAATATTCAAAGAAGGTCTCAGTTGTCTAATTAGAAACATTTGAAACAAAAGGCAATCAAACTTGTTTTGACATGTTGACAGTTTTGTTTCCAAAATGTTCTAGAACAGACCATGATTTGTTCCCCTTTCAAGAATTGGTTGATTTCCTTTTTTTAGTATTTTAGCATTACCTTATAAATAGGTAAAGGTACTGTACTAGCATGATTTTGACCAAAAAGGTGAAAATATCCTTCACAATGTCGCTTTAATGGATCCTGATGACACACATCTCACACCATTGCCATCTTGCCCCAGTCTTCATTCGGTGTTGCATACCTGTTAAGAGGGTCCTGAAATGACCCATATTAAAGGGGTCATGTCACGGGTATATGGTGTCATTTCAAAAACCAAAAACTGTTTTGCTTTTTCACAATGATCGAAAAATCATGGCCCAGTGTTGTGATATACTCCCCCCTCCCCTCCCCCCGGTGTACCAAAACTGTCTCTCGTCAAAGAGGACTATATGTAGGTGTGAATGAACTGCAACTAGAAAAACTAGAAAAAAACATACGCGTCAAATGCTCACTTCCTGTCTGCAATTAGATGGCCACTTCCTCTACGTAAATTTGTCATGTGTAACACGAAGATGTACACAGCTCGTGACGTCTTCAACCCAATGAAGTATTTATTCCCGAGTGTTTTGAGTGCTTTTATGGATAAACATCAAATTGTCTATAAAAGTAGGACTACACTACATTCACTACGTTTAGAAGCAAACACTTAAAGAGTCGATCGCTAAGCAAATGGAAAATTATATAAAGCACAAAACTTGCCGCAACAAAAATCTCACAGCAATAAGCGGCAAACACAATATCAAAAGGTTCTATCCATCCATGAACGCCTTGCATTGTCTAGAAAATTTGTACGCTGTAAATCTTCCTTCAGTCAACACACGGATAATTTAAATTTTGTCGCCATCTTAAAATCAAGAGCGATATCATGAGATGGTCAGCGGCCGGCGAGCACGATGGCCGTGTTTCTTCTAGCTCCGCTAGACAACATTTGATTTTTTCTATTTTTTTCTGTTTTCTGACTTACTTTTTTTAACTAAAAAATTACAAGTTTTTTGTTTGTACTCATATAACTTTAGGGGGCACAATATTAGTTTATTTAGACGTGCCCCTCTCCTCTCCTTCCTAATAAAATGTGATTTAATTTAATTATTAACATCTGTAAAGGTTTGGAGTAAACAAATAAATGAAAAGTGAGATCGCGTGTCAACTAGTCAGATTAGCGGAAATAAAATATGCATAAATTTGCATTCGTCAATGTCACAAAAAAAAGAAAACTCTGAGGGCAAAACATCACTCGTTGGCTACGTAAAACTCACTTGTGCAAATAAATCACAAATGAACTAGAAACCGTTGATTACCATTACAAAGAAAATGGATACATTTTGTCAACATTTCCATCCGGTTTTGGTAGATTGACGAAACTGAAATCAAACTAAAATATAATGATGTCCACGAAATGGAAAACGAAGAGCCAATTATAAACAAGGGGAAAACGAAATACATTTCCTGTTAAGAATATGAATTTGTTATGTTTATTTTTTCTAGGAAATTGGAATAGGAATAGCTCCTTACTCGTTTGGCCATACGATTTTTGTGCAAAATTGGAAAAAACGGAGGAAACTATAAAGTCAGTGAATCAAAGAAAGACGATTGACGATGTGTTTTACGAAGGAAAAGTAATATTTTCTTAGAGTTTTCTTAGGGACCTCAGGTTGTGAAATCTGTAATAGCTGAACTGAAATTTTTTCCATGCTCATTTTCGAATTAATCTTTACCTTTCAGATCGTTCTTTTTTCATTTTCGAATTGTTTTTTTTTTTCGATAAAACCTCCAAATCAAAACTTTCAATTTAATCTTTTTGTGGAAGCATCAAAAGCATTGAAAATTAAGGTGAGATTAGCATTACTTGTGTTCGTTTATACTGATACATAAAGTATTTAATATACATTTTCTCGGGATCAATCCTAAAGATTTTTCAAATGGACTTAGAACTTTGCATGCACGCAAGTTGGTGCGACTTTTCATTTCAGGCATTGAAACTAAACTAAACGTATACACAAATTTACGGCAAGCACGAAGTAGATAAATAATAACGATCACCTAAGAGCAGGTTAAAATGCTATTCAACAGAATACCACAACAGCGAAGACTTTTTTTATATATTTTGTCCAATTTCGGTTTTAGCGTTTTAGGCTTTGACTTGCACAAACCACAGCAAATGGTGTTGGAGTAATAGAGCTAATAACCAATAGAAAATTTGTCCTTTTTATTCGGTCTTTATAGTGTGTGAACGAGAAAGACTGGGCATAGTTTTGGTGTTGTTAAAAGGAGAGTATCCCGGCTGAAATATCGTGTTTTCATGTGTATGCGTATGACCAGGAGCTTGCTTTAAGCTGGCTTTATTATTGAACAAGAACAAAAGTATCCGAGTGAATGAAAACAAAGAAATATAAACTAAAAGTTTAATTATTACGAAAAATTTCATAAGAAGAGCTGATTGGTCTGCTCCGAAATCTTACATAATTATTCTATCTTCATCGGTCATTGTTTGTTTACACCACCAGAGAAATTATCAGTTGACTACACGCACTGTGTTCGGAAAATATGTTCCGGGTATCGTCCGTTGTTCGGGTCCGGCATGCAGTCTTATATTTTGAGAATCTTACAATTTGTTAATCTAATTATTGTTTTACGCCGTGGTACTTATACTTATTGTAAAACGAGAAGTGTTTTTGATTCCTATGTTTTTGTTCCTGAATCAAATAGAGCTTGTACGGCTGGTCGGCCTCTCCCTAAACAGTTGCATTTATTTAGCATGTCATATATATGTATTCTATTCGGCCGAAAGTAGCAAAAACCCAAAAATGTTTTTGTGGTGATAACAGAAATGATGGCCCAGTCGTGTGATATAATGCACCCCTAGTGCATCAAAACTGTCGACGACTTTCTCCAGTCACAGAGGACTAGGTGTAAATGAATTGCAACTAGAAAAAAGTTAGCCTAACATTTTTCAAGTTCCCACATGTTTGTTTCCAAAAAGGGATAGAACAGACCATGATTTGTTCCCCTTACAAGAAATGTTTGATCCCTTTCTCTTAGTAGTTTATTAGCGGAGCACTTGCCAGGCCGAAGGCCTGGCTGCGCAGCTCCATACTCATAGAACCGATGCTCTTCATTTTTCATGGTCATGGCTAGCGGAATGTTTCGCGGGCGCGCGTGTGCCTGACGCCGCCCTCCGCCGTCGCGCAGGACTAGCCTGCCTTCGCGCAGGACTAGCTCGCGGGCGCGTATGACGTCGGAAAACATGCGCGTATGACGTCATATTGAAACCAAAGCGAGGCTTTTATCAATGCGGGAGATGTTTGTTTTCTACGGATTTCAGAACCAGAAGCGGAGATTTGAATTTCCAAGCAAGCGAGGGACTAAAGGTAAAACAGATTACTGTTTTCGATGAGAATTTATGTTGATATCAATCAGTGAGTGACTTTTTATTGGTGTTATTGTTAGTTTTGGAGAATTGATTTTAAAACGTGCTTGAATTCAGTTGTATCGATCTCTTGAATTTCATCGAAGAAAGCTTGAACTCGATGAGCTATAATTAAATGGCATTGAAATGGTACGCGTTTTGCTTTTAAACGTAAACTAATGGAGATTTCAATAAATTTTTTCGAAAGAAGATTGTGTTGTCCATTTTTATGTGTTTGTTCATTCATTAGATAGATTTAAAAGCGATTTTATATAAACAAAACAAGACCGATTTTATAGTACAGTTCTATCTTCACTCGCATCGCCTTATGCAAATATGTTTGTGTATTTTTGCAATTTCTAATTTTCAAATCAGTTTCTCCAGCAATTTTTGACAAACAAAAACTGTATTTTATTCGGAAAGTAGTGGTACTAGTTATTCCAGACAGAGAAAAGTTGTTTTTGTGAACTTTTGTACGGTCTATAAAAATGTACTGTGCAGACGGTCGCGTAATACTGTTTTTGAGAATTGCTAAAATTGAAAATAGCCCGTTCGTCAATCTTAATTCTTGTGCTTCCAACCTTTCACCTTAGTTAAGCTTGTTCAAAGTGCGACGCTGTTAGGTTTGGGCTATCTATATATATATATTATCATTTTATAAATAAGTAAAGGTAACATGAATTTGACGACAAAAAGGTCAAAATCCCTGTCATAATGCCCCTTAAAACGCGTTTTTACTAATATGAATCCTGCTGACACACAACTCACACTCAACCCTATAATCAGAATGAGAACGTTTGATTTTCAACAATGCAAAGATGTGAATGTTAAAGATGATACAAAAATAATACTTGATCTTTTTACCTTTATTTCCTTCAAACGCTTTCTTTTCGTGTTACGTTCACCAACGTCATCGGTTCCTAGCACTTTTGCTAATTTAAAGTAGGTTGCGTTTAAAGTCTAATAATATATATATATATATATATATATATATATATATGAAAACATTACTCAGTTCTAATTCTTGGTTTTCGCATGACGTCATAAAAATTAAAAAATCTAAACTATACATCCTACAAAGCTGTTTCTAACATGGTATGTGGATACAAGTATTATTAATCTTTCACAGAAAGTTTCAGGTTTTCAAGATGTTTTGCTTCCGATTTACAAAGGTTTTAAATGTGTCACGCAATTCGTCAAGCTATTACAGATAAGCTGTGAAAATAAACAAAATTAAATCAGCTGAAAGTTATTGTTTGCATTATAAGTGCTTATAAGCCGAGTTAATGGAGCTTATAACAAATACAATATGTTTTGATTTGATTTTTGGTGTAATTAAGACTTTGAATTTTTGGCCGCCATCTTTGTGCCCCTGAGTGGGGCACAAAGATGGCCGCTCCATACATTTCTTACTAAAAATGTCTAATACTCGTTCGCCTATAACTCTTGAACGAAATGCTTTGGCACTTCAAAATTTCGCCAAGATGTGTAGTTTTAAACTCTCTACAATTCCATAAACATTTTGGATTCGAAATCTGTTGTTTAATGCTTCTGAATTTTGATATGACGTAAGTGAAAGCCAAGAATTGGCTAAGAGCAGTGCATTTCAATTGTAACACCAGTGCAAAAAGTGTAACACCAGTGCAGAATACAAATCTTGAAATTCTTTATAAACGTTCTTTTAAATCTTATTGGAAACATTCTCTCAGTGGATTTCATGTGCAAACAAACCTTTGAGTTTCTAGTATTATGGGCCAATCTTCATCAGCCAATTAACGATTATTGAATGAGGTTGAGCATGATAGCGATAATTATCAAGGCCAAAGTTTGTGTTATCTGCCGAAGAAGAAGGCTGAGGCAGATAACACAAAGTGAGGCCTTGATAATTATCGCTATCATGCGAAAACCGAATCCAATAATTGTTTTATTATGCATATTCCTGAGCTGCACTTGTAAAGACAAGAGTGCGCACTTCTGCATGCATATAACTATTGTCTGTAGGTATGACGTAACAGAAACAGCAAGCAATAATTAGCTGCGTGCTTATAGCCAATCAAAATCGAGCTAGTGACACCAATGTATAATAATCAATAATAAGATGCAATAAGATCGTCACTTCATTTATGTAAATGTTCCAGGTATAATTATTGATAAGTAACAGCGGCTCGTACAATCTGAGCGTTTTCAGGAAAACTCACTTGTGCAAAGAAATCACAAATTGAACTCGAAACCGTATGATTACCATTACAAAGAAAATAGATACATTTTGTCAACTTTTCCATCCGGTTTTGGTAGATTAACGAAACCTAAATAAAACCCAGATATAATGATGACCACGCAATGCAAAACGAAGAGCCAATTGTAAGGACAACACAAGTGGAAAACGAAATACATTTCCTGTTTATAATATGAAATTGTTATTTTTTTTCTAGGAAATTGGAATAGGAATAGCTCTTTACTAGTTTGGCTATTCGATTTTTGTGCAAAATCGGAAAGAACGTAGGAAACTATAAAGTCAGTTGATCAAAGAAATATGATCAACGATGTGTTTTATGAATGAAAAGAAATATTTTCTTAGAGTTTTCTTAAGGACGTCTCTCAGGTTGTGAAATCTGTAATAGCTGAACTGAAATTTTTTCCATACCCCTTTTTATATTAAATCTGGCTTCCATTTTCAGTTCGATCATTTTTCATTTTCGAAGTGCTTTTTTTTTTCGATAAGACCTCCAAATTAAAACTTTCAATTTGCTCTTTTTGTGGAAGTACAAAAAGAGCTTAATTTTAAAAAAATAAGGTGAGATTAGCATTACTTGTATTCGTTTATACCGACAGATAAAATATTTAATATACATTTTCTTTTAGTTCTAAAGATTTTTCAAATGGACTTAGAACTTTGCATGTACGTAACTTGGTGCGACTTTGCATTTCAGGCATTGAAACTAAACTAAACGTATAAGGAAAATTACGGAAAGCACGAAGTAGATAAACAATAACGATCACTTAAGAGCAGGTTAAAATGTTATTCAACAGACTACATTCATTTTAGCTTGTCACTAAAAATAACCACAACAGAGAAGACTTTTTCATATTTTTTTGTCCAATTTCGGTTTTAGCGTTTTAAGGCTGTGACTTGCACAAAACACAACAAATGGTATTGGAGCATTAGAGGTAATAACTAATAGAAAATTTGCCGTTTTTATTCAGCGTTTAGTGTGTGAACGAGAAAGACTGGGCATAGTTTTTGTGTTGTTAAGGCCGATTTACACGGTACAACGCTTCGTCGCATGCGACACGCTCACGTCATGCTTACGCCATGCTTACGACGTGCTTACAAGACAAATTGCTTCGTGAAAATCAACTCAAGTCATATCGTAAGCATGGCGTAAGCGTGTCGTATGCAATAAAGTTGCACCGTGTAAATCGGCCTTTAAAAGGAGAGTATCCCGGCTGAAATATCGTATTTTCATGCGCATGCGTAAGACCAGGAGCTTGCTTTAAGCTGGCTTCATTATTGAACAAGAACAAAAGTATCCGAGGTAATGAAAACAAAGAAATATAAATTAAAAGTTTATCCCGAAAAAATTCGTACTGGAGAGCTGATTGGTCCGCTCCGTAATCTTACATAATTATTCTAGTCTTCATCGGTCAGTGTTTGTTTAACCTCCAGGAAAGTTATCAATTGACTACACGCACTATGTTTGGAAAATATGTTCGGCTATTGTCCGGTGTTTCGCGTCCGGCGTGCAGTCTTATATTTTGAGAATCTTACAGTTTGTTAATCAAATTATTGTTTTACATCGTGGAAACGAAAAGTGTTTTTGATTCCCATGTTTTTGTTCCTGAATCAAAAAGAGCTTGTACGGCTGGCACAGACAGTTGTATTCATTTAGCACGTCATAGACATGTATTCTATTCGGCTGAGCGTAGCAAAAACCCAAAAATGTTTTTATTATAATAGAAATGGAAAAAATGGTCCAGTTATGTGATATATTGCTCCCTAGTGCACGAAAACTGTCGATGACTTTCTCTAGTCACAGAGGACTAGGTGTAAATAAATTGCAACTTGAAAAAAATTAGCTTAACATTTTTCAAGTTCTCACATGTTTGTTTCCAAGATAGGATAGAACAGACCATGATTTGTTCCCCTTTCAAGAATTGGTTGATTTCCTTCTGTTAGTATTTAAGTATTATTTTATAAATAAGTAAAGGTATTGTAACATGAATTCGTTTGACGACAAAAAGGTCAAAATCCTTGTCATAATGCCCCTTTAAACGCGTTTTTACTCATATGAATCCTACTGACACACAACTCACACTCAACCCTTTAATCAGAATGAGAATGTTTGATTTTCAACAATGCAAAGATGTGAATATTGAAGATGATACAAAAATAATACTTGAACGTTTTGCCTTCATTTCCTTCAAACGCTACCTTTTCGCGGTATGTTCATTCAACGTCATGGGTTCTTTTAAATTTTATTGGAAACATTAGTGGTAGATAGTGATTAGATTTAACCGCGCGATGGCCTAGGTGCTTAGGCACCTAGGTGCCTAGGTGATGACGTCACAATATGCATTCCGCATACTAATTTGGATTAGGTGCCTAGTGCCTAGTCAATTACCTATACCTTTTGCCTTCCCGCATACTAATAAGGGCCTAGTCAATTACCTATTCCTTTTGTGTTATTCGGAAACAATAGAAACAATAGACCGGCCCAAACTTGCCCGCTTTATTCCAAATCACTTTTAAACAAAACACAAATGACACAGATATCCTTTACAGACATAGATGAAAACAATATGCCTTGACCTAGCCTGCGTGGCAGGCGTTCTAAGGGGAAGGAGGGGAAGGGGAAGGGGGAAAATTCGGGCGCGCGAGAACGCGAAGGGCGCGTGAGGGAGGGGGGGAGGGAACGCCTGCAATGACGCCATTGTTTTACCCGTCTTTTCCGGTCAGCTTCTGAGCGTAAAAATCGCGATTGGTTAGAATTTGTTATGTGTCAATCGCCTACTTAATACCTTGTTCCGATTGGTTGAAATCAACATCACGCTACTTGAGTAACTTGATCGATTTTTCAAGCATACATACTCCGCCAAATATAAATATGGCTGAAGAAGTGGGAAGAGATTTCGAGTTTGTTTTACGGGAATTATTGTTAGAATTGGAAACTAAAGGCCTCATGTTCAACTTGAGAGAAGAACAAAAGACAGCAGTGAAACAACTGTACAAAGGAAAAGACCTGGTGGCGGTTTTACTGACTGGTTTCGGCAAAAGTCTCATCTTCCATAGATAGTAAGACAGCCTAAACACGGCTCCCACTCGTCGCAGACAAGTATTTTAAAGTTTAAAGTATTATTTAAGCTTTTCCAGTAAGACTTCAGAGGGAATTGCGCCTTAAAGGATCACAGTTATGAATTTGTTCTCTTCGATGATATTGACCGTTTGATCTCGGCGGATTATCTTTCAAATTGATAGGAGGATTTCGTGCTGTCCAGAGCCGTTAAAATTATTTTATTTCTGTATGCCGTTGTTCGGTGCTAGCTCTATTGGCATTCATTACGGTTTCTTTGGCTACGTTTTGTTGCAAGATGAATACTTATCGGCTAAAGTTTTTTTTATCGCTTTTAAAGTGCCAGGACCGTTAAATTTCTCAGGGCCGTGATTTAATGTCTATAAAAAGTCTGCGGTGTGCAAGACTTGCGACTTGCGAGAAAGTGTTTCCGGCATCACGGATTTTGGCGTCTTAGATCAGAGTCTCAAAAAGCCGTAGTCTACAATTCCACCACTTCCTCCTTAGTTAGTTCTGTAGTTGAGGAGTGTGTCTTAGTGAAGCTAGGATAAACCTCTGTTGTTTAGTAACAGCGTTTGATTTGGCATCCAACAGTTACTCTGCAGCATGGTTGCGAAGAGCCAAGGCAGTTTTTTTTATAATAATTCCAGATACATTTCTTAGCCACTCAGCCCATACAACACCAAATGATTTGTTCTTCAGCGATCGCTTGAACCAATTTACGCAGGATTTTTTATTGCCGTATTCAACCTTCAAACTCGTTTAACAGACTCGACACACAATTGTTTTCCTTTTTCGGGCGACCGCGTTTAGTCTTTACAATATTACCACCATCAGCCATGCGATTTTGTTTTTCTGTAAAAAAAAAAGTGAAAGAAACCTGAGAACGTGCTTTGCGGGAGATTTTACCACGAACGTCTTCGATTGGATGTTATTTAAAAGCCATACATTTTACAGTTTGCATTATTTGACAGCCAGACTTTTCACAGTTAGTAGGCGGGTTGGAGAAAACAATGGCGTCATTGCAGGCGTTCCCTTCCCCCCTCCCTCGCGCGCCCTTCGCGTTCTTGCGCGGCCTAATTTTCCCCCTTCCTCTTCCCCTTAGAACGCCTGCCACGCAGGCTAGTCTTGACCAGGACTCGAACCTGAGTTACTGCGGCCACAACGCTAGACCATCAAAGCTGCGGTCGATATTATAGCTGAATAAACTAATTAGAGGTTTCCGAAACATTCAAGTTTAGAAGCGATAAAATTGCACAGTGTAAAAAAAAAAACACTTCTTATTCGTTTCTACCGCAACATTCTTATTGCCGGTTCATCGCTTGACTCTATGTCGATTTTCAGTTTCCCAACCATCACCCACTTCAAGTTATAATTTCTTTACCGGTAGCTTCAATGTTCACACGTTTTATTCAACACTCAACTCTAAATTTGCTAAGGCAAAAGGTATAGGTAATTGACTAGGCACTTACTAGGCACCTAATCCAAATTAGTATGGGGGAAGGCATATTGTGACGTCATCACCTAGGTACCTAGGTGCCTTGGCACCTAGGCCATCGCGCGGTTAAATCTAATCACTATCTACTACTAACATTCTCTCAGGATTTCATGTGCAAACAAACCTCTGAGTTTCTATTATTATGGGCTGATCTTCATCAGCCAATCAATAATCAAAGTATCAAATACGCGTCAAATGTTCACTTCCTGACTGCAATAAGATCGTCACTTCATCTATGTAAATGTTCCGTGTATAATTATTAATAAGTGACAGCGGCACGTGTAATTTGAACTTTTTGAAAGACTTACTTGTGTCAATAAATTGCAAATTGTACTCGAAACCGTGTGATATTCATTACAAAGCAGATATAAACATTTTGTTAATCTTGCGATCCAGTTTTGGTAGATTAACGAAAACTAAATCAAATTAAAATATAGTGATGACCACGCAATGGAAAACGAAGAGCCAATGAAAAACACAACACAAGTGGAAAACGAAATAGATTTCCCGTTGAAAATAGGAAATTGTTATGTTTTTCTAAGAAATTGGTCATAGCCCCATACTAGTTTGGCCATTCAATTTTTGTGCAAAAAAGCGTGACAGAAGGTCAAAAGTGCAAGTGCAGTGTTAAAAAAATAATGCACTCAACCAAGAAAAAGGTGAACGTTTGGTGTTGACCTCTCCATTATACATCGGGAAAATGAGACATTCGCTTACTTTAATCGAATTTACTTGAGCAGCCGTTCAGAACAAACGCAAAAGCGAAGAGAAAGGATTTTATATGGTGAGTGTGTGAGCTATTGTTTGCGCTTTGACCGACATGAAAGCAATTGATGTAAAATTCAACAACTCGCTTGTTCGCTGCTTGCAATGGTCCTGAAAACGGTTTTAGATATTTAAAACACAGTTTTTCTGCTTATTATTCAGCGTCTACTAGGCTAATCACAGACAGGGGCGTTCCTGGCCAGTTTTCTTCAGTAAGCCACAGGAAACAAGTTGAAAAAAGAAAAAGTTAACATAGCATAATATACGGAAAGACATCGCGTTGTCATTTTGTAGCTGATTAATTTAACAAAAACTTGTAAACCAGTGCTTACCTGCTTTACAGATAGGTACACCCTGCTACAGTAGTCGTATTAGCAGAAAACTAATGTGTTAACTGAAAGTTCCAAACGGACATTCCGTATTACGCACACGAAGAACCTTGTATTCGTCACCAGGCGCGACCAGTCGTCCGAATCGATTTCATTGAAATTGCTACTCTTTTACAGTTGTTTTTCCTATCTGCCAGAGCAGAATTTAGGTGACACAATACCATATTAAAACTAAATTAATTATGTTTGTTCCCAACACGTGCAAAATGTATACCCAATCTACGCTTGCCTTTACATTTACGGAGGTTAAAGACAACGAAAAGAAGAAAACTTATAAAATGTTCTTTTGTTTCCACTATTTCAGAAATTGCTTGAAATGAATAACACAGGCGAGGTCATTCACGTCGTCTATATCGGCATAGTTGTTGCAACATTTCTTTTCAACACTTCTCGTGTTCGAAAGGCCATCAAGTTATGCAAGGAATGCTTGATAATTCTCAGCAACAAAATGACCCAACGGGAAAATAAATTTCTCAAATCACTTTACAAGAATATCTACTTCAAATTATTCAGTGGTTACCGTCTTATAAATGATGACGTCACTGCTATATCATACGGCAGAAAACTTATAATCGTACTTCGCGAATGCGGCGAAAAAGCAAAAGAATGTGAGCTCAGCATAAAACTGGCAAGAATGTATGAGAGTCAAAGAAAGTATGTCGAAGCCAACGAATTGTATGAGAAAGCAATCAACATCATGAAAGAAATGGGCAACGGAAATGGAGAAGCAGCGTTATACCTGCACCTGGGTACCGTATATCGATCTCTGGGTAAATTTGTTGTGGCTAAGGAATATCTAGAGAAGGCACTTGCGATTAGAAAAGAGAATGGCAGCGGAAAGGGTGTTGTTTCATGTTACGGAAATCTAGGAACTGTTTTTGTATTGCTTGGTGAATTTGCAAGGGCCGAAGAATACTTCAATAAAGCACTTATGATTGCAGTAGAAATCGGTGACAGAAAAGGAGAAGCAGATGCCATTGGAAATCTAGGAAATGTATTTAAATATCGTGAGGAATATGCGAAAGCTAAAGTATTTCTTGAGAAAGCAGTTGACATAACAATAAAAATTGGTGATAAACAAGGTGAAGCGGATGCTTTTGGAAATCTCGGCATCGTGTTCAATTGTCTTGGTGAATATGAAAAGGCTAAAGAATATCTTCTAAAAGCAATTGAGATCACCATAGAAATTGGTGACAAACAAGGAGAAGCGGCGCATTACGGAAACCTCGCAAATGTGTTTCGATGCCTTGGTAAAAATAACAAGGCTAAAGAATGTCACCGGACAGCTCTTGCAACCAGACGAAAAATGGGTGACAGAAAAGGGGAAGCAGAACAATACGGAAAACTAGGAAATATATGCTTTTGTCTTGATGAATATTCCAAAGCAAAGGAGTATCTTGAGAAAGCAATTGCCATAAGAAATGAAATTGACGACAAAACAGGAAATGCAAAAGATTATGGAGTCCTAGGAAGTGTGTTTCTAAATCTTGGTGAATACGCCAAGGCGCAAGTACACCTTGACAAAGCTCTTGCGATCAGGATAGAATATGGTGACATAAGAGGAGAAGCGGAAGATTATGGAAAGCTAGGAGTTTTGTTTCAATATTTAGGTAAATATGACAAGGCTAAAGAATGCCTTAAAAAAGCACTTGCTATCCGAAAAATAATTGGAGATAAACGAGGAGTATCAGCAGATTATTCAAACTTAGGAATTATATCTCTTTCTGTTGGAGAATGCGTCAAGGCTAAAGGATATCAGGAGAAAGCACTGAGAATCAGCATAGAAATCGGGGACAAAAAAAGGGAAGCTTCGTGTTACGGAAATCTAGGAGCTGTGTTTTTAACTCTTACTTATTATGACAAGGCTAAAGAATGTTTTGAGAAAGGCCTTGCGATCCAGATGAAAACTGGGGATAAGAGAGGCGAAGCAGTAAATTACGGAAACCTTGGGGCAGTATTTCAGTGTCTCGGTGAATACGTTAAAGCAAAACATTGGTTTGAAAAAGCATTAGCAATCCGTGTGGAAATTGGCGATAGGCAAGGCGAAGCAACAGGATATGAAAATTTGGGCACGGTATTTCATAATCTTGGTGAATATATTAAGGCTAAAGAAAATCTAGAGAAAGCACTTGGGATCAATTTAGAAATTGACCACAGAAAAGGTACAGCTTCGAGTTACAGAAACATAGGAGTTGTGCTTTCTTGTTTGGGGGACAATGTTAAAGCTGAAGAATATTTCTCCAAAGCACTATTAATCTCAACAGAAATTGGAGACAGGGCAGGAGAAGCCTCGTGTTATGGGAGTCTGGGGTGTTTGTTTCACTACTATGGTAAAAATTTAAGGGCTAAAGAGTATTTAGAAAAAGCACTTGCAATTAGAAAAGAAATAGGCAACAGGGCAGAAGAGGCGATCACTTATGGAAACCTGGGAGCTCTCTTTGAATCCTTGAGTCAATATGATAAGGCAGTAAAATATCACGAGACGGCGCTTGCAGTGAGGAAAGAAGTTGGAAATAGAGGAGGAGAAGCCTCGTCTTACGAAAAACTCGGAGTTGTATTGTTATCGATCGGTGAATATGACTCGGCTGAAGAGTATTTTAAAAAATCACTTACGATCAGACTCCAAATTGGCGACAGAGGTGGAGAAGCATCAACTTACGTAAATCTAGGAAACGTATCTCGACCTCGTGGAGAATACGCCAAGGCTAAAGAATATCACGAGAAAGCACTTGCAATCCATATTGAAATAGGCGACAGGAAAGGAGAAGCGGACGATTACGGAAATCTAGGGATTTTGTTTCAAAGTCTTTGCGATTATGACAGGGCGAAAGAATATCTCGAGAGAACACTTGCAATCAGTAAGCATATTGGTTACAAATATGGAGAAGGTTTTTCTTACGGAAATCTAGCAAGTGTATTTCTATCCAAAACACAATATGCCCAGGCCAACAAGTATTTTGAGAAAGCCCTTGCGATAAAAAAAGTAACTTGCGATAGAAAGGGGGAAGCCTCGTGCTATGGAGGGCAAGGATATGTATTCCTATCTCTCGGTGAATATGACAAAGCTAAAGAATACTTTGAGCAAGCACTGGAAATCCGAAAACAGATCGGAAACAGAGAAGTGGCAGCCGATTACGTGAGCCTAGGATATGTGTTTTCATATCTAGGAAACAATGTTCAGGCGGAAACTCACCTCAAAAAGGCCCTTGAAGTCAGTAAAGAGATTAAGGACGTCGACAACGAATTCAAAAGCCTTTGTTGCCTTACTATGGTGATGTTTTTGGAAGGAAAACTTCATGAAGCGTCTTTTTATCTCTATGAGGGAGTTAAAAAATGCGAGGCTTTGAGGAAATTTCTCACGGATAATGACGAATTTAAATTGTCTGTTTTCGATGAGTACGTTTTTCCCTACCAGGTATTAAGTGTACTGCTTTGTGCCAGTAGAAACATTCATGAAGCTCTCGTTGTTTCAGAACTCGGACGGGCAAGAGCCCTGGCCGACTTAATGAGGGATGTTTATTCAGTGAAGAGTACGATTTCAGTTAATCAACAAAACGTGACTGGTGTCAAGAGTACTATGAAGAAAGAAAGAAACTGCATCTGCTTATACATTACCTATTTTTCTAAAACGATGTATTTTTGGATTCTTAAATTAAACGACACGATGCATTTCCTAGAAACAGAAGGTAAAGAAAATATTTTTCAAGATGGATTAGTGAAAAATGTTGATGAATTGGTTGCTAACAATTTCAGACAATTTGGCATTTTACCCCTCAAGCTCTGCGAAGATCGATCTTTAGATGCTATTCAACGGGAATCTGAGTCACCTCAGAAAGATACCCTCGAAATTTTTCGAACGCCAGAAAATGATGAAGAAAACCAAAAAACAGTGGCCAGTCTTGTTCTTTTTCACAAACTGCTCATTGCTCCGGTGGTTCATTTACTCGATGAACGCGAAGTCATTATTGTGCCGGATCGCTCCTTGTGGAAAGTTCCATTTGCAGCTTTACAAAATGAAAGCGGGGCGTTTTTTTCAGAGACGTTCAGGATTCGCATGGTTCCTTCTTTGAACACTCTGAAGCTCATTCAGGACAGTCCGGCAGACTATCACAATCAGACTGGAGCACTGATAGTGGGGGAACCTAAAGTCAGTCAGGTATATTACAATGGATATATTGAAAGCTTATGTCCATTGCCTTGTGCGAGAAAGGAAGCAGAAATGATTGGACGACTGCTGGAGACTCAGCCTTTGTTAGGAGAGCAAGCAACTAAGGAGGCCGTTCTTAGAGGCATAAATTCAGTGAGCCTAATACACTTCGCTGCTCATGGTAATGCCGAAAGAGGAGAAATTGCCCTTACCCCTTTTACAACTAATAAGATTCCACAAGAAGAAGACTATTTATTAACAATGTCTGACATCGCACGAGTTAAAGTGCGAGCTAAGCTTGTAGTACTAAGCTGCTGCCACAGTGGACGTGGACAAATTAGAGCCGAGGGAGTTGTTGGAATCGCTAGGGCGTTCTTAGGATCCGGTGCACGCTCAGTGTTGGTAGCGCTTTGGGCCCTAAGTGACAGTGCAACAGAGATGTTTATGAACCATTTCTATGAGAACCTTGTTCGTGGAGAAAATGTCAGTGAATGTCTTCACCAGGCCATGAAGTGGATGAGGGGCAACGGCTATTCTGATGTGAAAGACTGGGCACCATTTATGTTAATTGGAGATGACGTAAAGTTTGATTGGAAAAATAGAAGTGAGTTGATTTTAGTTAGTTAATTTGTCAAGTAATAAGTTGCCTATCGATCTATTATCCTATCAAGGTTGGCAGAAAGACATTAGTTTGTTTGCGCACTGTGTTTGAATTAATTGCAAATAATATAATTCTTACGAGAATAATATTTATATCCTGAATGCCATGTTATGAACAAAAATTGTCAGAAAAAAAAAACTTACATACCAGACAGTTTCTACATCTACATCTGGAGATACATTCATCATTTAAAAATGTCTCTCCTTCTTTTGAGTATTTTTGAAATCAAAATATATATCGAGCCGGTTTTTAAACGAGGTCTAACTTGTAGCAAACGGTTATTCTTTGTTTAAAGGTTTTTGGAAACAGTTGTTAGGCGTTGGCCCCTTTTAAAAATATTACGCTATCTAATACGATCAGAGTGAAATTCTGAAAACAAGGCAAATAAGGCTTGTGCCATCCATTAATTGGTATCGAGGTTGATATTAGGTATAACTGTTGTGTTATATAATAATCTGCAATTTATCTGAGGACACAAAACGTTTTTGGCCGCTAGCCAAAAAGACCATTGAGTCGTATCGCTCATAACGTGCGCATTTTACTCGACAATGTTTTCTAATCAGATGTATAGATAACATAAACGTTCAATCAGTATAGTGAATCACACAATATACAATAGTAAACATATGCCACCAACAAAAAAAGAGCTTAAAAAGTACAAATTCGCTGTCTCAAGCGTGAGTGTCAAGGTCTGGGGTAGTGGGTGATATCAATCTTAGAATATGGAAAGATTCAAAAGTTGACGTTTCGAGCGCTAGCCCTTCGTCAGAGCGAGTCAAGTAATTGTGGGGGGGGGGGGGGGGGGGTGGTTTATGCATCAAACGGTGGAGCTGCGCTATTGGTGGAAATATGGTAACGTGACAAACAAGAATAAATTAGTTGAATGAAAAGCGTTCGTTGATTCCGTGAGGATTGAGAGTGCCGATTAAAGGATGAATAACCACACACAACCCACAATTCCTTCATTCGCTCTGATGAAGGTCTAGCGCTCAAAACGTCAGTTTTTGAACATATTTACGGTGGCTAAACACGAGAGCATTTGTTTCAACGGATTTAAAGGTCCCCTAGAAGGAATACGATTGGTGAATTTGGAGACTTAATTTTGTTTTCTTTCACTTTTAATAGATTTGTTGGTTGTTTTCATAATAAGGATTGTAAGCAGTATACAGCGCAATCGTTGGTGAAGTTTTTAGCTTCAGAGTTGACGTGATACCGAAAATGGGGGTGATTAAAATCATTTTATTTAACTGCGATTAAGGCCAATGATATACAGGCAATTTTTAATTCCTACTGTATGATTGATTTGTTTCTTTTATGTTACATTTTAAGAATTCTAGCGACAACGTAACCCCGTGGAGCAATGGACTAAGAGGAATCTATAAAATAAAACATGCCAAAGGGATGAAAAAGCAAGTTTGAGTATTTAAAAGATACCAGAACAGTGCTAGAAGCGTGCTAGGAGCGAGGAACATCTGACCTCTTGCTTGATTCCACAGCGATCTAGCAACTACATGTAGGTTGGCCCAGAGGAGAACCTTCGTCCATGCTCAACTGATTTCCACTGCGTACTTCTAGACATTAAGATATTGAGCTGTACGATTCCAGAATCGGAAAAATAACCAAAGCTAAATCAAGACAAACACATTAGATAGTGTAAAAACTTTAAGACATTTCAGAGTACACAGCTCCGCAGGATTGAATGGATTGTGCCTAATTTCCACGGCGATGGCATAAACTTGAAAAACGGTGGCCCGACGTTTTTCAAGATTGTAAGCTGGCGTGACATCTCGTGACATAGCCCCTTTAACAGAATGGAACAAGTCTCAATTGTTTCTGCAAAGTGATGAAACAGTCATTCGTAAAGGGACGATTTTGCACGTAAATAGACATTGTGGGGGTTATTTGAACGAAGTTTAGATGGTGTTTAAATTTTAACGTTATTTAATGTATGCAGTGTTTAGAAGGCTAGAAGTCGTATATCTACTTACAATGACCCACTTATAAACAGATGTGGAGGTCCATTAATTGTCTTAAATCGCGGTCTAAGTTGGACGTCGTTTAAATAACCGTCCGTTTGTATTTCTGACAGCAAGAAAACCTTGATTATTTGTTTAAAAAACTAACAGGTTCTCATTACATAAGGCGCTTTAGGCTTTCAGTAATACACTTTTTTTCTAGTTGCTATGAGGTTCTTTTTGTACAATCTGCAGTTGATGAAAAATGTTTTACAAAGGTACTCGGACTATCGCTGCAAGGTTCAATGTCTCGTCTTCTCATGCTTTTAAAATAACCCTTACTGAGTTTTTCAATTATCCAGTGTATTAAGAAATCTGACTCTTAGAATAGAAGTTTTAGCTTTTAGTCGGCTGGCGTCAAAAATGAGTTTTTCCTGGGTCGTAAATTACATTTGATGGTTCCAACTAAGTATAAGATAATTCGACCTGAGACCGGTTACACAAAATAGCCTAACAATAAACTGCACCAGCTTATAAATTTCACCAACTGTTGTTGTTTTAACGGAGGATCATTTGCAGAGATTGTTGAAACTTGAAAACTTCAATAAGGGAAAAACTGTTATGGTCAAATATGCAACTCTCGTTAAGCGTTTTTACGGTTTTTAGTGCTCTACGTTTCGAGTGTCGCGGTTTTCTTCAGGAGCGTTACAGCTGTACTATCGCTATTTGAGGGTTTGTTTCAACCGTTAAAAATTTAAAAATATGACACATGTACACGTTGATACAAAACGACAATTATTATTGGATAACTCAACCAAGATTCAGAACGTTGGATATTTGAACATAACAGTTTTTTTCTAATAGATAGATAACATGGATGCATGGGTGGGTGGATAAATTGATTTGAACAATGTTTTCAAATAAACTTTTAAGCGATACAACACTTCTCAAGTTCATTGATGTAAATTATCCTGGATGTACAATACTTTGTACATCTTGATGCGTTTAATAACAGCGATGAAGTTTTCCCCTCCTGAAACCTTCTGCATGTTAGCTATTAATTAATTTAATATTATTATTTATTACAAATATGTACAATCGTTTCTTTCTTATCTTTAAGCCGTCATTATTACTCTGAAAACCATGGTGCTGACATTTTTTTAAAATGTCAGCACCATGTGTACACAAGCAATGGATCATATTGAGCTACGACAGCAGCGCTTATTTTCTCTAACAATATCCAGTTAATCTGATTACCAGTCATATTTTGTTGTATTATAATCTCACAAAAATGTCTTTGTTAAACGGACAGTTGGATCGAGATATGGGCCGGTAGTTAAGGAAGTTGCAAGGCAATTATCGCTTTGATATTTGACTTTGCTTTATGGGCCCTTTTACATGGTCTCGGTTACCCGAGACAACCCTCCCACCGAGTTACCCTGGCCGAGCTAACTTTTCACGTATTTCTTTGAAAAATTCAACCAACCGTTAACATGAGAATCGCAAACTCGTCTCGTTGGGAGACAACTCGGGTGGGCGAGTTGTCTCGCCTCGGCAGGTAGAGTAACCCTGGCAGGCGGGACACCTTTTTCTCATATAAACACTTTGGCTGGCCTACCTGAGACGAGACGGCACAAAATTGTTCACAGAGCCCTGTGTTTTAGGTCGGCGGAGACCAAACGTACAAAAAAAATGCCGTCCCGAGAGAGACTCGTGTGCTAGAGGGGACAGCTGTTACAACTCACGACTCCATATGAACGCTCCGTAAAGTTGTCTCGAGAGGGCGGGGAGGGTTGTCTCGAGTACCCGAGACCATATAAATAGGGCCTTATAGAGTGAGTACAAGTTGGCCTGTGTCAGGCTCTGAGATAACAAGAAATATTCTGTTTATACTCTGACGTGACGGATTTCTAGTGTCAGGTTACATGACTTCCCTATAAGGGGACAGCTAGAGCATTTCCGAGGGTACCCATCTAGAGAAAGTCATAATAATTACAACTGTATCAGCTCGATCATGGTTTTTCTTTAGAGCTCATGATCCAAGCGCTGCCATTCTTAACGGGAGAAAGTAACAGAGTTTCTAATCCAAGCATCAATAAACATGGAAGTTAAGAACTTAAGAAAGCAGAGGGAACCTTCATAAATGAAAACAGCCAGTTTAAAATCCTTTAAAATCCCAATAAAAAAGGCAAACTTTAGCTCGCTCTGATTCAGGACTATTGTCACGTCCATTTTCGTTACGGTTGCGCGTCACGCCTTAAACGGACGGAATATGATAATCTGCTGCCATTCCGTATAAGAATTCCGTGATACCGCGTCGCAGTTTCACTTTTTTAAGTGAGTGAGCTTCTCCGACTGGTGAGTATAGGGCATACCCACGGCGGCCATGTAGGTGTTCAGAACAGTAGCTTTGGAAATTTCTATTGTCCCTGTACACCAACATTCGACAACATAGCCACCTTGCATACGCTCTATAGCTTTAATACCTTGAATACGACAAAGTATTTTGTAGTATGGTACAAACAACGCAATAATGACACTATTCTATCCGTCTTCACCGTATTTAGAGTCAGAAGTTAGGAGATAATAATAATAAGTAATACGAATATTTTATCAGGATAGAGTGGTTTTACTTCAACTGTGAAATAGATAGTAGGATTTTACGCCGTAGTACTTCGTATCAGTTTCTATTATCCTCAAATATTAGAGCGATTACAGTTAACCCGAGATATAGTTAGCAGAATAGTACGACCTATTAGACATAATTCCATTGTTTTCTTTTGTTTAATTTGGACTATCACATACTAATTCAGTGTTAGATTGTGTTTCGCGGGTTAACTGTATCAAGTTCTAGCGCCAGTGTAATAGATAGTGATAGATAGTGTTACACACTTACTAATAGTTTCTGTTTCACAGTTGAAGTAAAATCACTCTAACCCATCAATGCAAAAAAGCACTGTTATCAGTGGGGTCCTGTTACAATAAAAATAAAATATTTAGCCTAAAAATATTTAGCCTAAAAATATAAGATAATTACGTTACATAAAAAATCCGTTCAAATGTTGCTTAAAAACAGTCATAAGGCCCACACGTTTTGTCAGGTGTGGGAGACCTATTTCACGGGCAAAACATTAAGCTGGTTTTCTATTAATTTTTTTTATTCGAGAACTCGAACAGGTTTGTGTTTCCTCTGATGGTTTGATTTGAGTTATCGGGTTTCTACTTTATTGCCTTCAACAGCGAGTAAAAGCAAAGTCAAACCTTTATCATGTGCCTTATATCTCGCTTGTCGTGCTCATCACTTTCATTACGTTGGTGGGTCACGCCTTACGCGACAAGAGCAATTTCTGAATTTCTGAGAATACGCTTCGAAGTGTCACCTTTCAAAGCGACATTCGTCTCCGAATGTCTGAGAAAACGCTTCGAAGAGTCACCTTTCAAAGCGAGATTCGTCGACAGACCAGAAAGGCCCGGTTCAAACGTCGAACTTCGCATGTGCCAAATCTAATGCAAATGAGCGAGAACAATAGATTTTGCTCTCTACTCATGCGCATACCGGCATGAGTTATAAAATGGGCTCCGTTTTTCTTTTTTTATTAACTCATGCGCAAAGCGGCATGAGGTTAAAAAATGGGCTCTGTTTTTCTTGTTATTTTTACTCATGCGCCTAGCGGCATGAGTTATATAATGGGATCCGTTTTTCTTATTTTTATTTTTTCTCATGCGCATAGCGCGCATGAGGTAAGGTTCCGGCTTCGTTTTTCTTCGTCATTATTTATTTTGGTGTCACATCTGTGCATGCAAATTTATGCACGCATATATTATTACAAACTGGGTCGTCAGGTTACATACAAATTCTACAAAAATGGCTGCCGCGCTCGGCTTGTGTCACGATTTTGCACGCAAATTTATTCACGCATATTTAAAATTGTGCATTTTCGGTTCATAGATTTGCTCTTTACACTTCCGGTTTAGTGACTTCCGGCTACTCTCACTTCCGGAAAAACATCGTTACTGAAGCGTCACGACAGCGTATCCTACAACCCTACTCGCATTAGTAACGTTCACGTCAGGTATATATTATTTTCACAAGAATGACTGGCTTCCTCAAGTAGTTTAAGGCCTGGGTCAAGGGCTTGGACCAGGAAAAAACGGTTTATTCGTAATAACTTTTACAAACGGAATGGAACCGAACCGAAATTTGGCACATAGAAAGATATTATCGTCCTTAACATTTTTAAGTATAATAAGCTTTGGCATAGGTCACGTGACATGTCACGTGGCCATTTTTCTTAAAATAGCAAATATTTGACGAATTGGTGACGGGTTTAAGAGAAAACATCAAATAAAAATGCTTTTCTGATGCAGATTAAATATCTCCAGCCCATCACGTTTGGAACGAGTGTCCATTAATCTCTAAAAATAAATTATGAGGACAAAGGTCATTTTTCAGTCCAAAATTCAACCTATAATTATTTATAACTGTAATTTAAAGACTTGAGGACAATCATTCCAAACGTAGAAGGTTAAATATGTTAAACCTCTATCGGAAAAGCTAATTTATTTAACTATACAAAGAAAATCCGCTACCAAATCGCCGATTTACGTAATTTTAAAATTTTGATCACGTGACATGTCACGTGACCAAACTTTTGCGTTAAGGCAAAAGAAAACATCAAGATTAACATTCAGGGAAAATTTCATTTTGATCTAAGTTTTCTCGGTCAAGATATTAAGTGTCAACCATATTTTCCGAACGCACTTTAAACCCAGGCCTTAAACTGCTTGAGCATTGTGGTACAGCCTTCATTTATTAAACATTTAATAGTAACGTCGTTTGCAGGTACGATGACTGAATGAAAGGAGTAACTCTTCCCCATGTCGGACGTCTTCTTATCTTGTTTAAAATATTAAAATTTAAATTGCTTCTTTTCTTACGGTACATTGAAATATAAAACAAATGTCTGATACGCATGACAAACATTTTCCATCATTAGGTCTTATTGGTGTATAAGTCAGTCCTGTATTTCTCCCATCGAGTTGAACGTTGCTTTTATACACAGCATACAATGTGAGGCCGAATTTGTCGCGATTCTGAAAAACTAAGAGCTATTTTTTACTCATGCGCGAAGCGGCATGAGGTAAGGTTTCGGCCCCGTTTTTCTTGTTATTATTACTCATGCGCGAAGCGGCATGAGGTAAGGTTTCGGCTCCGTCTTCTTGTTATTATTATTATTATAATTATTATTATTATTATTTTTTGTGTCACGATTTTGCATGCACATTTATGCACGCAAATTTTAAATTGTGCACTTCCGGTTCATAGCTTTGCCATTTACACTTCCTGTTTAGCGACGACTTCCGGCTACTCTTACTTCCGGTAAAACAGCGTTACTTAAGTGTCACGACAGCGTCTCCTACAACCCTACAGACATTACTTTGTTCACGTTTGGTATATATAAGACTAAAAGAATCACTGGCTTCACTGTGATTCATGTACAGACTTCATTTCCAAAACATTCAATAGTAAACAACGTGGTTTGCAGGAACGATGACTGAATGAAAGGAGTAACTCTTCTCCATGTCGGACATCTTATTATCATGTTTAAAATATATCATAAAACTTTCTTACACATGCGCATGAGTATAGGCTGCTTGGAGCTTCTTGTTTTTATTATTTTTATTTTTTTTTTTCACGATTTTGCATGCAAATTTATGTACACATATTTTAAATTGCGCACTTCCAGTTCATGTCTTCGCCATTTACACTTCCTGTTTAGTGACTTCCGGTTACTGTCAGTTCCGGTAAAAGAGCGTTACCCTACGTACATTACTGTGTTCACGTTTGGTAAATATAAGAGTTGGAAGAATCACTGGCTTCATTGTGGTACAGCCTTCATTTCCAAAACATTCAATAGTAAACAACGTGGTTTGCAGGAACGATGACTGAATTTAATGAGTAACTTATCTCCAGATCGGACATCTTCTTATCATGTTAACAAATAGATTCCATTTGGCCGTGTGTCTGTTCAGTTATAGATCACAGATGACGTCAAAATGTGGTAAGGACAAAAAAGTGGCACACGAGCCGCAGGCGAGTGTGTCACTGATGTTCTTACCACATTTTGACGTCTTCTGTGATCTATAACTGAATAAAAACACGGCCAAATGGAATCTATTTGTTTTATACAATGAACAGAAAAATAAAAAGAGTAAAATTACGAACTTGCCTCGTAGCGCTCGACTATTCGAAGATTTGTTCCAGTTTAGGTATTTTTCAAGTCGCCAAGAATACTTTTCGTCTTGGTTTCTTCTTTTTCTTGCTCGTAAACAGCTCCTGCTAAACAGTTTTCAAGGCTTTCACTTGCTAAATCCAGAATAATCTCGCAAACATTTTCAAAACTGTGCGCCATGTTGGACAAAACAAAACAAACAGTTTTTCTATGACGTCAGCCATGCGTCTGTACTCTGATAGATCATGGGCAACGACCAATCACAGAGCGCATAGTATTCAGCTCATTGTATAATTTAAAATATATCATAAAATTTTCTTACGCATGCGCATGAGTAAAGGCTGCTTGGAGCCTCTTGTAATCAGAGTTCTTCCGAGGCAAAAATGCCAAACATCGATAATTAATTGCAAATAACCGGGTTAACTACTCTAGTGCGGCCGCAGCCAATAGCTGTTATGCAGCCCACCCAGACCGATGCTTCATTTTCGCTGCAATGAATCAATGCATCTCTTTCCCAGTTTAGAAGCGGACAATTTCTTTCACAGTCTAGAGTGAATTGCATGTATAAATAGGTAGTAATTGAAATAATTAGTTAATTTTTATGGTTGACTCAAGTTAGGTTCTAACGTACAGCTGTAGACGGTTTTAATATAATCTTAAGTCGTATGGAGAACCTTTTCTAGTCTTTTTCTGTCTGTGCACCTAAACTTTGGAGTTTTTTACCAATTCATTTTACAACTAGCATCTCTGTCGATAATTTTCAATCTAATTTAAAAACCTTTTATTTTTACGCAATCTTTTTATTTAATAATCTGGTATTTATAGTTTGTTCATTGTAAAGCGCCTTTGGACGTTAGCATTTGACGCTATATAAATTTTAAAATGTAACAAGCAATATATTGGGGAAACTAAACGCACACTTCGCGAACGATTTACTGAACATAGACAAGCCACTAATAACACAAGTCACGCAAATTCATCTGCTGCAGTTCCTACCCACTTCACCCTACCAGGCCACTCCATTGCAGATATGAAACTCGTTCCTCTGGAACTATTGGATCATATAGATGACGTTAGTGGATGTGCAGCAGACATTCTTGCGTGACATTCTTGTCAGAGCTGTACACCGCAGACCACCCCCTCAAACACCTGGAATTTTCCGTTGTAACAGAAATCGGTGTAAAACATGTCCCTTTATCAAAGAAGGAACCACGCTTTACACCTTCTTCTCTACAGGTGAAACACGACAAATACGACATCACATCTGCTGCACATCCACTAACGTCATCTATATGATCCAATGCGCCAAATGCCATATACAATACATTGGTGAGACAAAACGACAAGTGAGCGACCGATTTGGGGAAGACAGACGTGCAGTTGAGAAAGCCCTGAAGAAAGAACATCAGGATCAACCTACTGTCGTGTCAGATCACTTTGCCCTCACCGGACACTCCATTACCGACCTCCAAATCATCCCATTAGAACTCATTAATTCTAATAGAGACATGATCCGTAAAGCGAGAGAATTATATTTAATCACTATAGCCAATACACTTGAACCTAATGGAATGAACAGACGCGACGAAATTTAATCTTATACATATTTATTGTTATTATCATTACTAGCCGTTTCTAGTTTTCAACCGTTACTTGTTTATTAGCCTATCCTGTGTCAGCATTTTATCTTAGCCCATTTTAAATATTGTAACCGTTTGTTTCCCATCTTCACTTAGCTTTCCTAGCCCCTGATGAAGGTTAGTTTTGTCTAACCGAAATATCGGGCAAATCTTATTAAAAGAAATCGAACGAATTTACTGTCTGATCAGCCTTGCATGTTAAAGTTTTTTTTATTTAGTTCATTGCTGATCCTGATCTGCACAAAGATCCAGCTATTTTTTGCTACTGTTTGTTCAAGTGGTCCTTGCATTTTTACAGAAGTTATTGAATATTTACAATAACTATGATATGCTTTATTTTAGAAGTTATCAGATTTACTAGCCCTTGTTTTGTACCTACATTATATATGTAATTATATCTTGTTACAACTTAGTTAGATATTTTTCATGTAATCTTATATTAGCCAATCATGTACTTGTTATCTATATTCAAATTTAAGAGCCGTTGGATATTATTTTCACTCCTTCGCCGGCCCTGTAGAAGACTAGTACTACTAGTCGAAATATTGGCCATTAAACCTTCCATTAATTTCCGTTGTACTAGCCTTGCATTTTAAACTGTTTATTTAAATAGCAATTTTAGTGTTTCGCGTGACTGATTTCGTAGGAGTGAATTCGTGGAATGGAAAGGAACATAAAGTGAATGAACTTAAGGGAAATAAGTAAACTTGTAATTGTAATTGCACTTGCACTTGCACTTGCACTTAATTTGCAATCTTTCTCATTTTACAGTGCTTGGATGTTGGTTTCGAGTTGCGAATTTGACTTAGGCCCCGTCCACACGTATCCGGATATTTTTTAATCCGCAACTTTTTTGTTGCGGATTAGAAAATATTCGCGTTCACACGTAGCGCATTCGAATCGTATTTGCCCGTCCACACGTATCCGGATTCGCTCTAGCAGCCAGGGATCCTCTTTAAATGTTGTCAAAAAAGCATAGGCAAAGGTCAAGTTCAAATCAAAGTTCAACTGTAAACACATTATTAGACTTGAAATAAGTCCAAGTAGAAGTGAAGCGAGAACATTTCGGTCGGCCATGTTGAATATTCGCGCGGTAAAAGACTGGATCTGATACTGTTACGTCAGCGTATTAAAAAAATATCCGGATTCGACCGTCCACACGATGCCGTACTCGTAGCGTATTCAAAAATTTCCACTCTGGAGAGCGGATTCAAAAAGTTGCGGATTCGTGAGCCGAATTCGCCGGATACGTGTGGACGGAAGGCCAATCCGTAACAAAAAAGTTGCGGATTCAAAAATATCAGCAAGATAAGCATTACAATTTACGAAATGATTTTCCGGTTCCAAGATATAATACTGTTAAGTATGGTAAGCACAGTACCAGATTTTTAGGCCCATACATATGGGGCAAGATAAGCCAGGAACTACGCAGTAAGACCAGTCTTCAGGCATTCAGGAGAGGGGTGCGTGCTCTCAATGTGCTTGGCTTGCTGGACGGTACGTGTGGCTGCTGTGCATGCTCATCTTAGAGTGGTGGGTATGCACAGTGGCTTCTAATGTCTGGCTTCCTGGTGTATTGGGAGTGTTCTCGTCTGATTATTTGATTGTTTGTTTTGTCTGGTCGTTAGTTTGTCTTTGTTTGTCCCCTGCTTGCTGTTTTTGTTTGTAATAATTTTATATATTTAGGTTATTTTTATAATTGATGATATTTTAAGACTATATTTTTATATATAAATTATATTCTAAGACTGCATTTTTTAATATTTTTAATATTTTTACATATATTTGAATTGTATGCATTTTTAATTGTATTCATTTTTACATATATTTGAATTGTATTCATATTATCTATTTATAGTATCCTTAATTAGCTATATATTAATTATATTCTAAGACTATATTTTTTAATATCTTTTTTACATATACTAGAATTGTATACATATTAATTATTCATAGTGTCCACAATTAGCTTTTAGCTAAATACCTTGACACTTTAATAAAGTTTATGTATGTATGTATGTATATCCGGATACGTGTGGACGGGGCCTTATTCTGATCTCGCAACAAAAGAGAGGGTGAGTCAAAACACATTCTGAATTTTAAATACATGTAAAGTAGCTCTTGAATGTTATTCCACTCAGGCGAGTGTTAATGCCGGCGCTAAATGGTCCTAAATAATCGAATATCTTGACGGATAAATCATCTGAACGAAAATAGCGCGTGTACCTGCGCGTGTACGAAAGATTTTCCGGAACGCACCCTCGGAAGGCTCTGGGGTCGAAAATGAGCTAGTGCCAGTCATCTCACAACTCACTCGGTCATGATCCGCCCCAAAAATCCGCCCGCACCGCTCAAAACACTGCAGACTGTTGTGTGGAGAATTCGAAGGGAAAAACATTTGAAAATACGGTAAGGATGTTAGTAGCTACCTTTCATACTATTGGGGAAAATGCCATTTCTGTTTCCAAGGGAGATATATTAAAATCGTTAGATATCTGTTCACATTCAGCTTCTTATTTGCCATCGAGCTAGATTCATCGAGCCGATTCATCGTAGAATCGGTTGCTCATTGTCCGAACTTGGCTTCAATAACGGAAGACATTGGAAATGCTGAAGTTTGAAATACATAGTTTTTGATTAAGCTGTCGATATATTCAAAGTTTGAAAATTCTAAATGCTTCAAACATCGATTATAAACTCTCGTGTCACTGTTGCATTCATTCGAAATACATGTAACTGCAATGTAAATAATATGCAATGTAAATATGCTATCACAGTTTGTGCTGCAGTTTTCCTTTTGGGTCATCCACTCGATTAGCTCTAGCTATTTGGATGCTCCAAACTCACGAATTCTATCTGTTAATTTTTTTCTTTGGTTTTTCTTTTCTATACCTATAATCTAGTTTTATTTTTAAATTATTTTTTTTTCCTGTTCTGTAAAGATCGTGTGAGTTGAATAAAAATATTGTATTGTATTGTATTGTATTGGAACAGTGTCACAAGAAGTTGAAACTGTACAATACCCAGGCACTTATTTGCATCTCGTTGAATAATAATAAATCCTTTTGTTTTCATATGCCTCGTTCTATAAAACGTTCTGGGATATATAAATAAGTGGCCGGGTATTCTAAAATCGCTCCTTCGCAGACACTCGTGTTGCACAGGAAGTGCGCTCAAGTGGCTAGGAGTAATTTTTCACTAGTGTATGAGTATTTATTTAATTCTTGTAACCAAAATGTGCAGGGATGACAGAAAGGCTCAAAGTAAAACGACAAATCTAGACAACCTTTTGAAATCGGTTCCTATAATTTTAATATGAGACTCTTTGGTGCGTGACCACGTCCTTGCATAATTGTGTTGATGGTATCAACGCCAATTTGTGAGAAACAATAGCTGTTAATGACCCAGACCAATGTTTCATTTTCGCTGCAATGAATCAATACATCTCTTTCCCAGTTTAGAAGTGGACAATTTCTTTCACAGTCTGGAGTGAATTATAAGTAAGTTAAGTAATAAACACAATTAGATAATTTTATGGTTGAAAGCTCAAGTTAGCTTCATGCGAAAACGAATTTAGTGTTTCATGTGACTGATTTCGTGGAATTGATAGAAACATAAAATGAATGAACTTATGGGAAATAGACTATGTAAACTTGTAATTGTAATTACACTTGTACTTAATTTCAATCTTTCTCATTTCACAGTGCTTAGATGTTATGTCGAGTTGCGAATTTGACTTACTCTGATCTCAAAACAAAAGAGGAGGTGGGTCAAAAGACTATTTGAATTTTAAATGAAGTAGCTCTCGAATGTTATTCCGCCCAGGCGAGTGTTAAACTAAACAATCGACTAAACAATCGACGTGTTGATGGATTCATCAGCTGAACAACCAAACATGGCTCGTTGTGCAAGATGATGAATGGAACTGTTTGGTAAACAATTCAATTCCAAGTTAAAAGAAGAGGCCAAACAAGGAAAACAGATGTTTATGCAACAGAACCCAGGAAAAAGTTGTTTGATCATTTGAGCCTGGGGGCAAGCCCTCAGTGTTAAAGGATGTAAAGGATGATTTATCCGACTAATATTTGAAAAGTCAGTTTATTTTGTTCAATTTGGGCTAGACAGACAATTGTACATGCATTCCAGATCAAATTGGAATTTAGAATGTTGGTTTTTGAGGAGAGGGTAAAACCGGAGTCCCCGGAGAAAAACCTCTCGGAGCAAGGAGAGAACCAACAACAAACTCAACCCACATATGACATTACCTTCACTGCCTTGATGTTGTGTTTCATGCAGTGGAAGCTAGTCAAGGATAATGAAGCTCTAATTTGTACAATCATGCTTTTTTTAAAGGAAGATGCGGCAACATAAATATTATCATTGCTGGATTCATTGTGACTGCTAAAGGAATGGTGTAAACACAGTAAGTTAAACTTTTGATTTCATAGGGGTGTCATTTAAACTTTGAACAGTTTTTAAAGTGACTAAATGGTGTGTCTGAGCCACAGTGTTCTTGATCCTGGGGTGTTAGTAGTTGGCATAATGGCCAACCTCATCCCCAGGGCTTCTCCACTTTTTAAATTCAAAATGGCGGCTCGGGCGGAGGAGACCCTGGTCAAGGCTGCAGAATACTCCAACAATCGTGGATTATTTTGTCACTTGACAGGTGATCAAAATCTACATCGTTCCGCTTGTACATGAACATGCACAGCGGCTCCATGTTGCAGGAAAACAAATATGGCTGCAGTCGTGACTGCAGTCGCTGAAAATAACCTTTAGGTTTGGTTCAATATCAGGCACTGTAACAAGGAATTTGGAGTAGTACGTTCTTTTGTATACACGAATTTGCATTGTCATCAGGTACAATTTTGCAACCGTTAGACCGATTTTGCGACCATACAGTATTCCTGGTACTGTTTATGTTTTTCAGTAAGCTTTCTTAATAAGCTTTGTAAATTGACCTGTTTTCTAACCGTCTTCAGACAACTTTCAGTGTAACTTTTCAATAATTAAACTAATTGTACAAGGGCTTTTCGCTGTGAAAGTATACAGCTATTTCAATTAATGTTGTCGGATGAAAAAAGCTCAAAGCCAAGACCGCAAGGTGGTATGGGATTTATATGCATAAATTCACCACAACTGCTATTAACAACTATCCACACTTCCTTGCGGTCTTGGCTTGTAGGCTTTGAGCTTTCATCTGACATTGTTAATTGAAATAGCTGTATTCGCCTTTTTAAATCCAGAGACTAACACAAGAGTGACAGGCTCATCTGCAGTGATCACACAAATATTAGCTGCTTATTACCTTGCATCTCAAGTTCCAAGTCTGAATATAAAATTTCCATTCGGGTTTTCAAGTCAGCTGTGATTAACCGGATTGCCTGAACACCTTTGTTTCCTTATGTGCATGTGTTGTGAATATCTCAGATCTGCTGAAGTCTTATCATCATTAAATATAATTATGGGATTTTCTCAAGCACATACCAACATGCAAGTGATTCATTTGGGTGATCATTAAAGTAATCAATTATCACTGATGGTGTTTCTGAGACAGGAGCACCCACCCAGACGGGTACTCCAGATTTGAAGTTCAGGGATATGCGAAGGATTTTTTTGGGTTTGAAATTTTCGATTCTAGGATTTTTTTGGGTAAGAACATTTTGGCAAGTACTTTGGCATCTTAACAGATCAAAATTGGCAAACTTGGCTTGTTGGGTGCCCACCTTCCTGGGATTTTCACAAATATAGCGATGATTCAATTTAGCACCTCCCTTCCAATTGCCCTGTTTCTAATAAGTGCCCCCCCCCCCCCCCCCCCCCCCCCGAAGATGCTATGCCACAAAGCTACATTATTTCAGTATCTTATCAAAGAAAGGTTGACATTGCAGACATTACAGTTGGTATAATAGCGAATTATACTATGAGAACCATTGTTACCTTTAATCTGACTACATGTACATGTATGTGAACTGTACATTTTCTTATTGTTCATTGAAGTGCTTTTTCGCGCTTATTCGCGCTTAATACCAGTTTTCACGTCCCCACTGACACAGCACCACAGTCTCTTTGGAAAGAAACCCCTTTATTGATCTGAAAAGATACGTCACTACAATATCATTACAAAAGATGGATGCACATTGCATATGTTAAGTTTAGTACACGAGTAGCAATCAGGTTTAAAATCCTGAGCCGAAGGCAAGGGATTTTAGACCTGATAAAACAGTCATGCTACTAATTTATTGAACGACTTCAAAAACATTCCACAAAAAGCGTGTTCCTACAGAGATTAAACAAATACGCTTTTATGCAATAAGAGGAAATTAGCATACAGGAAAAACAAGTCTAGACAAAGTCAGAAAATAATTACAAACATTGTACTCATTGTGGTGCATTAGCTTCTCTTATGGGCCAACTCACAGGCTTCGAAGGGAATATGTTGGGTAAGGAAGGGTAAGACTAATAACACGGCAATCAAACTACCACATTAACTGTACATGTATATAATGGCAAGAGTGGAATTTTGATGATTTGTTAAATAAATTCATTTCCTTCACATCTCCACTGTTAATAAACATTCCTTCTTTAATATCTTGAAGTTACAATCTTTATTGACCTTTATTGTGGCTATGATTGAAACAGTTGACATTGTTCATGGCATGAACATCCTTTGTGACGTTTTGTCTTTTGAGCTATCAAATATTATTATTCGAGCAATAATACATATTATTGTGTTTTGAGCTATTACAGGGCCGTTCTGAAAACCAACTGCCAATCAGGGGTCTTGTTAGATTATCCTTGTCCAGGGTTTCTCTGCCTGAGTTACTTTTTCAAATTCAAAATGGTGGGTCCTGGGAAGAAGACCCTGGTCGAGGCTGATATAACAGGACTGCTGATTGGCTGTTGGTTTGTGACATTCTTCCACAAGCTCTGATTGGTCAGCTTTTTCTTTCCTTCAAAGTGGCTGACAAATAGGTATAATGTGCAATGTATTTTGTGGTAGTTATGAGTAGTTTTAGAGTTGGGGGCACCAGATCAAAAAAATATTTTTTTGATCTGATACCAACCCAACTCTATACTACTTTCCATATGATGGTAACCAGTTTTTTGTTTCCATTTAACGTAAACCAGTTTTTGGAAAACTATATGTTTCCATAAAATAATTAAACTATATGTTTCCATAAAATAATTAAACTATATGTTAATAAAAACAAAATGGTGCGTTTATTCCATTGCGTGATTTCCTTTGCGTTTATTCCATTGCGTGATTCCACAAAATAAAATCCTTTGCGTGACACAATTCTCGGAAACACAGGGGAAGCCCCCTATGAAATGAGTCATCACTATAGCTATTGTTTCAGATCACGAGAGAAAATATTTTCAACATATTATGGGGTTTGATTTAACTTTACAAGATCGCTCAACTTTGCCAGGCCTGTTCTAAACTCAATAAAACGCTGTTTATCTATCAGTGATATCAAAGGTGTGTGAAATATTATGCCTTCCACTTTTGTTTGTATTGGTTCAGTTTCCCACGCGTGGGAATATTTATTGTCTCATCACCTTTTATGACAGCTTCCATGATTAGCATTTGGATTAAAAATAACATCTAAGCAATGGAACAAAGATAGTTTCCCACGCGTGGGAATCTTTATTGTTCTCTTTTGTTTCCATTGGGAAGGGAAAAAACCTTTTTCAACTGATAATATTAGACTGTAAACAGGATGGAACTATTCGTGTGTGACATTCTCGAAAAAACAGGGGGTTTCCCTATGAAATGAAGTCATCCAATGCTATTGTTTTCTTATCTTAAAATTCGTTTCCCACGCGTGGGAAATTGTTAATAGCATAATGTCCATATGCGTGACTTGTCACACCATTATCGTGAATATATCGCTTATCATCGAAGCAAGATAATGACACTTTATTAAGCTCATAGCTTCCAAGTTGATGGTTATTGCTTCGAATTGTTTTCATTGTATGATACATTTGCTTGTTTATTTATTTATTTTTTTATTTTTTATTTTATTTATCCAGGGGCAATTTATCCAGAACCTCTTTATAATTTTCATGTTTGATGTCATTTTTTACGACATTCTTTTTTATTCCTTTGGCAGTCTTCCCGCCGTTATCATTGTCTTTTATGTAGCTATACATTTTTGATCTTAATCCAACGAATTCACATATAGGAACTCCTGCGGCTTCATCTTTGAATTTAACGATTACTTTTTTATTTGTCTTATCAAAATATTGTGAGCTTTCAGGGTAGTCGCTGTTATCAAATTTGTCTTTATCATTCCACAAATCTTGGTATACATCTTTAGCTTCGATTTCATAAGTCAAGCTGTCGGTGTCAGTGAATAGTAGTCGAGCTTTGTTTCCGTACTGCTGTTTTATATAGTTATAATGAAAATCATACATTAATACCTTACTGAGATCTAGGATACACATACCTACATATGCCGGCCTGTTTAGGGTTAGTGTTTCTTTGATCTTATGAACGGCTACAAGGTTTTCATTGAAGATCTTACTACTTACATAAGTAGGTTTAGCAGCCATTTTTAATAGTTTCTTTTCATCAGTTACTAATCTGACATTAACTCTCTTTCTTAAGTTTTCCATTGTTTTACCAAAAACACTATTATTCATAAGTTTGAAAAAATCTTTTTCAAAAGCATTTTTAGCATTCTTTCGTTTGTTGGTGTTGAAGTCAATGTATTGTTTAAGCCAAGGTGACTGATTAAATTCTAATACTCGATGAACTTTAATGACTTTTAATCCAAGATCTGTATATAATTGAAGGTTTCTATAATGTAGAACGTATTTTTCTTTGTTTCTTAAAGTTGGAATCAGTTTTTGTACGAGACCTATTGATATATTATATTTATTCGCAATGTTTTTACAATATTCAGACAACATGTCTTTAGTTATTTTTATCTTTTCTGGTCCTAATGGGTAGTCATTGTGAAGATTATGCAGTTCTTTAGGATATTCTAAATCAACTTCTAGTATCAAACCCTTTTTATCTCGTTAATGCGCATGCGCATTAAGCGAGATTTCGGAGTCGAGTACGAAAAAGGGACAAAAGTTGTTAACAAAATTTTGTGGACTTTTGTCCGGGGGGGTTTCTTGTCCCTTCTTTATAGAAGCTATATTAGGGCATTGAGGATATGGTTGGTTAAACCGGTTAGGATTTCAAGAAGGGCGTCACATACTGCCACTAAAATGTTTGGGGAGCCCCCCCCCCCCCCCCCCCCGGACCTATTGTTAATTTCCCTAGGGTATTGGGATGTCAGAACTTGTCATGAACTTGTCATATCTCACATTACGTTACCGCAAAGGTATTAGTCCTTCTTAAATTTCGATATCTCACGTTACCTATCAGTTTCAATCATTTGTCGTAAAGCCATTATAGCTACTTTAAAAGGGTAAAAATAGGTCAAATGCGTTTTCTTGGGAAACGTAGTTTGAGAATTTCACGGTGTATTTTACTAATGGAGACGTTATAAGAAAGTTAAATGGGACAGGAAAGTTTGTGTTTTAATATGAGCGGTATGGCAGAGCAAAATAGCATGAACTTTGCGTTTTTTTCTATTCATTGCTATTACGGTTTGATTGTGGTCAGAACTTGTCATGAACTTGTCATATCTCACATTACGTTACCGCAAAGGCATTAAGTTCTTCTTAAGTTTCGATATCTCACGTTACCTTTAGAAGGGTAAAAATAGGTCAAATGCGTTTTTTGGCAAACGCAGTTTGAGAATTTCACGGTGTATTTTTACGAATGGCGGCATTTTAAGAAAGTTAAATGGGACGGGAAAGTTTGTGCTTTAATAAGAGCGATATGGCAGAGCAAAATTTGCGTTTGTTCTATTTTTGAAGCATTGCTATTACGGTTTGATTATGCAATAGTTTGGGAAAGACGTAATAGTTTTGTTGATTTAGCTACCGTGCACAAGTGTCCGACTGAATTTGTTTTTCGGGAGGAAATTTTTGCGGGTCGCGGAGACAGCTAAAATTTCTGGTTCTATTTGCAATTCTTCGACAACCACAAAGTGATTACAGTGGCAGTAAAGCTCACTGTCGTTGCAGATAAAAATTAAACTGATCACAGTACGCGGGTGGCGGCTTAGAATTTTAAACATGAACGCTTCTCAGCATAAGTGCAAAAGCGTTATTTCCTGAATTATTCTAAGGCTCTCACGCAAGTATGAACCTACCTGCCATGATCTATCAAGAAACGAAACATAATTATTATCAATTCGCTGTTCTGACTCGAATGAGTTAAAATTTTATATTCAAGTTCCGATGAATTTCATTGCATTCTCAAATGCTTGTTCATTTGGCTCAGATGGTTTTATGCCGGTGGATTTTCAAGATCAGTTGCTTATACGCGCCACACTGTGAAAGAAATTTCCGGGAAAGTTTAAAATTTTACAAGATTTTGGTCTATTCTCTTGCCAAATAACGCCATTTCAATGTAATCGATTTTTGTTACAGTTAGCGTAAACTTCGAGTTCTACGAAGGGTTCGAGTTTAATCAATTTTTGCATAACCGGAATTCAACTGTATAAAAATGTACGACGAAAAGTCGTGCACTTGTAATAAGCTGAGCGTGCAAGGCCTAGCCGTGTGGTTTAAACGCACGTAGACAATATAATAATTAAGGCCATTAAAAATCAGTTGAAATCATTAATTCAAATGGCTGGACTCAAAACCTATTTAGTTTACTCTTAATTCAAAAGATAAATAGTATTGAAATATTTATGAAGAGGAATTTAACCGTTGCAACTCCTTGGTGCACTGTATTCAATTTTTCTTAATAGGTTTTTAGAAGACTTACCCGGCTTCTACTTGCAGCTGAAAAAACTAGGCTACATTCATCTTCGCTCGATTCCAGGGGCTCATAAAGTTCGCTAGAAATTGAGCTTGCGGTGATGGTTTTATCAGGATTATCGCCATCGCCCTTGCTACTTGGTTCAAACAGGTCACTGCTGGCTATTTCAGAACTGACAGGATTCGCGGTCTCATCTGGTTCGTAAGGGTCACTTGTGACAGAACTGTTCACTACATAAGACATTGTAAGAACCCGTTTCGATTTTTCAACAATTTCATCTAAAATTGTATCGCTTGAAATCCCCTTTGTTGCCATAAATATATATACAAGTCAATCTCTAGCTCTACAGTCCACAACATCCCGTGACTACCGAAAACAATTCGTGATCGCGGCACACATGAAACATATATGTCAATCAACTTTTTTGATGTTTCAGAATGATGAACTTGCACCACAGGCTTCCCAAGCTACATACGTGGTGTATGCGACAGCTTGTGTATACAGAGAAATATATGGGGAAATCACGGATTCTCTAAAATTGGGTAAATAACTATCTATTTTGAAATAAAGTTTACCTACCTCAAATGTGTTGTTTACTTGCGTCTTGTACCGAATTTGAAGCCATTCCGACGCCATTTAGCGAAGTTATTTGAAGTCGTTGTCTCCCCTTCTAAAAAGAAGGAAGACAACGACTTCGAATAACTTCGCTAAATGGCGTCGGAATGGCTTCAAATTCGGTACAAGACGCAAGTAAACAACACATTTGAGGTAGGTAAACTTTATTTCAAAATAGATAGTTATTTACCCAATTTTAGAGAATCCGTGATTTTCCCATCTGATACATTTCTCTGTATACACAAGCTGTCGCATACACCACGTATGTAGCTTGGGAAGCCTGTGCTTGCACAAGCACGCAAAAACGTGCATATCTATTACGGAACGTTTATTAAACAGATTAGAGAATCGTCGAGGCTACAAGAAGAAAATCATGCGTCGGACGACCGGTCGATATCAAGTGGCATTTTGATGTTAAGGAAGGTGAAAAGGTTAGAACCTTAGGTGGGGGTGGTAATCTTTTCCTCTCAAAATAGTCAACCAATTCTTTTACTGTTTGTCTTGGTGTAGGCACTGGTCTCCTACGTTGTTTTTCATCATCCCCTATTATAATTTTAGGAGCTGGTTTAGCATTCTGTTTCATTAACAGTTTAATTAGTTCTGACTTCTTAAGTTTCATAAGTTGGGATTTTTCAAAATTCATTCTATATATATATATATATATATAACTATATATAATATTTCTTTAAGTCATTTTCATAGTGCGTTTATTTTTGGAATCATTTTGGAAATAATTTGAGATAGTTATATATGATTGGTCATATATGATTATCTTTTTATGATATCCTTGTGTTATTCGTTGTTGTATTTTTGTGAATTCAATTGATGACTCATAGTTTTGTTGTGTTTATATTTACTTGCAGGATGAAAATATTTATTGCATTCAATACAATGATATTTATTATCTGGATTGTCATTATACTTCTTACAATAAAGACGTCCCATAATACGTTTTTCTTCATCGGTCATATACTTTTTAGGTCTTCCCCTTGATTGTTTTACCATTACTATATAGTATGATTATTTTTTTAAGTCATTTTAGTGCGTTTAAATATGGTTGATAATAGCCAGAAACATTAATATTTTTGGCTACCAATGAATAGCGAATGCAAAGATATAAATATCTCAGAAATTTCTGGGAATACTTGTAAATAGTAACATCTCTTTAAACCTTTTTTAAAGCCAAGTCTCATTAATCAAATTTACATTACTTGTTGTATTCACAGGTGTAAAAATATTATTTTCACGTTTGAGATATTTGACATTATCAACTTTGGTTTGTTTCAACACATTACATTCATCATCGTATCTATTGTTTTCTATCTCATTGCAGATAATATTCAATAACTGTTTCAATGTTATATCTTCATCAATTTCATGTATTTTTTTATGATAAAGTTTCAATAATTTCTTTTTATATTGTAACAGATCCAATCTACGCTCATTATCATATATTTTATCATGAAGATTGTCTATTTCATCTTCACATTCCTGAATTTGAAAATTTATTTTTTTGATATATTTCTCAATGCCACTCATGATATATATAAACATTATATATTTTTGACATCTTTTAACGGTATCCATGAATTAAATTCTTTTGGATAACCAGACCATGATACCAAAGCTTGTTTTTTCTTATAGTCTCTTTTGATAACCTTATCTATACGAAAAACATCTTGTTTAGCTTTCAATAACTCCTGTTGATAGAAACTCCCTTGTATCTCTTCATCATTGAGATCCTTTAGTTTGTAAGTGACTGGTGTTGTGTTTTGAATTTTATCAACAATAAATATTTCTTCACTAAAATTGCTTGTATAACCCTTATCAAAAACTGGTCTTTTGTATTTGCTTATCCTAACCTTATCACCTATTTTGAATTTCGGCTTCTGTTTTGATGTTTGCATATCACCGTATAAATTGAAATATCCTAAACCTTCATTCTTCTTTTTGCTTGCTTCTGTAGGAGTCATTTTAATACTTGAATGCTTTGTACTGTTGTATTCATTTAATAGTTTTGGTAACATGTCTAAATATTGTGTTGTATTTTGAGCTGTAAATTGTTTCCACATTTTAGATTTTAATGTTCTGTTAAATCTCTCAATAACAACAGCTTTACCTTCATTGAAAGTAGAATACATCTCAATATTACTTTTCTTTAACCAGTCTTTGAAAGTTTTATTATAGAATTCAGATCCTTGGTCTACCCAAATAAATTTCGGTTTCCGTTTTGATTTTTTAATAACATCATTAAATGATTCAGTGATTGTATCACCTGTTTTATTTTTAATAGGGATGCTCCAAGCAAATTTCGAAAACACATCAATGATGTTTAACAAATATCTATAGCCTTTATTCCATTTTGAAAACTTCTGCATTTCTACAAGGTCAGCGCTCCAAATATCATCTATTCCATTAACAATAACACGTCTCTTTTGAAATTTCCGTTTGATTGGTTTATGTAGTTCATTTGCAAGGAGTTGAGCCCAATCATTACTCAACTCCTTTGGACGTTTTTTGACCTCCTTTTAACACCTAATCCAAGTTTTTGTTTTACATCAATCGTGTTTCTAGCCAACCAATGCCCCCATTGTCTTTCATTATACGGTACGTTGTCTAAAGCTTTGACCATTTTTCTGTCTGCTCTATTCTTGCACTTTCTGTCGTCTTTACAAACACTATAATCAACATCGTGCTGCATGGCAATAGCATCGGTTTTACCCGTTGGTTGGTCATATATTTCTAGTATTTGGCCAGTTGTTGGATCATATTTCACTTGACTCTCTAAATCATTATAAGGCCCAGTATATTTATGACCGGGTAATGTCCAACCACCTTTGGGTTTTGGTAATTTACCGATAGCTTTATGAATATCAATAGCACCGCCTTTGTGTAAAGGATCTATTTTCTTTGATAAATCTGATGTAATACTATCCAAAGCTTGATCCAGATATTTGTTAGCCATACCTTTGATCTTTTGTTTAGCAAAATCTGATTTAATAGCCTTTGAAGCACCAATTCTACCTAAATTATACAAACCCTTTAAAGCACTTTTAGCTGCTATTTCACCAAGACTGTGACTACCTTCTATATCTAAAAATCCGCCAGCCATTTCTGACTGGCTATTTAGTTTAAATTTTTTTTTATTGGATACAAATCGGCGTTTTATTATTCCACAAGAAGAACATTGTGATTTCAACATCAATCGATTGTTTTTAGTTCTTACATATCGTTCAGAACTAGGTGCTGATTCCGTCGGTCGTTTTTCCTTAACGCAATATGATTTAACCATTTATATATATAAGTTAGATATTTCTGAAATAATGTTCGAGGAATCTCTCATTCTTCATTGTATCATATATGTCAAATACTTGCAATAAATTATAATACGAATTCCCCTTATTCATTTCGTTCAGAAAGTATAAACAGAAGTAGCCACATGTAGACGTTTTTATGTTTTGGATTTGATTATTTTGATGTAACATAGTTAAATTCTTTCTTTTTGCATGATTTACGATTTCTTGAAATGGAGGCATACCAAATGAATCGAAATAATTTATCACATTATCCTTGACATAAGTTGTAACCCAATGACTTCCTGCCATATAACTAGGTTCTAGATTGTAAATAAATAATGCTTGGCTATGATTATGTGGAACTCTTTCATCCCTTGACAGAACATCACTGATTGGGATGTTTAAATATCTGCACCATTTTATTAGATCATGATTACTTAACGGGATGTCTTTGTGGAATTTCGGTTTTACAGTATTGCTCCTAGAAGTGGAATTCCGTTGAACGGTGAGTTTTTTCCTAATAGCAAGCCTTTTCCTTTTTTCTTCGGAGCTTTTTTTTTCGGAGCTTTTTTAACCCCCATACCAATCGTATTATCAGGCCAACTCCCATAAAATGGAGGTGGTCTATATGCACCTATTTTTGGAGCTCCCGTACCCTTTTTCTTACTAGTTCCCATTCGAGGAGCACCGCTACCAGTTTTACCAGTCAAAGCATTTAGAAGGAGTGGGACACCAATGCTTGCCAACAGAGTGCCTAAAAATCCTCCTGATTGTGTTTTTGTTGGTGTGATATGAACACCTGAACCTGATTGAAGGGCATTCAATATATCCTGTTTTTGTTTCGTCGATAAAAGATGCTTATATTCTATCAGCTTATTGATTTTTTCTTGTGGTATGAGAAAACCACTAGACTGTATGCCTTTTCCAGATATCGCTTTAACAACCTGACTAGCACCTTCTGAAGCCAAACCAGCAAGAGCTGAAAGACCAAGGGTTTTACCAATAGTTGGTAAAGCTGCACGTCCAAGGGTTAGAATGGTAGTTAACAAACTTCCACCGACTTGTTTTTTAATATTGTTTTTCGCAAGCCTAATGTCCATACCCTTATTCAATAGTCGATTATTTTCCAATCTTTTTTTTACCATCGCCGGGACATGTAGAGTATCATTACCACGAAGAGAGTCCTTCGTAAGTCTTAGAACAATTGTTTCCCTTTTGTGGTAAGCATTGCTAAGATTTTTCTTTTGATTGTCAGACAATTTCACATTAATCTCATAAAGTTGAGTCATTTGTTGTATATAATATATGTTATATAATTTTCTGGTTATAAAACATATATGAAATAATGATATTATTTGATTAGTAATTTATTACTTTTTACACTATAACCAATTCATTGCCAACCTTATCAATAACAACTTCTTCCTTATACAAACTATAGCATGTACATTAAAATTTGCAGCTGGGTTAGCTGTTAATCTATATCGAAATATAAGCTGTTTTGGATCTCTTGTTACTTTTTCAGTTTGATATGTAAGATCAAAATAAATTAATCCATATAGAGAATTGTAATTTGCTAAATTCAATTGAGTTCCACTATTATAGTCGTTTTCCTAAAACCGTATGACATTAAATCATTAAATATTCTTACTTTTGATTCCGAATCATACTCAGTTTCTGGATAAAAGACTCCGTTACCATACTCTAATCTGCAATTTAGTAATGATGAGTTGTTATCTCCTACATTTAATTTAAAAGTGTCCATTAAATAAGGCGAATCTTCAACCATTGCATCATTAGGTGGGTTGGTTCTTTTTAAATAAACAAAAATATGTTGAACATTATCAATACTACTTGATATTTGGAAAAATCCTGATGATTGTGAAGGAGCTGACAATTCATACATCTCCCTTAAATATTTCCATTGTGTTTCTTTCAAAAATGAACTAACAAATTTATCATACAGAGAATCTTTTGGTGTTAATTTTGGAATCCAAAGCAGAAACCTATTAACAACAATTCTGCCAGCATCAGTACCATTAGCCATGTGAATTAGTTCATCATCATTTTGTAGCTCAATGTTGAATTGTAATTGCATAGGTACTAACATTTTATCTTCAAGTTCTTCAAAAAATGAAAAACGATTTAACGGAATAATAATATTGATGTTTTTAGCGCCTCCATTACCATCGTTTTGTACAGCTTGAGTTTGTACTCGTCTAGCTTCATATCCTGTATTAGTATTAGCTGTTGTATTATCAGTATCTAAATACCAGAAACTGTTTTTAGCTACTGATCTGCTAAAATCATCAGAGTATTCTAACAAATTTTTTACGAAAGTCACTTTATGTAAATTATCAGTATCATAAACTATTTTACCTGCAGATTTAATCATAAGATGATCAATTAAACTATGTGATCCATTTATAATTGTAATTCTATCAGCTTGGGCATAGCCTGATCCATCTGCTAGTTTTTGAAGCTGAAATTGAACTTCAAAATATGCATTATACCAATCATAAAACGCTGATCTGTCATTGATTGTAAATTTATACCCATTTTTGTCTTGGTGTTGATTGTTAGCTGGGGCTCTGATTACATCATCAAGTTGGAATCGTACCAACTCATATCTTTGCAGATATTCACTTGTTCTAAAAGACATTATATTATTATGTTAGATAATTTTACAATTATATACCATAATTTTGCAATATATAGATGTTTTCAATCATGTTATTTATTTGAAGACTCTACGCCTTCTTGTTATACCAGATCCAGATATCAATCTATTGAGTATCATATCAGTACTTTCATCTTGCTGTTGCTGTTTAATGGGTGAGGATGGAAGAAGTGTCTTTTGTCTTGTAGCTCCTTTTCTCAAATTTGCCAATCTTTTCATGATCAAATCACCAGATTTTTCAACTGCTTTTTTGCCCAGTTTTTCTCCAGCGTGAGAAATTCCTGGTTCTAATGCTTTTTTCGCAATGGGTTTTGCGAATTTCTTGAAAACAGCTGATGCCACACTCTTCAACGGTTTGAAAATATTATCAACGATAAGCCCAGACCCTTTGTGTTGATATACAAATTTACCAAGTTTTGGATGGTAAAATCTTTTGAATTCATATGGTTTCATTATACTATTATGTTATATTATTCTAAACTTTTCAGAATTAGTGAGAAAGATGTATCTGCTCCATTCAGGTTAACTAATCTTCTTTTTCCATCAGTAATGTATACTCTGATACTACTTATACTATTCTTATTGACTGGATTAAATGTGACTCTTCGCGGTTCGAGGGTAAAGGAGTAACTAGGTTGGAGTACACTGGTTGAGAAGGAATAAATGATGTCTGTATCTTGACCGTCTACAAGTGAATCATTAATTAGGTCGCAATGAACATTGAGGACATCTGTATCTTGAGATAGATTTGGAACCCTTGGTCCAATGTTTGTCCCACCTGTTAATACTTTCTTATCGAACCCGATTAGGTCATTAAAATTACTTGCTGTCAAATCAAGCCGATAACTCTGAGCTAATGTAACCGTGACCCTAAATGTTGTATTATCGAATTCAAGAGTGATAGGATACGTATCACCAGTTTTTGTTATGTCCTTGATATATGTATTGAAGTCTGTATAATTCCATACTCCGGCTGGAAAGGTGATGTTGTTAAATGTTGAACCACTATCGGAGCTATATTTGATTAATTGATTGTTGTATCCAGCATTAACATTAAACCATGTAAAACTCATATTGATAATTCTGTTAAGACCAATAACATATTGCATATTACGATCTAAAATTATAGGTCTAGTAAATTTTGTTGCAAAATCCTCAGGTTTATTATTCCCTTGATTTTTTACACGATAAGATGATAATACTATCTCTCGTTCCATTTATATAATAAAGTTATATTAATTATATTTTGAAATATTGACTAAACAATTTATTATATTGCGGTCTATTGATTGTCGACATTTTCAATAATGTGTCCAATATAGTTACTCCCATATTTCGCATCTCAATGCTGGTATTCCCTGCCAATCTTTCACCAATAATCAATTCCAATTTTTTCAAAAGCTGCTTTATATCATTATAAAACATAATATTTCCACCTCTCTGTTTTTTTCCCCGACTCTTGATCCCGGAACCTTTTATTGTTCCCAGTTTAGTCTCATAATGTTTTATGTATTCATTTAAAGTAACTCTCGCGTTGTCTATTATTTTGTTCCGAACTTGTCTTTCGCCTGATGATATCTCCCCCTTATTGTATTGTTTTGTAACATTTGCTTTATAGCCACTTAATTGGCTCCTTTTTGATTTGGCCTCCTTTATAATCTTATTAAGATAGTTCTGAGTCTTTTGGGGTGTCATTGTTGATTGATTCAATATCTTATCCGCATTTTCATAATTCACAATACCAACATCATCCAAAATCTCATTACTCGCATCTTCATCATGTAATGCATAATCGATCTCTTCATCGTCATCATATTCTGGTGGTAAATCATCAAGTTCCTGAGGGAAGTACTGAGGATTAACATAAATCTCCTTCTGTCCTTCCATAAGATCTTGTAAAGATTCTTCATATGTTGGAGGTTTTGGCACCAGTTGTTTATCTTGCTGTGGTGGTACATAATCACCAAAATCAATCAGACCTTCTACATCCATTTCTTCATATGGATCAACTTCAGGCATATAGTCAATACCAGGCTCACCTTTCTTAGGTGGTCGTTTTTTCCTTGGAGGCATCCTTAAATCTAAATTACTGTCAATAACATCATCTAATTTACTAGTCACTGGTTTAAATACCTTCGCCAATGACTGTTGGCTTGTCTGCTGACTAATATCATGTTTCGTAATTCTATCATGAAGATAATTAATCTTATTCCCTAAATCAGATTTACTCTTTGCGAGTTCTTTCCACTTAAGTAAACTCATTTATTGTTATGTTATTACATTACATAAAAATGAAAATCATATATAAAAAAAAACGTTTTACACTGTGTTATACACCGTGTTATACACCGTGTTATACACCATGTTATATTGAAATAATATACCCATATAATATAAATGAAAATACCAAATTATGACGTTGAAGACGATCTTGTCTCAAACTTTGAACAGTTATATGAATTCATGCCAAATCAATGTTTTCGGATGCTGGTTTGCAGACCTAGTGGTTCTGGTAAAACAAACACACTAATGCATATGATATGCAATCTACTGTACTTTGATAAAATATACCTATATGCTAAAAACTTAGAGCAGTCCAAGTACAAGAATCTTATGGATATATTCCAGCCAATAACTGATGAAGCTGGTTATGATGTTATTGAAGCAAGTAATGATCAAATTATTCCCGTAAATCATCTTGATAGTGAAAGTCAGAAAATAGTAATATTCGACGATTTCGTATGTGAAAAAAAACAAAAACCATTAATTGACTATTTTATACGAGGGAGACATAAAAATTGCAGTGTGATTTATCTAAGTCAAAGCTACTATAAAACACCAAAAGACATAAGATTGAACTGTTCACATTTCTCTATTTACGAATTCCCAAGTGCTAATGAGAGGAGTCTAATTTGTCGTGAAAACACTATTCTAAAAGAATTATATGAGAAAGCAACTAAAGAACCATTTTGCTTCTTGTATATTGATAAACAACGGAAATTGATAACTAAGAATTTTGATGAACAAATATAATATAACTCAATTATATATGAGTTACTCAAATGGAATTTTACCATCGTCAACATCAACATCAATGGCGACACCACAACGGGGATTGCCTGGCGTAGGGTTCAAATTGACAGATGATGGTGATTATGATATGCAAAACAAGAAATTAGTTAATGTCAAGGATCCTACAAATTTTAAAGATGTCGTCAACAAAGAGTATGGAGACACGCATTATTTAAAGTTAGATGGAACAACTCATATGACTGCAGATTTGGATCTGCGAGGAAATAAATTAATTCTACCTGGAGAAATTGATATGGATCGAAAACTGATCACAAATATGGATACGGATGAAAACAATGATCTTTCTGCGGTGAATATGGTAACTTTGAAAAATGCGATTCAAAAAATACAACCTAGTTCAAGTTTGAATATATCTAAAAACATTGACCTCCAAGAGAAATACAATGTCATCCAATCAAAACAACAAACATGGCATGATTTGGGAGCACATTATAACAATCTAGTTTCTTACAATGATGTCAAAAATATATTCGTATCCCGTAAAGAGATGCTTCCTATGGAGAATTCAATTGATATGAACAACCACGTAATATATAATGTTCAAACCCCAACTGTAAGCGATATGGCTACGAATAAAGGTTATGTTGATACACATTTAAACGAAAAATTAGACAAAACGATTTCCAGCGATCTTGATATGCAAAGTTATAAAATTACTAATTTAGCGACACCTAAACCAAATGAGAATAGCGCTGCCGTAAATGTTTCATTCTTCAACGCCGAACTCAATGATTCTAATACAAACTTGTATACACGAATAACAGACGATTATAAGAGTTATGTTAACAAGTCACACATAACTTCCTCTACTGCAGAAAAATACGTTTTCAGATATCTGATGGAAGATGTGGACGAGAGCTCGTCGGAGAGTAATATTGTTGTTAATGGAATTATCAATTTTGCATCAAGCCCACACAAAATCAATAAAAAAGCCTATGATATGACTCTTACGACAGACAATAAAGATGACTTCAGGTCAAGGATAGGTTTTAATGCATACAAACTTCCTCCAGATGAGTACACTATGGTGATTGAGTTTTTCGTTCCAGATAAAGTTCACATTGGTTCGACATCTGTCAATGTTGTCTCAACAGTTCTTAATATCGGACAGCAAACTACAAAGATATTCAACACTGAAGGATACACAAAAAGCATTGTTCATTTACATAAGTATCAAGTCTCTCCACCTGAATATATAATGATAGACCTTCATGGAAGTATATCGAATAGTAATACAAAGAAAGCACATCTAATCGTTTATGGTGTTCAAGGCTATGTCTCGAGTGTCGACCCAGATGTATTTGATACTGTTTTTGTAATTGAAGGTGGAAAAATGGTTATGGAGACCGATATTGATATGAATGGTAGAAACCTAATTGGTTTACCAAAACCCAAACAGTTACAAAAATTCATATTTTTAGGCAATTATATGAAAAATAAGGACAGTTATGATATCATATTCAACGGTTCATTATCTTTTATTGCATTAATCAATTTGAAACTTATAAAATTATGGCTGATGATATTGGACGATAAACCGCCTGAAGGATATGAAAAAATGTTTATATTAATTCATAACACTTCGTTCGCTCCGCAGAATTGGGAAAAAACATCAAATAAAATTTTATACACTTTCAATATATCAACATCAGTTATCAATTTCAGGGAAGATGCAGACATACAAATCAAATTGATATCATTTGATGATGACATTACATTTGCACCTCATGATTGCCATATCAGTGCACTTTTTGAAGAGTTTTAATATATAATTATCTAATATATTGATATATATATATAAATGGCAATTCTCACACAGTCAATTAATTTTTGTAATAAATTTTTCACAGCCCAAAAAACCCTACATCCTAATGCTAAAGATGAAATATTAAAATCGGCTTTAATATATCAATTTTTGTATGTAAACTATTTGAATAAGTCAATATCAATGAACCAAATATTAGAAAAACACCCTAATATTGGCTTAATAGGACCGGGTTCTTGTACTATAAACACCAAATACCAATTTTTAATTAAACATGCTATTTTTCATGATGCATTTGGAAGATTTTACAATGACTATGAAAAGGGGCCTGGATACACATATTGCTGCCTTTCATTGCCTAAGAAAATAAAAAGATCTCCAATAATGGGTCAAATAAGTGGTGTATTACATTGTCTTCTTTCAAATCCTAAAATATAATTATCCAAATATATAATATAATGACTAAAACAGATAAAACAGAAATATTCGATTTCAATCATATTGATACAAACATAAGCCCAGAAAAATTATCTGAAATCAAAGCATTGTATAAATTTTATCATAAACGCTTTTGGTGTTATAAGAAGGCTTTCAAATATTTCAAGAGCTTGAATTTAATTATTAATGTAACTTCAACAGGCTTAGTAGTTATTGGTACAGTAGCTGGTAGTATCACATTAAATCCTGCTATACTAGCTTCTATTTCTGGAGCTGGTTTAGTTCTAAAAACAGTAAGTGACATTAATAATTATTCGAAGAAAATAGAAATGTCTAAATTTGCATACACAACATATGAAAAAGTATTAGTTGATTTACGGTCTTGTTTAAGAGGAAATCAATTTAACCACACTGTTTTCATCAATGAAATGAGACAGTTAGATGAAATAATCATCGATCTTTGTCCTCTTGCCGATAAATTTGATAAACAGTATGATAAAAAATTCACTTCCGAGTAAACTTTACTAACAAACTTTACTTTTACGATAAACTTTACTAACAAACTTTGTTCAATGACTCATTCATAGGGAAAACCCCCTTCGTATGACGTATGACTAATTTTAGCAGCATCATCCTTTATTAATTCATATATGTTGTCCCACCAAGTCTCATAAAATTTTAATGTCTTCATTGACTTCGTTACTTTAATACTCTTGTATGGAAGCTCAAGCATCCTAAATAATTGCTTGATAACAAATTTAATACTAATCATCCGTTTACGTTTATTGTTAACCTGCGATAATACTTCATTAATTAAAGCGAATATTGTCAGGATTTTCTCTCTATTATTATTACTGATTTGTAGATTATTCTTTTGTTCTATATCATTGATTACGTTTAAAATATGATATTTTCTTATATACACACTCTTTCTCGTCATTTTATATTTGTTATCATGGAAATCGATATATGGAGCTTGTAAATCATATCCATTAACAACACCACAATTTTTACAAACATTCATTCCATTGCCATTAAACATATCTTTTTTATCACAACATGATTCAACAACTTCCGTATTTCTAACAACATCTGCTAATCGTTGGTCACAAAAGGGACAGGTTAACTCTCCTGTATTCTTAAATTCGTCATGAATTCCCAAATTACAATTCATTCTATACTATTATATGAGATTATATTTTTTAAACAAAACCGCAGTTGTGACCATATTATCAAAAAACAAAAATAGCGAACATATAAAAATCGGCTAACGCGTTAGCGATATTTCAATAGAACAAAAAATAGACAGCAGGGAAAGTCCCATAACATAAAAAAAGGTTTTTTCCCTTCCCAATGGAAACAAAAGAGAACAATGGCAAGTGGATTTTGCATCATCCACCATTTGATTGCTTGATATCACTGATAGATAAACAGCGTTTTATTGAGTTTAGAACTGGCCTGGCAAAGTTGAGCGATCTTGTAAAGTTAAATCAAACCCCATAATATGTTGAAAATATTTTCTCTCGTGATCTGAAACACTAGCTATAGTGATGACTCATTTCATAGGGGGCTTCCCCTGTTTTTCCGAGAATTGTGTCACGCAAAGGATTCTATTTTGTGGAATCACGCAATGGAATAAACGCAAAGGAAATCACGCAATGGAATAAACGCACCATTTTGTTTTTATTAACATATAGTTTAATTATTTTATGGAAACATATAGTTTAATTATTTTATGGAAACATATAGTTTAATTATTTTATGGAAACATATAGTTTTCCAAAAACTGGTTTACGTTAAATGGAAACAAAAAACTGGTTACCATCATATGGAAAGTAGTATAGAGTTGGGTTGGTATCAGATCAAAAAAATATTTTTTTGATCTGGTGCCCCCAACTCTAAAACTACTGTTATGGGAAATAAATGAATTCTCCATTAAACTTGCCTCGGAAATCATAATTAAAGAAGATGCGGACTTCAAAGCAAAGCAAAGCCGACTCACAGTTTGGAGAAAGAAAGCATGCAGACCACGATGAAAATGACAAACGAGGTGACGAATGATTTCCTAACTTTTAAGCTAAGGTGTGTTTACTTTTTTTTTAGGCTGGGGCGCTTGAGATGTAACCTATAAACTTGTTGTATTTATAGCAGTTGCCTATAAAATACAACTGTAAATTTTTTGCATTAAATGTCAAAAACGTTTGCGGATTGAATACAGAGAGATTGACAATTAATGTTCAAAACAAGTAAGCTTGTATAAGCTAACAGTTTATTCATTGCGCATTTTGTTTTCCAATTATGGAAAAAAACAAAATAGTAATACCTGAGAAATGATATTCAAGCCCTCTTGATCTTTCAGGATTAATTAAAATTTGACAGTTTATGATAATATTCACAGTTCAGCACATTTCAAAATCCTGAAATTTTCCATTATGTAAGAGCAAGTAGCTTTATGGCAGGATGTTTTTGAAGGCAGCTGCCCATAATTTTTTTTTTTATTATGATCATCCACTTGTCCCTCGTGTAGACCCTCTGACCAGTGGCATAATATTTTGTAAAATGGCAAAGCTAATTTAAGAAAGTCCTCAGCTTCCCAGTCAGATCATTCTTATATTCACTCCACAAAAAAGGGATTTAGTAAGGATTCTTCTGCAGTGGTGACTGAGTATTTGTACTTTTACTTGAGGTGTCCCTGCTGTCATTAGTAACTGGCAGCACCTATGACCGACAACAACAGTAAAGATGGCCAGCTACTCAAAGATTGAAAATGACTGGAAGTCAAAAAGCGCAAGTTGTCTTCATTTCATGACTACAGGCTACTGTATTTGTAGACCCACTGTATCTTAGAAGTTTAATGATCAGGGTTAGGGTTAAGTTTTGGGTTAGGGCTAGGGCTAAGTTTAGGGTTAGGGTTGTGGTTACCGTTAGGGTTAGGGTTATGGTTAAGTTTTGGGTTGGGGTTGCGGTTACCGTTAGGGTTAGGAAAAACACAGAAAAAGCGCAAGTTGTTGGTTCACTTCCTTTTAAAGATCTCGCAAAAAGCGGAAGTTGTTTGTTCCATGGCTTTTAAACCGCTCAAATTGTTTGTTTCACTCGAAAAAAATGCAAGTTGTTAGTTTCACTGCCTTTAAACCGCGCTTTACTGCTTTTGAAGCACTCAAGTTGCTGGTTTCACTGCTGTTAAACTGCTTAAGTTGTTCTTTTCACTTAAAAGAAAAAATACTGAAGTTGTCTGTTTCACTTAAAAAGAGGCACAAGTTGTTTATTTCAGTAATTAACTGCTCAAGTTGTTCCTTTCATCAATAAAACTAAAAGAAAAGCACTGCTGCGTGTTGTCTTTGTGTACTACATTTATATGCCGCTTGGGATTACTGTAGTTATGAATACTGATCGAGTTAGACATTTGAAGGGCTGGGTGCATAACCGTTTCATGTTGAATGTAAGGCCTTTTTATTTATTCTCGCTTAGATTTGCCTCATTTTTGGCATTTGAACTACAAATTAATTGCAAAACATTGTTCAGAATTTCGTTTTTGAGAAATAACGTTTGCAAACAAAGATAATTCCGTGTCTCCGCTTGAGAAAATGAATCCCTAAGTTTACCCAAATTTCTTGATTTTATGCTGATTTTTCACTTCAGATGGCCAACTTTCGGCCTGTACCGCCAAATCCTGCTCAAGGAAAAAAAAAAAAAAAAAATCCCGAACCGAAGTTCATTCTCTCAAAATAGCTCCATTTTATCGCCAATACTAGTTTCGCACCATATTCTTTGCGGACCTCCTTGGAAGCGCTCCCGGTTCTCCGCTGCCGGCTCATAGCCTTTGCCTGCCTTTCCCAATTTCGGCCGGCCAGCAAGAACTCACTTCGAGCGGCCAAAAGTGCCCGAACACGCATAGCGGGCCTCTCTGCCACTGTCGCAAAGCATGTCGGGAAATTCTATGGCAAATCCGAAATGGAGTTCCCCAAAAATTATAGCAAAATATTAGTATAAGTCTGGAAGCACTTCGGATATTGGGCATTTCGACCACGGCATGCACGGGATGGCAAATGGGCCACAACTCACAACGCTGCCCCTTTTCTGATCTGGAATGATTCCAGACTTTCCCGCCGGCTCGTCTCGCCCACCAAGGTCCATTTTTCACCACGAGCGCGAAATGGCGCTTTAGACACAAGGTACGACAAGAAACATGACTCGTTTCTTTGAGAGGTGCTAGAGACTTAAGGATTTCTGGACTTCATGATGTTCTTCCATCGCCGAGCGGGCCTTAAACAAAGCATAAACCAGCGCTCAACCAATGAGCTGTTCGCTGTTCAGCCATGTTGTCGCAAGTGTTAAACGCCATCGATAAGCCCGCCTTAAATAACGTTATGTTTGTTCAGGTCGTTGGCGCGGGTCAGCAGTATTGCAGTCGCATATTCTCACGGCAGTCTGTTTTGTTTATAATAATGGCGTCGTTTTGAGTTCTTCTAGCTTACGTTCTATGCAGTTTTGGAAGTAACTATGGCCGGAATGTACAGTCAAAACACAAGAGGGCCAGAACTCTGCTTTTTTTCAGGTGAACTTCGTCAAACTCCTTAGGGTTATTGAAGGGCCGAGAGCATAACCAGCCTATGTGGAATTTTAGGCCTTTTTTATTTTTTCTCGCTCAGCTTTGTCCATTTTTGGCATGTGAACTACAAATTAGTTGCAAAACATTGTTCAGAATTTTTTTGTTTTTTCCGTCGTTTTCGAGAAATTCAGTATGCAAAAAAAAAAAAATCAATCAAAGGCTCCTATTGTAACGCAATATTGCGGTAAGCTTCTGTTATCACACTGACACGGTTCAATTTTTTTTTAAATTAAACGTAAGGGTTTTTGACAAACGCAAAAAAAAAAGAAAGTAAATCACTTTTATAATGCCCAGTTCGAAAAAAAAAAAAAAGAATGCTGAGCGTGATTTGAACCCGGAGCCGTCCGAGCGCAAATCACGGACCCAAACCACTAGACCACCGAGGAACACATGCTCAGTTCAGACTGAGATTTATTATTTAAAGGTAGATACGCGTCAAAACGCGTACCTCGATTTGAAAATCCTTTTTAGACTCCAAATGCGAAACATCTTTCGGCCGGCCAAGAACTCCGAGCTGCCCAAAGCTGTATTTCAAGTGCCCGACTACGCACAGCGGACCCATCAGCCACTGTCACAAAGCATGTTGGGAAATCCTACGACAAAACCGAAATGGAGTTCCTGCCCGAATATTATTGCAAAATACTATAAGTCTGAAAGCACTTCGGATATCGGGCATTTCGACCACGGCACGGGATGGGAAATGACCCACATCTCTCAACGCTGCCCCTTCTCTGATCCGAAGTGATTCCAGACTTTCCCGCCAGCTCGTCTTGCCCAACAAGGTCCGTTTTTTACCTCGAGCGCTGAATGGCACTTCAGACACAAGGAAGGACAAGAAACACGACTCGTTTCTTTGAGAGGCGCTAGAGGCTTAAGGATTTCCGGACTTAATGATGTCTTTCAATCACCGGACGGGCCTCATACACGTTGGGTTACACACACGCTACAGAGGCGATGTGTTGCCGTAGTGAGCTCACGATAGATAAGCGAGCCAGGCGTGCGTAAATAACGGTATTTTCGTTCAGGTTGTTGGCACTGGTCAGAAGTATTGCAGTCGCGTATTCTCACGGCCAAACTGGTATGTACTTGGTGTATCCCTTATTATTTTGTATTTAAACAATTAGTTTTTATTTCAGTAGAAATGAAGAAGATAAAAACATCAGAATGGGGAATCGAAACCGGGCCGTATGATCTACTTCATGCACACTATCCACTGTACCACCGAGGACTAGCTGCCGGAAATTGTAATTTTTAAGGGATGTAAGATAATATGCTGCCAGCCCAGACCATATATAAGAACTAACCCTTTCGATGCACTGGAAATACTGGAATCAGTGCTTAACCCTAAATACTAAAATCAGTGCTTCAACCCTAGATACTGAATCCGACCCTAAATTACTTATACACTGCTATATATCTAAATACATTACAATAAGGGATACATGAAGTACCATACATTATGATCAGGGATACGGCAAGTACCTAGGGCCAAACTGCTTTCAAATGGCTTCGCAATTGCGCTCTGAAAGTACAGTCAAAGCACAGGAGGGCCAGAACTCTGCTTTTTTCAGGTGAAATTAGTCAAATTCGTTAGGGTTACTGCAAATTATTTTGTAATAATGTATCTTTTCAGATCAATAAAGGGGCTTCTTTCCAAAGAGAACGTGGTCCTGTGTCAGTGGGGAAGTGAAAACTGGTATTAAGCGCGAAAAAGCACTTCTGCTTAACAGAAAATGTACAATTTACAGTCAGAACAAGTGAAACAATGGTTTGCAGGGTCAGAATATAATTTGCTATTATACCTAGTACTGTAATGTCTGCAATGTCATTTTTTTTGATAAGTTAGCTTTGTGGCATAGCATCTTTTAGGGGGGATTATTAAAAAGGGGCGTTTATTGGAAGGGGCGCTAAATTGAATCATGGCTATATTTGTGAAAATCCCAGGAAGGTGTGCACCCAACAAGCCAAGTTTGCCAATTTCAATCTGTTCGGATGTTTTAGCTGAAAATTCAACATGCTGAAAGTATGAAAAAAGGTAGCTCAAGTATGATGTCCAAGAAATATTTAGTTTGACTTTCCGAGAACCAAAAATAGTATTTTTCATCGAAAACGTCAGGCATTATTTTTACTGGGACCTAAAAAGGTCAGTTAACATTTCCGGTTTGAGAATCTTAACTTTTCATCCAAAATCCAAAAATTATTGTAATCCAAAATTCTGCGGGTGATATGAGCATCCCAACAGCTATTTTGCGAAACAATTCGTTGGGTGCGGTGCCCCTGTCTCGGAAACACCATCAGTGAATTCTTGAATGTCAGATCACACATCGTGAATTACTTGCATGTTGGTGTAAAAACATCCCACATACGTTGAATGGTGATATGACATCACATGATATGATATCTCAACAGAACTAAGATATTTACAGCTATAAAAGATCAAATACACCAAATTTTATTTCGATGAATAGAACATTTTACAGTTGTGCGCTCAGTACCCTGGCCTTTGCGTGAAAGTGAGACTGAAATTGACTTTGTTTTGATACAAACCTTCCTGCTTTTCATATGTAAATAATGTTAGTTAGCATAAGAACATTATTTACATATGAAAAGAAGAAAGGTTTCTATCAAAACAAGGTCTATTTCAGCCTCATTTCCACACAAAGACCAGGTTACTAAGTAGAAACTGTAACAGCAGCAGGGCCAACGATTCCCCCAAATTGTACTGACCCTGCGCCCACAGATTTTTCTCGAAGATATTAGCTCAATAGAGCTACTCTAAAAATTCGAGGTTAAATAAAGTTATGTATGTGTTAGCATGACAGAAATATGCGTTGTTTGAAATAACAGAGAGAACTAGATGATGCAGTGTTTTAAATCTGTTTACTTGTCAATTCGTTGACTTCAAACTCAGTACCGTGCTGTAGCATTCACCTAAAACTTGAGAAACCCATTTGAAGTCCACAAATCGGTTTTAATTTTCCATACTGAGTTTGAAGTCAAAGAATTGAAGAGTAAACAGATTTAAGAGAAACAAAATATCGAATGACTTGAGGTAAATGTATAATTGCATTCCTGCTTTGTTGTAATCTGATCAAAGGTTATGGACAAAAAAAAAATAACCCTTCAAACTTTGAAATGATAGACATGTATAATGTATTGATTGATTAATTCCATGTTTATATTTGCAGAACATTCGTCAAGATGAAAAGATAAAATCTGCCCTCTTGCTCTTACATAAGAGAAGTAATACACAAAGACAGTAGCAAGAATAGAAAAGCAGATGGCGACTGAAGCTGCAGGTGCAGTAGGTGAAGCAACCAAGGCGGTTGTTGACCTGTCATTTAAAATGGGAGAGTGCGCCGCTTGTATTAAAATTGACAACGCATGGTTGGCAGGGGGTTTGGGAGCAGGTATACTAGCTGTTGCAGCTTTTTACATTAATCGCAGATATCCCGCTCAACGTGCAATAAGAAATGCCCTGGAAAGACACGAGGACGGAGTGGTCGACCCTGAAGTGAGGATTATTCGAGAAGGTTCCATTCTAGTTGCTCTTGTATTTCATACAGAACATACTTTCCTGTCATTTATGGATGACTTTGAAGCCACGAGAATATTGTGTAGGGTGGAGGAAGAGTTCAGAACAATAGGATATGAGGAGGAGCTGGAAGTGACCATCACCAATTTGGAAGAAGTATACCAGAAATTAAATCATATAAGGTATTGTTGAGTTCTGAAATCTACAATGAAGGACTAAAGTTCTTGGGACAAATGTTACAAAGTCCTCCTATTAACTACTAATTTAGTGTGACTGACCAATGAAGCCATGTTTTTCGTTTAAAGCCCATCTTACCAGCCTCACCGCTCCCCCCGAGACAATGTTGAAATCCACAAATCATTTTTATTACACGGGCTCAACATTGTAAGTGGGGTGGGGGTCGGGAAACGGACACTTACCGTTTGCGCGTACCGTGCTTCTGTCAACCCTTATGCCTTTCATTGTCTAGTTTGGAGGTCAAAACAAAAATGTCTTTTTTTGCGTGTTGTTTGCCTTAAAACTGCGAATTCCTTGTCTGTGTTAATACATGGCCTCCGAGTGAGCACTTCCCCCACAATTTGACGGTTTTTTCCGGTGTTTTCAGTTTTGGTGAAATTAACGGTCACAAGCGCGCGTGTTCTATTTGAGTTTTATTGAATTAATTTTCCATGTCTTGATGTGCGAGCTCGAGTAGAAACCAATTTCCGAGAACATAACATCGGAGATATTTGAACAATTTCGTGACAAAGTCTTAAGGACATCGGACGGACTACCGGTGGATTTTATTGATCACACATTCACAAATAAAATTGAATCTTCTCAGGTCTTTGTATTTTTTACCAATTACAGCGAGAGCAGATTTTTATTTCAAAGTAATTTTACCATCAGTTACCTATGGGTTGGTTGCATGGGGTTCCTGCGGCAAATCGCTCTTTGATGAGCTAGAGAAGATACATGTACGTGCCGCAAAGATCATCTATAGCCTGGATTGGTATACACCCAGTGATCAGGTCTTAGCCCAAAGCAAGTGGCCCACTGTTCAAGATTTATACGGATATAGATTACTTAAGTTAGCACATGACTGTTTTTATAACTTTTTACCCGCTCCTATTATGAAGGTGTTTACGAAATACACGTATGAGTGTAGCTTTAACTTGCGTAGGAAATTTACTTTTTTTTTACCAAAACCAAACACTGAAGTGCTTCGCAAGTCCACTTGTTACAAAGCTGCATTTCTATGGAATTCTCTTGACAATCATACGCGTGCAATCTCAAGCAAAAGTTTATTTAAAAACTCTTTTAAAATAGGTTAGATTTTGTATTTTAATTAGTTTTTAAGCTTTTTATCCATTTGTAAACTGTTTTAACTTTTTAATACACGATCACATCAGCTCCGCTGTAATTTTTATCGTGTTTAAATAAATGTTGTTGTTGTTGAGAGCATGAAAAATAGGATTTGACTACTTCCCTTCTCTACTTAAAAGCAAACTCGAAATTTTACAACAAATAGCATACAAAAACAAAACCATTGACAATTTTAATAGGAATTGGAAACATTTTATTTAACATTAATTGTCTTTCTCTCTTTTCATATTATAATTTCTGTAATAATCTAGTTCCTAGTTCCTAGTTCCTTTTTTTTTTTTTGTTTTTACTTAAATTTCAAATACTTAACACCACTTGCACTGTATTTACTTGTTGGAATCGAGATTGTACTTTTAATATTTATCAGTATGAATATTGTAAATAAAATAAGTGGTAGATATAAAAAAAAGAAAAATGAAAAATAGGATTGATGCCATTATTTCTTCAGAGAGATACAGAACAAAATATTAAATACCAACTGCAAATATTACAAGCTAATGATTTTCATTAGTTGTTGCAAATTTTGATTACGTGACATTCGTTTCATTGTAAACATTGAATTGGTAATGTATTGTATTTACAGATCACAACAGGACTCAGCAACAGTACTCACTTTCAAAGCTTAAAAATGTACTTATTTTCAAGATACGTCTCATTAAAAACATGCTGCTGTAAAATACATGTCATTACATCTTCTAATGTTCCTTTATCCTAGATAATCGGAATTTTTTTTTTCATCCCCCGGGGGGGGGGGGGGGGGGCGTATTCCCATATATAAGCTATCATCATCATCATCATCTTCTTTATTTAAAAAACACGGTAAATGCATCAGGCATTAACAATTTAATATAAACTACAACTTAATAAGAAACTATGTATGTAAATTAATCTTCTATAATTTAAAATTATAACTAACTATTAAAGGAAAGTAAACTAAAATAAAGCCTGTTTTACTGAATGCCGTGTCGGAATTAATTAAGAATCGTCGGAAATTAGTTAAAGATGTTGCCTGCCTAGCAGCTGAGGGTAGACTGTTCCAGAGGACTGCACCACTATAGGCAAAGCTATTTTTGTAATAATTAGTACGTGGCAATGGTATTACAAGCTTATTATCAGAATCCCGCAAAGATAGGTATGTGCCGCTGTGAAGGGTATGGTTTTCAGGCAGTTTAGTCTGGGATAGGGTATAGTAATCAGAGATTTTTGGTCTAGAATAGGGTATTATTTTCCGCGAAACTGATCAGTTGCGTGAAGAATTTAGTCTAGACGAGGTTTACTGGCAAATGGCATTTATAAATCGGTACGGCGGGCCGTTTACGGCATTTTTACCGACCCTTGGCATCTTAGACTGTGATTGTGAACGAGTTTCTGGAATAGGTCTAGGATAGGGAAGGGTTTTTCGGTGTTTAGTCTAGAATAGGGTTGCAAAATTCAGCTAAAATGGTCTAGTATAGGTTTAGGGTCTCAGAGTCACAGCGGCACACCCCCGCCCAAAAATTTGCCGAGTACCCCCCCCCCCCCGGATTTCATCACAGTACTTACTTAGAAACGTAGCTGAAGTGATTTGTGACAATCTTTTAACACTTTACTGCGGAATCTAGTGAGTACAGTACTGTTGGAATCACTACACAGGGTTTCTCATATCCACAAATTTATGGCAAATCTATTAGATATTTTGTAACACAATATGGTTTCATGGTTTTCATACTGAAATAATTCATAAACACTGAGAATAGAGGGTTTTTGTCGCTGAGTTCTGTGCGGATGGCTTTACTCAGTGTTTCAGTTCCGGTTGACTACACAAGCAAATTTACATAGACTTATGTCAGATTACCGAGATGTGTTGCATAAAATGAATCGAGCAACGAAACACTGCCACGCTTCTGTTACGGCTTAAGCAAAGCTCTCTCGCAAAGGAAATTTTGCCTTATCTACCTCTCTGCGTGGCTAAATTATCAGACGCCATTGTAAACACGAAGACAAACAACGACTGACAATCCACGCGCGCACATTCCTTATTACTCGTGGCGGAGCACACGAGTTGTAAATCCGTCTTTGACTTTTCTTTTTTTTTTTCGTGTCACGTTAGCGCATGCACATTTATGCACGCATATTTAAGTTTATGTCGACGACTATATGGCTTTCAGCCATGAAATACATACCATACCGCAAAATCTCTCCGTGTCTTGACTTGAGAAGCAAGATAGAGAACTGCAGCGTCCAATTGCACGCTTTTAAGACAATTCAAGACGTCCATGGATGGATAGGACCGTTTGATATTGTGTTCGCCGCTTATTCCTGTGGGATTTTTGCTCCGGCAAGTTCTGTGTTTTATATATTAAACTTGCCATATGCTTAGCGATCGAGCTTAAGTGTCAGCTAGTGATTGTAGTGTAGTCTTACTTTTAAACCCGTGTATACCTGAAAGCATAATGAACGGGTTATCGGTAACGGTGGCTAAATAAAATTCACTCACTCGCTCACTCACTCACTCACTCGCTCGCTCGCTCACTCACTCACTCGTTCCTTCCATCAGCTGTAAACTTAGTGAGTAAATGCTTTGTTACGAATACGTTTCGTAACAAGAATTCAACGTGAATCCAGCGATAACAATAATTAATTTGATGTAAACGAATATAGACAGCAATAAGCTTATAGATGTTTCGCAATTGGAGTTTTTAGTGCAACATTAAAATCGATCTAAAAGGATTTTGCAACTGAAATGCACGTTTTGATGCGTATATACCTTAAGATAACAAAATTAGTTTTCGTAAAACAAGTGTTCTTGGACAGCGCAGTGGTTTGTGTTTTGGCTTAGCCCCGGACGGCCCGAGTTCGAGTCTCCATAAAGTTGAAAAATCCATTCAAAAAATCCATTCAAATTTTCAAAAATACTGGTCACGCGTGACGGAGCACGGCTGTAACGTTTTTAAAAGTCATAGCTTGGTGTTTGTGCATCGTGTATGTTGTATGTTTCGATTGTATCTGAAAAGCAAAACTAGGAACAAGTTTAAAGAATAAGGTCGTATAACTTGCGTTGCAGGCTCCAGAAAGGGAGGGGAGGTAAGAGGGGGCGGGACATAACGCGAGTCCCTTGGTATATCACCTCTCCCCCCATCCACTCTCTAGGCTAAAGATCACAACATATTGTCGCGATCCGCCCTGTTGAAAAATAATGATTTTGCTAGGTGTATATTTTGCAGTGCTGCTGAATGCTGTAACATTTATTGACGAAACATATGCTTTTAAGCTGATTCCCTTGCATTGCATTTCGCATCAATACTGTACATAATATTATATTCACGTAATTGTCATTTGCGTACACGGGCAACAGCACGCGCGCATTCCGAATTAAAGGAACTAACGGCTTCTTTTGAGAAAAAATTCGCCTAGTAAATTCACATTTCAAGAAAATACGACTCCATAATATATCCAAATTGTGAAGAATTTTTCATTATTAGATCGATGCTGAAATTTTGTTGTGAAATCACTAAGGGATTCTTTACATGAAGGGAGGAAGATCCTAGCACTTGGATCATCCTGGAGGTGCATCATCGGAGCCCGTTATGTTTTCTCAGGCTGTTGTCCGTTTACATGCAAAGGGTTGTACTTGGCCCTAGCGCTAGGATCTTCCTAAAATATTCAGTGACGCTACTCTGAGTGCTAGAGGCCTTTCTCGTGCACTTATCTACCTCGTATTACACATCTTTTATATTTTTTATGTCTCATATTTTCGCCGCGACAACCAATGCGAGCTTGATGATAATCAGCCGCCCCCAAGAAGAGACGAAAGAAAGCAGCTTCTCAAAATCAATGGAGCTAACAAGATGAATAGGTTAAAGCGCTTGTTGGTATTACTTGGTAACCAGTCCGACATCCCAACCGCTTCCGCATTTCTGAATCTAATCCAAATGAATAGTTGTTTCGCCTTCTAAGATGATCCTAGCGCTAGGATCCTCCTTCCTCCATGTAAAAAAGCCCCTAACAAAAATCTGTTCTTAGGCGTTTCACAGAAAGCGTGCTGATGGTGAAATTTCCATTTAATTACTTTCACCCTTTTTGGCACTTTTAAGGCATTTCACTATAACATCGTTCTGATATCGTAAGAATAATAATGGATTTCTCTTGCCCAAGGTAGCAAAGAAGGTATATACCACAACCCTATAACGTGCTCTACAAGTAATTAATATCCGTGTAAACATTAAAAAAAAATTCATTTTGAGCTGTTATCTTCTGTACAAGACATTCAGTTTTCGGCAAGCTCAGCAATTTATATCTTGACACTTGTTGGCTTAGGTTTTTGCTCTTTTATTAAGGTCTTGCGGGGTTCTGTGTCAACACACTTTTTGGGCAAGAAAGCGAAGTCCCGAGTAGCGTGATAGGACAAATTGAGTCTCATTGTTGCTATAACTTAGCATCAGGCACTCGCGTAGATTGAAACTACCACTCCTTTGCTGTATTCACACCAGGGCGAAGCATGTTTAGTTTGATCACAAACAAAACATGAATCACTATGAAAAGTGTTCACATCAGGCGATGCGTGCAGTATGCGAATCATGATCAAAACATGTTTATTCTGAGCATTATTAAACCACACGAGGTAGTTTTGATCTGAGCCAAACGAAACACATAAGTGCAAATACCGTCTCCTTGTTAAACAATGCATGGCCTTTTGTTTAAGAACAGTGAAGTAAAAGCATTCCAGGACGGAAAACTAACCTGACTTGGCCTTGGCGCACACATCCCACGTCTTGCAGATATAATTCCAAGAGTTAAAGTCTTTTGTGGAGGCAGTGTGGTCGAGTGGTTAGGGCGCTGGACTTGAAACCCGGTGGTCCCGAGTTCAAGTCCCGCTCTGACCACTGTCTGGAGTTGTTTCACGGTTGTCCCGAGTCCAACTCCTCGGCCTCGCTTGTAAAATAGCCAACTGGTTTGCCTCCTGCCAGTTGGGATTTTTAACGTGTTATGTTCTATTTGCAATATTTGTTTCCATATTTAGTGTCCCCAATTAGTGCTCGCGCGCTAAATACCTTGACACTTAAATAAAGTGATTATTATTATTATTATTATTATTATTGTTATTATTATTATTATTATTATTATGCCCTTTTCTTTGACATTACATATCATTTTGCACTTATAACGCTGCTCTCCGGCAACAACGGGGCTCATGTAGCATAACACGGCTCTCGTATTGCCTCGCTATTGAACTGCTTGCTCAGCTGTTTCGCTCGATGCATCTTTTCTAAAACTGGGCAGACAAAAATGAGGTCCAAGGTTGTTTTTTATATAGCTCACTGGTACTTGCTAAATAAAAATCAATACATACATGTCAATGTGTGGTGATATAGGAAGAAAGATGGTAAATGTTAATAATAATAATAATAATAATAATTATAATAAAAATAATTTATTCACTTAATATAGCGCCTTTTAACATTAAAATGATCAAAAGCGCTTTACACAAATTTTATACTAATTATAATTTAATCCTAATTACTCGTGGCGAAGCACACGAGTTATAAATCCGGCGTTGACTTTTCTTGTTTTTTTTCGTGTCACATAAGCGCATGCAAATTTATGCACGCATATTTAAGTCTATATAGACGACTATATGGCTTTCGGCCATGAAATACATACCGTAAAATCTCTCCGTTTGTGTACTCGAGAAGCAAGATAAAGAACTACTGCGTACAACTGCACACTTTCAAGACAATTCAAGGCGTTCATGGATGGATAGGACCGTTTGATATTGTGTTCGCCGCTTATTCCTGTGGGATTTTTGCTCTGGCAAGTTCTGTGTTTTATATATTAAACTTGCCATTTGCTTAGCGATCGAGCTCCGGGTCGAGCTTAAGTGTCAGCTACTGAATCTAGTGAATGCAGTGTAGTCTTACTTTTAAACCCGTGTATACGTGAAAGCATGATGAACAGGTTATCGGCAAGGGTGTTTAAATAAAATTCATTCTCTCACTCACTCACTCACTCACTCACTCTCTCACTCGCTCCCTCCATCAGCTGTAAACCTAGTGAGCAAATGCTTTGTTACGAACACGTTTCGTAACAGGAATTCAACGTGAATCCAACGATAACAATAATTAATTTGATGTAAACGAATATAGACAACAATAAGCTTACAGATGTTTCGCATTTGGAGTTTTTAGTGCAACAGTAAAATCGATCTAAAAGGATTTTGCAACCTAAACACGCGTCCTGATGCGTATCTAGCTTAAAATAATAAAATTTAGTTCGTAGGTAGTATGTGCTCTTGGACAGCGCAGTGATTGAGTTTGTGGCTTAGTCCCGGACGGTCCGAGTTCGAATCTCCATTAAGTCCGCTTTTTTTTTTCTTTTTTTTTTTCTTTTTTCGAACTGGACATTATGAAAGTGATGTACTTTTTTTTTTCATTCGTCAAAAATCCTTACGTTTAATTTAAAAAAATATATATATCGAACTGTGTCAGTGTGAAAACGTATTAAAGCTTATGGCAATATTGCGTTACGCGTTACGCGTTAGCATTTCTTCTTCTCGGGTTGGCTCTTAGGAGCCTTTGATTAGATATAATTTTAAGCTTATGTTTCTCTGTAAAAGCACTCAAATCACTTGGGAATCAATGCTGCAATGAGTTAAAGGCGCCACGAGTTCAAGCTGTGTACAGCTTCTTGTTAATACTAATTTAATACTAATTTTACACAAGTTTTATACTAATAATAATTTGAGATCGGTACATGCATGCGTTAGAGGTTCGCGAACGCCGTTTCGTAGCCAGATAGAGCAATCCTTGGACTGTAAAATAAATGTAGCTAGTGCGGATATTTTAAATACACGGTTTATATGCTTTTATACTCAGGGCGTTTTATGGACACTGGTTTAGCCGTCATTAGTATAATTCGATTGTATAATTTTAATATCTCTGCATCATGGAATTTGCAATTTTATAGAATTTTGAATTTTTATTATCAATTATTTTAATTTTTTGTAATTAAGATATTTTTTAAATCGTGAATAAAGTTGTTATTTATTATTATTATTATAATTTAATCCTGATTAATACTAATTTAATACTAAAAATGCACAATTGACCACCCCCAAAAAATTACTCGTTGTAGGCTAAATTAAAAAAATATGTCTTAAGTTTTTTCTTAAAAATGCTAAGTGATGTCGTTCGAATATTTGCTGGAAGGCTGTTCCACAGTGTGGGGGCAGCAGCTTGGTAATGAAATGAGCAGCAGCTTGGTAATGAAATGAGAAAGATGAAATTCATCATGTCACGAGAGTGGAACAAAAGAAGAAAAATCTGAGGCCCCGACAGGAATCTAACCTATGATCTTACTCTCACCGGTCGAATGCTCTAACCACTGAGCTACAAACGACTCGTGGCGACCTAGGCGATATTCTAGGTTTATGTATGACAATGAAAGGATCAGCAATTATGTGAGGTGATAATAACGAAAAATTATAAATGTTAAGCTTAGTAATGAAATGAGAAAGGTGTAATGCCCAGCATTTCAAGAGCGTGTCCCACGCTGACCCTAGCAATACGCAGGATGCATGTCATACATGTGTCCTACCCTTCTCAATATATACATTTCATGAAATGTGACGAAACACGACATGCTTTTGCTTTTTCGTTGCTTTTTCCGACCTACTGTTTCAGGCACTATGATAAACTAATTCCCCACTCCAGAAACTATGAGGAATCTGGGCACGAACTTGACTCGTAAGGTCTTCTGGGATCGTTTGGGTGGACGCACGAAGCTTCAAAATGGCGGCAGAGACAGCCAGCTGTTCCAAAACAGCTGTTCTATGCGAAGAAGACATTCCCGAAGCTTCCTCGGGAAAACGTTGAAGAGTGTACTATACCACAGCTTCGATGATGGCTGTTATGTAGAGGAGCGAAAACAAGCGGCAAGAAAGCCGATCTTGTCAAGAGGTTTGCTCAGACGATGGTTTATTATTGATCATCCATCAGGGTTTGCTATTTTGAACTGTTCAGCTTAAATGTTTACTAAGACATCGTTTGCTTTATTTTAGATATAAAGACTAAGTCAAGGGAGGCCTTCATTTAAAAATGTTACGTGATCCGGATAGAGGTGTGCATCTTGCACGAATGAAAGTCTTACTGGGTGTTATGGATGAAGTAGACCCTCCACATGTTACTGATATTTTCCCTAAGGATGGTTTCCATGAAGATCTTACTGATTTGCCTTCTGTAAATTTTGGTACTGTATGGAAGTACATGATCGAGTCCTCGAATGCAAAAAAGCAGCTGTCGACAGCTAAACCACTGGTCAAAGGCTTTAACTTTTTAAAGCCCGGTAGTGTAGTAAAAAGTGACCGTCTGTTCTCGTGATAATAAATGGTTCTTAAAGAGTCAAGTTTTGCCCTCAATGAAAAAATCAAGCGTGTTTAACTGTTTCATCGTGCTCTTACCAAATGGCCACATAAAAAGAGCGTACTTTGGTTGCCCAGCAAGTGTTGACGGTCGATGTAATCACATCGCGGCAACCTTGTTTGGACTTGAAGAATTCTGCAACCAACGTGAAAAGCAGCAGCAACAACAGACCTCTCGAACGTCCCAACCTTGCACTTGGAATGTTCCACGTAAAAGGAAAGGAGAGGTACTGCCCATAAGCCAAATGAAATTTAAGAAGCATGAACATGGGAAGGAAAAGAAAGACCGAGAATCTGACGTTAAGCGCGATAAGGACGTGAGAGCCCCCCACCAAAGGGAATGGTCCAACACCAGACGATATAATGTGTTGACTTCTGTTCTCCGTGTTCATGAGGAAACGGGGCAAGCTATAGGTCTCCAGTCATATTTTACCTCTAAAGACAAGCAACAATTTAAAGGAAATAATTGGCAAAGAACATAGCTATTGTAAAGATAGAGAATGCGCTGGTGAGTCTGTTCAAAAAGAATCAGCCCCTAAAGCTTAACTTCAAGTCAAACGGAAGTTCCTGAATTAAACAGTCCTTGTTTTTCAATGGATATGTTGCAAAATGAATGCGAAAACGTCAAGCGGAAATTGTTTCTCAATGAAGAAGAAGCAGCAGAGGTAGAAAAAAGCACTCGAGGCCAGTCAACAGCCTCTCTTTGGCATGAAAGTCGGAAACAAAGAATCACATCATCAAAGTGTTATAGATGTGCTGTACTTAAGGATACTACATCCCCAACAAAAGCAATACAAGAGGTTCTAGGGTACAAACGGTTTGCTCAAACTAAGGAAATGAAGGAGGGTCTTTCTAAAGAACCAGAAATTATACAAGAATTTTTAAATACTATGAATGAAAAGGGACACAAAGGAATAAAAGTAGAGAGATCAGGACTTATTGTAAGTACACATGGTTTTCTGGCAGCTAGTCCAGATGGTTTGGTAAAGGACCCCTCACACGAACCACCCGAGGGCATATTAGAAATGATGTGTATTCAAATAAAAGAGGAAGCACTGAAGGAAGCGTTGATAACGAAGAGAATTTGTGTGTATGACAATGAGGAACTGACTGTAAATCGCAGTCACCAGTACTTTTACCAAGTGCAGCATCAAATGTACGTTGCAGGTCGATATTGGAATGATTTTATGGTGAAAAGGTCATTGTCAACAGAGCTCTTTATCAAAAGTTACAATTTGATCCAACTTTCTGGGGTCCAGTGCTTCTCAAACTGAACCAATTCTTTGAAAAACGCATGCTACCTGAACTTGCATACCCAAGGATTAAATATGGTTTACCCAGATTAGATATGTTGTAAATATATAGAAACTTCTTTGATAAACGTCTTTTCCCATTTAAAGAACCAGCAAAAGGTCTCTAAAAAGAAGTGAATGAGTTCCAAATGCCCTAAGACCGTTGAAATGTAAGTCCAGAATTTTAAGTAATACATCAACAACGACCTCAACAACGAGTGCGAGGATTTGATCGGGCCATCCAAACACCGAGAAGCAATGAAAGCACGAAGCCGCTTCGGCCGAGTGCTTTTATTGTTTCAAGGTGTTTGGATGCCCCGATCAAACCCGAAGCACGAGTTTTTGATCTGGCTTCTCAAATTAAACAATACAGAATTATTCAGTGTTAGTTTTTTTGGCTTTGTCCTTTTCAAATGCCGTCGCATGCATAATTTTATTGAGCTTGTTGTGTTTCGCCATTTGGTATGAGACCATGTGCGAAGCAGAAGCGTCTCGGTTTTGGGCGGCTAAAACGGTTGTCGAAGAAGAAAATCTAGTCGATAAAGCTATTTCCCCGTCAGCGAAATATAAAAAAACAAATAGGCAACATCTATTTTCTACGAATGGCAAACTTCTCGGACGGTTCAAGTTCCCGTTCTCTGAGATTCGAGAGGAATGTTTAAGGACTATGATTTACACAAGATTATGTCACTTTCTGCTCGTATTGAAGAAACGGACGCATTGAGTTCGAATTATTGGCTTAGCAAATTTGTCATGGATGTGACCAAAACGTCGCGAGAGAGAGATCCACCGAAGACTGTTTGTGGCATAATATGCGGTATCCGACGCTTTCTAGAAGAGAAAAAAGGTGCTGAAGCATTGAATCATCTTGATAATGGCGACCGAAGGTGAGAAAAATGGTCCATTTTGTTTTTAAATTAAAATGTCGATGTCATGTTGAAGTTCCAGTTATAATACTCAGATTATTGTTTTGAAGGTTTACTCTGTTTCACCGAACATTGGTCGCGGAATCGAAAGATGGCACACGAGAGGGCTTACATTTGAATACCAAGAAAGGAATGTAAAGTGGAATAACATGTATTGTTGCAAAACTCATTAATATGCAAGTGTTTGATTTGAGATCAAACACGGTTTTGAACTGAAATCAAAACCCTTAAGATCTTGATCTGGTGTTTCGTTAGGTATCAAGACTCATCCACCTGACCCAAATGAACGTCATTTATTGGCTGGTCACTTTATGAATTATGAATGAGTTTGAGAATGCAGTTTCCAACATTCTGAGGAGTATGTCAGTGTTTTCTTTTCAAGAATTCAAGAAAGTATCTTTACAACTTGTAGCTAGTTAAACTTGATTTCAGGTTAGACTTTTTCCCAACTTAGTTGTTTCACCTGTTTTGTCTCGTAGTCCTAATTATTTATTAGTGCCTACAGACAAAAAGATTTAACCTGCAATCAAATATAACCTGTAACATGCACATTAATGGTTTGCTATCATATATTCATGTTTTATGAAGACACAAACAAAATAAACAAAGAAACAAACAAAATTGCAGCTGGTTTTAAATCAACTAAATTATTGTTCTTCAGGTTTTGCAAACAAGGCAGTCATCATTGGGTTATTCAGTAGTGGAGTTGTTGGAAGTCCTACAAATGTTAATATTATCAAATCAAGGTTTAAAGAAGCAAAAGTTCACTTTGTTTATATTTCACTATTCTTCAGATAACGAAATGCATAACAATTCAATATTACAATTTTTCTTTTTTATGAGATAAGTGGAGGATGGAAATTTGTGAGTGCTGCAATAACAATAAAAATGTCTGAAGCTACTCCTGCAAGGGAAACTGGAATAGGTTTATCTAAAATATGCAAATTCTTAATTCGCTCCATACATCTTTCGACGTGAACTCTCAAACTTGCAACTTTCTTGGTTGTTTTCTCCTTCTTTGTCTTCTTCTTTGGAAAACTGCTGTTTTCCTTTTAAAAAGGCAGGTATTGTGAGGGTTGCACCAACTGCAGCAAGCTCATCTTGAATTAGCCATAATTTCATCACCTTGCTCCAACAAAGCTAGGAAACCACTCTTTACTGTAATTTCTTTGTTAGTAATACTACCAGGATATAATTCACTGGCAAATCCAATGACACCACTTGGGGTAATGCCCACTAGGCTTTTCATGGTTGTTCTAGATTTGTATGAACAGTAACAGGAGGACTGATTATCCAACGCAGACGGACGCTCCATTTGTATTTCAGTGCAATCAATAATCAACGCTGTCTTGGGATAAAATTCCTTGAAAAGTTTAGGCATGTGTTCCTGAAGAACATCTCGTGGTGGAGTGATAATAAGTTCCTGAAGTTCAAGGCGTAAAAATCGAATCCATATTTTAAATATTTCAGAAACTGTTGACTCGGAAATTTCAAATCTGTGAGCCAAATCTCTTTCAAACAGGCCAAGCCTTAGTCGCATCAACACAAGAACAAACTCCTGAAAGGCTGTAAGAATTCTTGGTCGACCTGGGCGATCATAGTTTCCATAGCTTATGTTTTTCGCTGCATCCTTCACCATATCAAAGCAAAGCATTAGTGTTTTATAATTGGGAAGTCCAGTGTAAAACGCAATGTCTGAGTCCTTATCTTTGAACTGCTTAATGTCAAATCTAAGCAGTTCCGTTTGGGTACCAAAATTTACTTTTACCGCTTCATAACATTCGGTTTGCAAAGATTCATCTTTGTTTTGTACTTGTTCATAAAAATCCGTTTGCATACCTTGATCACTTGTGGGCAACACATCCTCCGGCTGACAGCGATCATGATCACTTTCCGGCACAGGGTCTTCGGAACACGTCGAGTTGACACATGTTTAGACCATGGAAAAATCGAAGGTAAATGACGCCTGCTGCGCTTATGTCCACCCTCGAAGTGATCTCCACAAATACGTGTATTATCGGCGTCGAGTTTTAACGTTGCATTACGAATTAGAATCTTGTACTGTCTTCGTAATTTTTTGTCCTTTGGAATTCGGTAATACGAAAGTCCATGCTTGATTCTGTAATTATTCGTGCATCCAGGAACACAACAGTTAGCATGCTTTGCCATTTTTCATCAGGGTTTTGCGTAGAAAACGTTCCTCGCTGAAGCCATTTTGAAGCTTCGTGCGTCATCCCAAACGTTCCCAGAAGACCTTACGAGTCAAGTTCGCGCCCAGATTCCCCATAGTTTCTGGAGTGGGGAATTACAAGATAATGTATATAGATAGTCTTAGCCTAACAGCGGAGCTTTCTGGACAGAAAGCTGATGATAAGCTTAACTAAGGTGAAAGGTCGGAAGCTCAAGAATTAGGATTGACGACCGGGCTATTTTTCAATTTTAGCAATTCTCAAAAACAGTATTACGCGACCGTCTGCTCAGTACATTTAGACTGTACAAAAGCTCACAAAAACACTTTTTTATCAGTCCAGAATAACTAGTTTGACTAATTTCCGAATAAAATACGTATCAAAAATTGCCCGAGAAACTGATTTGGAAGTCAAAATTGCAAAAAATACACAGAAATCTTTACATAAGGCGACACGAGTGAAGTTAGAACTATAAAATTCAAGTCTTGTTTTGTTTACATAAAATCACTTTTCAGCCTATATTATGAATGAACAAACACATAAAATCTTCTTTTGAAAAATTGTATTCAAGAAGCCATTAGTTTATGTTTAAAAGCAAAACGCGTACCATTAGTGCATCGAGGAGCTGTCCTCGATGAAATTCAAGATATTAATATGACTGCATTTGAGCACGTTTTATAAACATTTCTCCAAAACTATACGAGAACACAAAGAAAAAGTCAATCACAAATTGATGTCAACATTAATTCCCATAAAAAATATATAACTTTTACCATTAAGTCCCTCGGCTGCTTGGAAATTCTTTAAAACTCCGCTTCTTCGGTTCTGACTTCCGAAGAAGAAATATCGCCCCGCATTGATAAAAACGTGTGAAGTTCCTCGAAGCAAGATTTTCTCTCTTAAAGCTCTTTTTTTCC